>OY744518.1:83177407-83282407 GCA_963556195.1 Sepiola atlantica
AGTAACACGGTAAATGCCAGCGTTTTGTTTACATTTGAAATAACGCGTCCGTCTTGTGTCCATACTGAATAATCAGAGGGAGGTAACCGATTCAATGGAGTAACGCTGGCTGTTCAATCAGTTTCACAGTAGGTAGATTAACTGCATAACTCATTTCATATATACATATATATATATATATATATATATATAGATATATATATATAAATAATAAAAGAAATAATTATAATTTATAAGTAAGATTATTAGCGAGCAAAATAGCGTAAATACATGTGGAAATCTGAAGAAAACAATCATGAATGTATATTTGCGAATACTAATTTATTAGAAGTTTAAAAGCAATTAATTATGTAAATTGAGAAATGCGCATAGTGTTTACGGCGGTTTTTGTAGTAGTATATATAGAAGCTGGCAGACTAAGTAAATAGTAATATTACTCTGATGGAGTTTCGGCTTCAGACAGACAGACATACAGACAGACAGATACATAATCTTTCATTATTAATATATATATATATATTATATATATATATATATATTATATATATATATATATATATATATATATATATATATTATATATATATATATATATATTATATATATATATATATATATTATATATATATATATTATATATATATATATATTATATATATATATATTATATATGTATATATATTATATATATATATATTATATATATATATATATTATATATATATATATTATATATATATATATATATTATATATATATATATTATATATATATATATATATTATATATATATACATATATTATATATATATTATATACTATATATATATATATTCGGATTTAACGGATTTTCTAATTAAACAACGAACTTTGATTTGACTTGGGTTGCACATTTCGAGTTTTTGGAACTTTGATTGGACTTTCTATATTATTTGATTTATTTATCATTAACATTGAATATTGACACATTTCGGGACTGGATAACTTTGTCAGCCCCTTCAATTACACGTATTTGGACTGTTGTTTGTAACTTGGAGTAATGTCTTTCCTGATTATGCTTCTCAATATGTATGACCTGGATGGACTGTATGGATTCAACAAAAAGTATGTTTTTGGGTTGATATGTTTGATGTTATGTATTTTTATGTATTTGTGTATATAATTTTATATATTTTCAAAGCGTAATTTTATTACCTGTAGTAGTATAACTGCGGTAATTGTCCTCTGAAGAGAAGAATTATCTTTGAAAACTCATGAGCTAAGGACTTAAGGATACTTTGTTTGAACTTTGAATTCTAATAAAATTTGATTGACACCTTATTTTATTACTTCATTTTATATTATAATATTAATGCTCTATCCAGTATATTGAGCTTCAGTGTTTATCCGGATGTTTCACTAATTATAAGATATTAGTTGACGCTTATATCTTTTGTTGGATTGCTTCATATATATATATATAATATGTGTATATATATATATATATATATATATATATATATATATATATATATAGTCGGTGTCCACCTACCAATATATTTTGCGATTTTTGTCTGCATTTATTAATGTAGTAACATACATACGAAGTTGACCTATTAAAGGTCAAAAATGTTCCATTTTAGAATTGATGCAACTTTGAATTAATATTATCTGCTTCGTCTTCAGCATGTGTCAGACGCTTGTGAAGGAAATTTTCAAGGAAAATGTCGACAACATATTCGAACATTTAATCAGCAAGGGGAAAAAGGTAAGTGGACTTTCCCATTCTCAGCGTAACCAGTTTTTTGCTAACAATCGCTACGAAGTCAGAAAGCAGCACAGCACCCATGACTTTCGGAAATAGTTTTTGCGCGCTCAGAATTCGCCAAAACTACACCTGATGCTCCGCGTGACTCGTGCACTGTTCGTTTCTAATTTACTAAACATGCACTTTTGATGAGTTGCAGAGCAACTGAGCACTGTGCACTATGGTTTCATCATCATCAGCAGCAGCAGCAGCAGCAGCAGCAGCAGCAGCAGCAGCAGCATAAACATCAGCAGCAGCAAAAACAGCAGCAGCAGTATCTTATGATATGCACGTGTGCATTTTTATGGAGGGAGCATCAGGTGTAGTTTTTGCAAGTTTTTTCAGGAAGTGTGAGGGTTTTAAAGGTATTGTGCCTTAAAGGGCCGAAGAGAAACAAGACAAGAAGGAGGTAATTAACCACCTCTAATAGCAGACGATACTTCATGTAAAACTGATTTTATTTGCAATATAAAACACAATAACACAAATATGCACAGTAAATTCAGCAATTGACTAATATCTGCATAAGAAAATGATAATTTTCCATGAGCAGATGGTCAACCTCATTATGAATTCAAGATGGCCGCCATCACAATATGCAAATTAGTCAAATTTTACAATTTATTTTGATAGTTCTGCTTATATGCTGCAAATGTCATATGCATTTTTTTAGGCATAAAATTATAGAGTCATTGTGAAAAACTATTTTTCTTCACAAAAAAAAAAAAATCCAGCGCTCAGATGGTTAAAGATAATTTTTTTTTTAAACCTATAAAGATGGCAATAATTTAATATTTTTGATGAAGTTCAAAATTGTAGAGAATCTTGAGGAATTTGATTTATTGTGTTGTTGCTGCGAAGGAAGTGTGAAATTAGCGATGGAGTTGTGGGATGTGGATGGTGGTGACAGGCTAAGGAACCTGAAGGCTATAAGTTAATACAGCATTGCTTGAAGGAGCACTCTGCTGGAATTCGAGGGGGGGGGGGCTTCTATAAGCGAAACAAAAATGAAAGTAAAAAAGTTTATCCATATAAATGTTGTGGCCGAAAAAAAAATAAGACAACAAGGAGGTAGCTAACAAGAGTATGTATTTACAGAAAGTACAGAAGTAATGGGTTGCCAGAGACTGCTTCTGGATCTGTCATAGCGACTCTGTCTGTTACAACTATTACTAGTATTCATAGTGTCTGGAAGAGTCCATGTTGTGAGGCAATAGGGTAGATCACCATAAAAATAATAAATAAACGTTCAAAACTAAAAATTGAAATTAACTTTTTTCAAAGTATGTTATAATTTTAAACAAATTTATTCAATTAAATTAATGACCAGACGATCCCTTAAGTGATTCAATTAAACTTCACAAAAAGTCTGAGTAAAAATAAAGCGAAAAAAACAAACTGTTTTTTTTTTAAATATATATATTATTTTGTACCATGTCTATTTCGTCATTAAAAGAAGAAAAAAAACTCTGAAGTATTTATGGGATTTAAATTTCAATATTCTGGCGGTTTTATTGCACAACCTATATTTCTTTATTGAATTATCTTTCCAAGAAAGCAAATATTTTCTTACAAGGAATTAATTAAAAGAAAAGACAAGGGGGGGGGGGGGAGGGGGCAATGAGCAAATAAAAAAATGAAACAAAACTGAAAATAAAAGGACTCCCGGGCAATGCCGAGTAGGGACAGCTAGTAATGGGTTGGCAGAGATTGCTTCTGGATTCATCATCGCGACTCTCTCTGTTACCATGACTATTCATAGTGTCTGGACGAGTCCATGTAGTGACGTAATAGGGTAGATCACTATGACATAAAGGATGCAGTGTCTTGGCAGCCGACAACTGATTTCATTATTATTTAAGTAGCCATGTTGGACGAAACTATGACAGGGACATAAAAAAGAAAATACAATAAGACACTAAGTTGAATAGGCGTTATCTTCTCTGTTTGTGTGTGTGATGTTTGTGTGTTCTCTATAGAAAGAAAAATGAAAGAATCTACATAAAATCTAAAAGTGTATTCTTATGTAAAATTTATCCGGAGAAAACAATGTAAGTGCACCCCTAAGGGGTCTATGAGAACATACCCCTATTAAAACTTCAAATATATTCTAATTTTTATGAAACTTAAATCATATGTATAACATTTTCCGAAGAAAACAATGGAAGTGGTCCTGAATAGATAAGTGCCTTCCTAACCTAAAGGCGGCTAAGGGGTGGAGGGGGGGGGGTACCTCCTTTAAAACTTCAAATATATCCTATTTTTATGAAATTTATATCATATGTATAAAATTTTCCAGGGAAAACAATGGAAGTGGTCCTAAATATTTAAGTGCCCTCCTAATTTAAGGGGGCTAAAGGGGGTGGGGGGTGGTACCTCCTTTAAAACTTCAAATATATCTTATTTTTATGAAATTTATATCATATGTATAAAATTCTCCAGGGAAAACAATGGAAGTGGCCCCAAATCTCCGTGTTACTCTCTATATGCCAAATATCTATGTGGCCCCCACCTCTAAGTTACCCATGGGGACAGAACCTCCTTAAAACCTCAAATATGTATATCCGATTTTAATAAAATTTAAACCATATGTATCAAACACTAATTCAGAGAGTTTTCCAACATTTCAGATACTCCTGGCTATATTAGGGGGTGAGACGGGAGGAGGAGGCAGTAAAAGAGGAGAGTAGAAAGTGACTAACTTTGGTTTACTTTCGGCACCCTCATAACTCTCGCTTCCCTTATTTTGTCCTTTAATCCTCACATGCCATGAGCTATGTTTCTGACAAAGGGGGAAGAATTGCTGTTTACTGGATCAGAATCTATCCATCTAATAGTTATCGTTGGCTAGTTTTTGACCTTGAAGTAGTATTTTTTTTTTTTACCTCCTTACATCAAGTGGCTTCGTGCCTTGTCTGGGGCGATTTCCATAAAAAAAAAATAAAAACAAAGAAAGTAATTTGGTGTTATAAGCATAGTGGAAACGTACATCGTAGTGCCCCTTATTCAATCCCGAGCAACGTCGGGTCATCCTGCTAGTATATGATATATATGTTTTTGGCAGCAAGCGATCTACAATTACGTGTTGTGTGTGTGTATTAATTATTCTAGTTATTTTATCTGTAAATGTGTTGGGGTCTTTTATATTTCGTCTTACTTAAAAAAAAAAAAAATTTTCTAACTTTTATTCACCTCAAACATGTTACGACTGATGCGTAAGAGGCTACTGTCATGGAGGCCAGATTTATAATGGGCCAATCTGGTTGGGGAGTTGGGCAGCTAGATGTTTGTTCACATTACATTTACATTTCTGCATCTTTGTACAGCCGAGGAAACAAGGAGCAGGGAGGGAATTCCAAAAAAATGGTCCAAGGAAAGAAACTATTCGAGTTGAAACTCTTCTAGCATCTATGGACCCCTACAGTGAAGGGGTGGGATTTTGCTGCTAGTCGGGTTGGTCTGGGGGGGGGGTATTTCGTTGAGGGAGCACATTCTGCGGAAGTACTTGTAAAACAAACACAGAGATGCAGCACTGTGGCGATGTGACAGGGGCTGGAGTTTGGTAGACATTGCGTGACTAATTACGCTTAAAACTCTTTTTTCCACCCTGTCGAAAGTGTAGAGGCTCGTGGTTGGTGCACCAGCCCAGATGTGACAACAATGTTTCATGCACGGCTTTATAGATGCTTTATAGAGATATAAGATACTGGTAGAATTTTGTGTTTCCGTGTGATTTTCATGACCTGTCGTTGCATATTCTTTGACGATAGTGTTGAAAGTTAAATGTAAATATAGCTCCCAGGTATGTTGCGAAAGATTACTAGTGCAAAAAAGCCTTGTGCCATGCAGTTACAATCAAAGTTTTTTGGATTATTCAGATTATTCGGATTATTTGGATTATTCGGATTATATGGATTATATGGATTATTCGGATTATATGGATTATTCGGATTATTTGGATTATTCGGATTATATGGATTATTTGGATTATTCGGATTATTCGGATTATTCGGACTACTGTTCTCATCTTTAATGTTAATGTCTAAACGTTTCGGCCAATGTAATCTTCGACCTTCTTCAGGTTTGTCTTATCGAACTAAAAAATCTATGGAATTTTGAACAGAATCCTTTATCTAATCCACGGGTGTAGCTTTCTCTCGTTCTGTCGGCAATGGCCGGGTAGAAGTCTTAAGTAAGTCGTAATTGTATTCTTAGTATCGCTCCTACTGAGGATTGAACCTTCAACTCCAGAAGACTGTCACTTAGAACTGATTATTACTTAGCACTTTATACATTGCTCAACGTATCCTGAAGAAGTTTGGAGGTTACATCGGCCGAAACGTTGTGAGAATAACATTCAAGATGAGAAGAGTAGTCCGAATTTATATATATATATATTTTATATTATATATATATTTATGCATGTGTATATATATATACTGTGTTATATGGATTATTCGGACCAGTGTTCACATCTTGGATGTTATTCTCACAACGTTTCGACTAATGTAACTTCCGAACGTCTTCAGGTCTTTATGTCGAACTCAGGAATCTGTACAGAATTTCGAACGGAACCCTTCATTTAATAAAAAATGGTGGCTTTCTCTTGTTCCGTCAGCCATCACCGGGTAGAAGTCTTAAGTAAGTCGTAATTGTATTCTTAGTATCGCCTGAACTGAGGTTTGAACCTTCAACCTTCAGAAGACTGTCACTTAGAACTGATTATTACTTAGCACTTTTATCCGCGATAAGAATATCATCCAAGATGATTTCTCCTAAAACTGCACTCATATAGTATTACTGGACAAATATTTAATATAATCAAATCCTTCCTAACAAAAAGAAAGATCCAGGTTGTCCTCGATGGCCATTCATTTAAGCAACATGACATAAATGCTGGTGTACCCCAAGGATCCATCCTAGGACCTCTACTGTTCCTGATTTTCATAAATGACCTCCCTGATGTAATTGAGACTGAGATAGGAATATTTGCTGATGACATAACGCTCTACTCTCGTCATGTGGGCAAAACCGATGCGCACATATCTGAGGCAATAGCTGAATCCTTAGAAAATGACCTCCAGTCTGTAGTGGATTGGAATCAAAAATGGATGGTAACTTTTAATGCCGCGAAGACAAAGCTACTTTCCTTCAATAACTACAAGAAACCTCTCAACCACTGATTGTCATGGCAAATAACACCCTACCTGAGAGTTCATCATTCAAACTCCTCGGCCTAACTTTCACAGATAACATGAATTGGAACAAATACATTGAAGACATTACCAAGGTTGCTGCAAAGAAGGTGGGCTCCCTCTACCACGCTAGAAATCTATTCACACCTGCGAGTATCCTGTATCTCAAAGCCACCATTTTCCCATGCATGGAGTATTGTTGCCACATATGGGCTGGTGCATCATCCGCTAGTCTCTCCCTCTTAGACAAGGTCCAAAAAAGAGTCACCAACTTAATAGGACCCTCACTATCCACCAAGCCCCAGCCCCTGTCCCACCGCCGCAATGTTGCTTCCTTGTGTCTGTTTTACAAGTACTTCAATGGACTGTGCTCTGATGAACTTGCTGCTCTGGTACCCCCACAACGTAAATACACTCGACCAACTCGACAATCTGCCAAATCCCATCCATTCACTGTGGAGGTCCCCAGATGCCGAAGAGCTTTCTACTCCAAAAGCTTCTTTCCTCGTGCTGCTGGACTCTGGAACTCCCTCCCTGCTGCCTGTTTTCCTGACGGTACTGACATACAGAAATTTAAAACTAATGTAAACAGACATCTCGCTGCACAGCTCCCAATTTAGGTGGACCCCCCCCCCCCCAAAAAAAAAGAAAAAAAAAAAAGAAAAACTCTCACCCTTTTTCTCAGTAGCCCCTTACGTCTACAGTGGCGGTCTGCCTTGTTTGGGGTGAACTATGTTAAAACAAAACAAAAACAAAAAAAGATGATGAGGACAGTCGTCTGAATAATCAAAATAATACAAAAGATGTCTGAATATCACTTAGCTTTAGATATAAGAAGGCTCCAGTTGTGTTTTGGGCTTCTTTCTGCCTTTCTGTGACGTTTCAATCATCATCATCATCAGCAGCAGCAGCAGCAGCAGCAGCAGTTTAAACGTCCGTTTTACATGCTGGCATGCATGAGATGGCTTTAAGAAGAGATTTATCTACCCCCACAAGGTAAGATGTGACACAAGGTCGGGAAAGTGAGATTAGAAAAGCCAGCGCCCGAGAGGTGAGCACTCTGGCCATTTAAAAATTGCCTGGGTAGCCCCGTCGGCATTCCCCGGTAGGGGCGCCTCAGGCAGTAAGCAATAAACTTACTCCTCCCCAAAGAGGGGAGGCAAAGCCTGGGAGGGTGGACCTCTTAGAACTACACAGGACCGGCATAAATCAAGCCCTGAAGGCCAAGACAATACAAGTCTATGGGGTGCAGTATCGAAACAGATGGCTTTAAGAAATTGACTTCAAAACTAACCAATCTCCGGCCAGGTCTTTATTTATCCCTCTTTCCGTCAGCTACATTTTTAGCACTTCCTCCCATGTTTTCCTTGGCATTCCCCTGTGAATTGGACCTTCACTTTTTTTAGCTCTTCGTTAATTATTGTTGGAATAAGACAGTAAGAATAACAAAGACAGATCAGAACCGCGAACGCGAAGATGAACGCACTATTAAACAATCGACATCTAAAAACGGAAATAACTTTCAGGTCGAGCGAATTGTTTAGTGTAGGTTTTATGTCACATCATTTCCGGCTCCAAATAGCTCGTCAGCAAAATATATCTCGTTTTTAATACAAACGTTGTTTCATGACGTCAACTTTTAATGATTTGGGTAAGAAAGACGAACAAATTGATTGGCTGAGATAAAAGTAGAAACTCTGAAAATATCTTAGAAACCAATTCTTCTTTTTTTTTTAAACACTTTTAAACTTGACAAGTAGCAAAGGAATTACACTGAATGTATTATGTTGTAAATCCATTCTGCCATAGGTTGAATAAGTATGGCAAAATTGCAATATAGTTAACAGCCGAGAAATAAAAAGACACATAATATACAACAAATAACTTTTACCAAACGCATTAAAATTTAATTTTCTACCGATCTGTATACTTTAAATGCGCTGAAACTGTTTTCAATTCTTTTTTAATTTCAAAATAAAATTTAATTCAAAACAACCCTAACCCTAAACCAAATAGTTGCTTGGGCCTCTCTTGTTGGTGGGTCTTCACTCCTTAAAAATAAAATAATTAAAAAAATGACTTAGTCTACCACTAACCCGAAGTCCGAGTGGCAAGCCCCCCTATACTCATAGAGCTAGGGTAGTGATAGGATACGTCATTTTTATTTTTTGTTTACTATCTTTTCAGTCAGAAGCTATCCGAAGCTAAACGACCACTTCCAAAAAAATCGACCGCCATTTTTTTTGTGTGCGTGTCGATATGTCAGCTTAACGATAACAGATTCAGAGATAATAAATCTTACAATCAGTTGCAACACTTCAAAAGTATACGTGTCGGTAGAAAAATTAAATTTTACTGCGTTTGGTGAAAGTTATTAGTTGTAATTTTTTTATTTTGGATTTATTGGCTGTTAACTAGACTGCAACTTTACCATAATTATCAACACGCAATCATTTAGTTCGCAATTCCACTTCTTTTACTCTCACCTTGATCTATATCAATAAAATTATGAGAAAACTTCACGTGTGTGTGTTTTTTTCTCGTGTCAACGTAACTTTGATAACTACACATTGAATTATTACTTTTTATTGACTACTAGTGAGACCCGTGTCTCTGCGTTTCCATGAAAAAATGAGGAATCCAAAGAAACTCCTGCTCACAACTCTGAACTTTATATTACTAATTTTATTATTATTGTTTATTTTCTGAAAGTATATATTTTCAATACGAACATGTAGTTTGCTTGAAGCATTGTGTATAATATGTAGATAGAGGAGCCATGGAAGGATATCACAATGCAAGAAATGGAAATACGCCAGTGTTGAGAAGGAGGACAATTTGAGAAAGAGGATATTTTTTTTTAGTAAATTTTACTTGTTTAATATTTACTGTGGTATAGCCATAAAACAACATTACCGATCCACACAGATTTCAGAAGATTTGAAACACCTACTATTTGATAAAGAGGTCTTTCCTCGAAATATATTATGGAACACATCCACACCCATTAGATCATTGTGTAGTAGAAGTTTTGACTAATTAAGTAAGATTTAGTATAAATTTAAAAAAAAAAGTAATTGTTTTTGTCATTTTTCTCAACATTAAAACATTTCCATTTCTTACATTGTGATAGCCTTCTATGATCTCCCTCTCTCTCTCTATCTCTCTCTCTCTCATATATATATATATATAGAGAGAGAGAGTACTTTCAATCTTTTTACTTTCACATATCAGTCAATACCTGTAATCTTTTTTGTTTGTCGGCGTGACCAAAATAGACACGCCGACAAGCAAAAAAGATTTTTTAATGTTTAAATTGTATTTTTTATTGTTTTATTATGTTTATTTTTTTCCAAATTCTGGAAATAATAAAAGCACTGACTTTGGAAAAAATAAACATAAAAAAAAGAAAAATACAAATTAAACATATTAAAAAATGTTTTTCTTTGTCGGCGTGACAAAGAGGAATTACAGGTATCCGCTGATATCATGGCCTCCGTTCAGTCTTGAGAGACAATGGATACCCTCTGTGAGGGTGGCTGCACGTTTAATTGCGAAGCAAGGGTTGCACAATAACCAACCACACCTCCCTTAAATCGGCACTGCTTGGTTCCGGTGGCAAAGAGACGTCCAGGACGACTGGCAACAATGCTGAGATAAATAGAGAGAACATACAGCGCCAGGTATTCCCAAATGGTCGCCCATCTAATACTGACCAGGATCAACGTTGCTTAACTTCAGTGATCTAATGCGAACCGGTGTATCAACATGATTATACCGTATCTATTTTACATTATTCAGTAAAATTGCAGAACAGTCAAGAGATTATAAAAAAAATCAACAAATAACTTATGCCAAACGCAGTAGAATTTAATTATCTATTGAGATATTATTATTCATTTTATTATTTGTTTCCCCCCCCCCCTCTCCATTTTACATGTCATGGCCTCTGTTTAGTCTTAAGAGACAATGGATACCCCCTGTAAGGGTGGCTGTGCATGTAATTGTGAAGTAAGGGTTGCGCAATCATCAATCACATCTCCCCTAAGTCGGCACTACTTGATTCCAGTGGCAAGGGGAAGTCCAGGACGACTAGCAACAATGCTGAGATAAATGGAGAGAACATACAGCGCCAGGTATTCCCAAATGGTCACCCATCTGATACTGACCAGGCTCAACGTTGCTTAACTTCGGTGACCTAATGAAAATCGGTGTGTTAACATGATTATGCCGTATAAAGGAGCAACTGCTCCAAGCCGGGATCGAACTTACGACTCTCTAGTTGACAAATTAATTTTTAATAACCTAACACATTCCGTATAACAGGTACTTAACTAGTAATACAAATCTTAATCGATTATAATAAGCTATTTCAGTGTGTCATCTGACATGTTTTCTAGTTTATATAAAGGGTCCGTGTGTCCGGCTAAAAATCATAAACTACACGCGACACAACCACAAAGTTGTTATATTCTTTTTCAGCATTCCCTCAGATAGAATAAGGGTATGTTTTTTTAAATATTCATTCTTTTGGGGATCAGTTTGAACACAATTAGTCAGGGAGGTCGACATTTAAAGCAATTTTTTTCCATCGACCTTAAGTCTGAAACTAGAACTAAAATACACTTTCTTGGCCTTTTGGCTAAGATCAGAGTGTAGTATCTGTTCCGATGGATGCTACACTCTGTAGACCAGTACTGTCTTGGCCTTTGGGCCTTGATTCCGCCGGTCTGAGGTATTGTCCTGTACAGTTCTAGGAGGTCCACCCTCCCAGGCTTTACCTTCTCTTTGACAAGGAGGTTAGTTTATTGATAATCGCCTGAGGCGCCCCTACCGGGGAATGCCGACGACACTGCTCAGGCAGTTTTTTGTAGACCAGAGCGCGCGGATCCTAGTGCACTGGCTAACCACACCTGACCTTGTGTCTAGCCTCCTGGAGGTAAATAACTTGGCCTTAAGGCTAGGATCAAAGTGTAGTATTTGTTCTGCCCTCGGTCAGAAGAGGTGGAAATCCTTCTTGACTGAGGAGGGGGATGGGGAGTGGGAGGGAAGAGAAGGGTGGGAAGAGATGGGGAGGTGGGAGTGAGAAAGGGGGAGAGAGAGGGAGGGCGATAAAGAGAGAGATAGAGAGGGGTAGAAGTTCTAAAAGAAAGATGTTACACACTTTTTAACACTTTTATCTTGTTGTCCATGCCCCCAGGCAACGCCGGGTAGCCATGCTAGTTCTGGAATAAATCAAAGAAACTATTTGATATATATGCAAATTAAACTGGCAATCGCGGCTTCAATTGAGCTGAAATTATTTGTTTTGATGTCATCTTTCCGAAAATATTTCCGCACATCAAACCAATTTTAGCAAATTTTCAATTCATCTTTCATTTTCATATTTGTTTTTTTCTTTAAACATGTGATCAAAAGATCAGCCATTTTGAAATTAAATATTTGTGACAAAGATGTCGATGGACATTTGCAAAGAAGATGTCGATGGACATTTGCAAAGAAGATGTCAATTGCAAATGAATTTACCGGAAAAAAAAAGTTTCCCATTAATTTTGTTGAAATGTTAAAACATTATTTTTCACGTTTTGTTGGCGATTTCATTTTCAATCGGTTCAGATCATTCGGTGTGAGGGAATCGAAACGAATTTCGCAGCAAATGCAATTTCAGATGGATTGCTAAATATTTTTACATTGGTTATTCTGTGATACATCCAGATTAGATCCTATTAAAAGTTTTAAAAGATTTTTTGGTCTGGTTTTGTCAGTTTTACGACATATCAAACCTTTTCAGTTTATTTAATACCGAATTCAGTCATTTGTTTTTTTTAATGACATATCGAACCATTTCGGGTACTTAGTGTTGAATTCAGTCATTTGTGTTTTTTTAATAGCATGTTGAGCCTTTTTGTTTTATTTAATACTGAATTTAGTCATTTGCGTTTTTAATGGCCTATACGGGTTATTTAATGGTGAATTCAGTCATTTAGGCTTTTTTAAGTGGTATATCGAGACTTTTGGGATTATTTAATGTTGAATTCAGTCATTTGTGTTTTTTTAATAGCATGTTGAGCCTTTTTGTTTTATTTAATACTGAATTTAGTCATTTGTGTTTTTAATGGCCTATATGGGTTATTTAATGGTGAATTCAGTCATTTGGTCTTCTTAATGGTATATCAAGCTTTTTTGGGTTATCTAATGCTGAATTTAGCCATTTCAATTTTTTTAATGGCATATCAAGTCTTTTGAAGTTATTTAATGCTGAATTCAGTCTCATTTAGGATTTTTAATGGCATATGAAGTCTTTTGGGGTTATGTAATGCCAAATTCAGTCATTTGTTTGTATTTCTGGCATATCGAGCCTGTTTGAGTTATTTCATGCTGATTTCAATAAATTTTTTTATAGCGTATTAAGCCCTTTTCGGTTATTTAATGCTGAATTCTGTTATTTGGGTATTTTTAAAATGCATATCGAGCCTTTTTGGGTTATTTAAATGCCGAATTTATTCATTTGTTTTATTTTTAATGGCATATTGAACCTTTTGGGTTATTTAATGCTGAATTCAGTCATTTGAGTATTTTTAATCGCATATCGAACCATTTTGGTCATTTAAATGCTGATCAGCCACTTTGAACGGGTCTGTCTGTTTTCCAGTATATCTATCCTTTTCGGCATTATTGTATATCGAATTCAGTCATTTCAGTAAAAATTTATATTTCACCTTAATATCTTAAAATATATATTAATGCGGTAAATGCCCCGGACAACGCCGGGTAGTCTATTATATAAAGGGTAGTTGTGTGTGTGTGTGTGTGTGCGTATCTAAAAGTCAGAAACTACACATCACACACCCACAACGCTGATATATTCTTTTTCAGCATTGACTCAGACAGAATGTGGCTACTTTTTTTTTGTTGCAATATTAATTTTTTAATTAATTTTTAATTAATTTTTTAATCAATTTTTTTATTAATTCTTTTATTAATTCTTTTATCAATTCTTTTAGGGGTCAACTGGAACAAAATTAGTCAAGGGGAGAAGTCGACATTTAGAGGATTTTTTTTTTTTCCATCGACCTTTAGTCTGAAACACGAACTAAAATACACTTTCTTGGCTTTAGAGCTAGATCAAAGTGTAGTATCTGTTCTGTCCTTGCCCGAAAGAGTGGAAATCCTTCTTGACTGGGGAGGGGAGAGAGGAAACGAGAGAAGAGGGGGGGGGGGTGAAAGAAAGTTTAGAGGGAGATAGAGAGGAGGACAGACAGAGAGAGGGAGAGAGAGAGAGAGAGAGAAGTTTCAAAAGAAAGATGTGACACACACACACACACGCATTCTAACTCTTCTATTTTGTTGTCCATGTACCCCCCCCCCCTCCCGGGCAACGCCGGGTAGCCATTCTACTTAAAGTATTAGGATAAAGGCCTTTAGGAAAACGAATATGTTGATTAATTCAGCTTTTGGCTAGGAGCAAACTGTAGTATCTGTTCTGATGTTACACTTCGTCTGTTCTGTCCTCGGTCAGTGAAGGAGAGATCCTTCTAGACTGAGGCAATTTAAATTTTTGTTCCAATCCAGAGTGCCCTATTTTGGGGGAGCCGGATTTACCTCACATTAAAAACCGACCTTGTGTCTAACTCTGCCCTCGTGGGGAGACAAGTAAATACGAACAACGATGCTAACTACTATAACACTTAACACATTTTCATTTCCGATCTAATAATTAGTGTTTATTTATTTATTTTTTTTTTGGGGGGGGGGGGTACTTTTTTGTGGAGGGGGGGGGATTTTACCTTCTTCATATCTCTCCATCTCAGTCAATTCACTCTCTTGTTGAGATAGGCAGATTGACTGACAAGAATAGACAGGAACTCAAACAGGAACTCAATCTGACCTTACCCATGGTTGTGTTTTTTCATACCAACTCAAGGATACGTCCACGACAATCAGTCACACAGAGGTTGGGCCATTTGAGTTAGGTGGCCTTTTTCCGTAAGAGGTCAACCCTCCCAGACTTTGATTCAATGCTTGCTGAATCCTGTTTCTTCTGTCTCTATTTATAGTTCTATTTTGTAAAGAAGGTCGGAGGTTCCATCGGCCGAAACGTTGTGAGAATAACATCCAAGATGAGAACAATAATAATCCAAATAATACACTCTATTTTCTTTCTATTTCGGAATTTTTTTTTTAGATGAGGATTGAAGATTGTGATTATTTGGATCATTCGAGCTACTGTTCTCATCTTGGATGTTATTCTCGCAGCGGTTCGGCCGATGTAACTTCCGACCTTCTTCAGGTGCATTCCGCAAGGACCTGTGGCGTAATGTATATAATTGCTAAGTAATAATCAGTTCTAAGTGACAGTCTCCTGGAGGTTGAAGGTTCAATCCTCAATACGGGCGATGCTAAGGATACAATTACGAATTACTTAAGACTTCTACCCGGTCATGGCTGAGGGAACAAGAACAATCTACCCCTGTGGATTAAATAAAGGATTCTGTTCGAAATTCTGTACAGATTCCCGAGTTCGACATAAGGATTCCCGAGTTCGACATAAGGATTCCCGAGTTCGACAAGATTCAACTAGAGAAAGTCAGATGTTACATCGGCCAAGATGAGAACAGTAGTCGGAATAATCCAAATAACAGACTCTATTTTCTTCTTTGAGTGAATCTGTTGCCATTATACCTTTTTCATGGACGGCGGCACGGGGGGGGGGGGGGGCTCAAGCCCCTTCACTTTTTGACTTGGGCCCACCACTTCACGGTCATCAATAATTAAGTTGATATGCATGTGTTTAACTGGCCCCCCACTTTTTAGGAGACCCCCCCCCCACACTTTTATAACTGTCCCGCCGGCCCTGTTTTTGCTTACGTCATGTATTCAGCCGTGATCTTGAGACTTGTCTGCTTGTAGGTGGTTGAAGAAGACTTACGGAGTTTGATGTTTGGAGACTTTATGAACCCCGATGCGGAAGAAGAGGAACGCGTCTACATGGAGGTGCTGTCGCTGGATGACATGTATCGCGTTGTAAATGCGTGCATGGAGGATTACAATAATACGCACAAAACGCGGATGAACCTCGTCATATTCAGGTAATAATCATTTTTTTTTTAGCATCCTCTCGACTCAACTGCTGAAAAAAAATATACAGATAAAATTATATTAAATATTATATCTGATAGTCCCCAACAAATGACTTCTTAATTTACGTTTTATCATTATTTCTGATTTTGTCTGATTCAATCTTAAACTTTTTTTTACACTTTTTTCTTCATGCGCAATGAATGACGTCACAAAAGGAAGACGTCATAAATGGATGACGTCATCCACTAAAACAGACGGAAGGCACCGGGGAAAACCGATTATCATGTTACAAATGATATGAGAATGATACGATGGATGTGTAATGTGAGTCTTAAAGACAGGCTTAGTTCTGATGACCTCAGAGGAAGATTAAATCTGGACAGTATAGGGAGATGTGTGCAGAATGGAAGACTTCGATGATATAGGCATGTTGAAAGAATAGATGAGAATTATTGGGGTAGTAGATGTAGAACAGTTCAGGTAGCAGGGTCAGTTCACAGGGGAAGGCAAAGGAAAACACGGGAGAATGTGATAAGAATGGACCTGAGAGTAAGAGGGATAAAAAAAAGAGCTGGGTGGAGATAGGTTATTTTCCAAGCCATTTCATTAAAGCTGTCCAATGCATGTCAGCATGTAAAAACGGACATCAAACCGATGATGATGATGATTATTATCTATATATTAATACGATAGCGTGTGTCACGCTCCTGAAGAAATGCAATAAATAAACAAATAAAATTGGATGGAGAGACTTGGAATCGAAACCGTAACATCTAGCTGAAAAGCAACGACTTTATCACTGACCTAACTAAATGGAGTTGTTAAATAGATCAAAATTTACTTAATTAAACTATTAACTGACCCTGCTCTGTCGCTTCAGTGTGGAAGGCGGAGGAGACGCGGAAACGCTTACCAAATGGGCCGGTTTCAGACTTACGATATTTATTTATTATTTATTTTTTTTAATATTTAAAATTCCTTCTTCTTCTTCTTCTTCTTCTTCTTCTTATTATTATTATTATTATTATTATTATTATTATTATTATTATTATCTATATATTAATACAATAGCGTGTGTGTTATTTATTTTGTGTGTCACGATCTGATACTCCTATTTAAGATTTGCCCCTGACAACGGGGGGGGGGGGGTGCGACCGATGGTGACTTCTGAAGAGACAGCTTTTGCCCCGGCAACCGAGTAATATAAATAAATATATATACTTCCATCCCGTCTCGCAAAATTTTGGTGAGTAAAATATGAGCATATTTCTAGACACCGGATAATATTATTAACAGTAAATTATACAGATTGATGTAGAAAACACCGTGGAATTTCCACAGGGTCCCGCTAGTGATTATTATTATTATTTGTACTCACTAGGAGTTCTCACACAGATCATCGTCAGTGATTGCTCACCGACTATAACCAGTGGAATTTCCTGGAGTCTGAGTGACAACAAGCCTCCCCAGATTTCCAGTATTTTTCACCTCTTTTCGATAACGATGCGGTATCGCAACAACCTCTTACCATTGATTTCTCGCTGGTAAGGACAATTGGTCTTCTCTGGGATTTGGGTGGCAATGAGCCTCCCCAACGTCCCAGCATTCTCTGTACTTTTCCAGTGGAGGTCTGGTTTGTGCTGTCCCTCCTCGGTCTTCTCATCCTACGCGACCCTCTACAAATATTTTGTCTGGTGTCAGCCTAGGCCGGCACCATTTAAAAAAAAAAAAAGAAAAACTTTTTTAATCAATTTAAAAAAAAAAAAAGAAATTTTAATTTTAAATTAAAAAAAAAATTTTTAATTTTTAATTTTTTCTCTTTTCCCTTCGCTTCAATTTTTTAATCTTAAAAAAAAAAAAATTTTTAAATAAAAAATTTAAATTAAAAAAATTTTTTTAAATAAAAAAAAAAAATAAATAAAAAGATTTATTATTATAATAATAATAATCATAATATTTTTTTTTATTCATTTATTTTTTTTTTATTTATTTATTTTTTTTTTTTTTACAATTTGCTCCAACAATGGCAGTCTTACATCAAACCTGTTGCTAAGGTTGCTGGAAAAAAATGGTAGGATTATTGTTCCGTTTCAAAAATAGGTACCTGATGCCTGACGCAATCCTCTACCTGTATAAGAGTCAGATACGTCCTAAAATGGAGGACTGTTGCCAAATCTGGGGAGGTGCCGCTCAGAGCACCCTTTTCTTTGATAGAGTACAAAACTGACTTCGCTACCTAGTGGAGGATGGTCTCTTCTCCTTTCTACAGTTTCTTGCCAACAGAAGAGATTTTGTTAGTCTTTCTCTACTCTATCGTTATTTTCATGGTAGGTGCTCTACTGAGCTACAATCTATGGTTCCTTAACCCCGTAAAACCTTCACAGCAAGAACCCGCCTAGCTACCATCACTGCAAAGAACTTTCTTTTCTTTGTGTATTTAGAACTAATGGAATGTTCTATGAATGGAGCTTCTTTCAAAGAACTTCCCGTCTGTGGAACACAATACCTCGGGAGTGCTTTCCTGCTGATTACAACATAGTCGTCGTCTTCAAGTTCAATGTCAACAAATACAGCGCATGGGCCATCGACCAAAACGAGGCTGATTCAAGGACGAGATTAACGTTTCTCAGCCGAGACTTAGACTGAGAATGTATAAAAGAATTGGGTTTTGGTTGAGGGGCAGTTCCGTCTCTGGGACTTGTGAAAACAAGATGTGTCGTCTAGGCAGTGAAAGAGAAAGGCAGAAAGAGAGAGAGGGGGGGGGGAATATATACACATATATAGAGAGAGTCCATTTACCAAAGTTGTTGTTTTTTTCTTTTGATAGTTTACAGTAAACCATCTCTTGCGACCTTACTCAAGACCGCTGTGATGCAGGTCAGGGAAGAAGCTGGCTCAATCCAACCAGGGTGAACGCCGTTGCAACAAGAACAGAAATCAAATTCACTTTTATATCGATAAAAAGATTCGTGTCATAAACCGTCCCCACAAGTCATCAAACTTAGTTCATTCTATTAATCATTCTCAATCCTCTCATAATATTATTCATCTTTCAACTGACAATCATTCCATCTCATTAACTCTTATCCTCGAGTGGCATTCGGCCTTGATAAGTGGTGACCCATTAGAAAAAAATTGCCAAAATTCGTCTCTCTCTCCCCCTCTCTTTCTCTCTCTCTCCCCCTTCTCTTTCTCTCTCTCTCTCCCCCTCTATCTCTCTCTCTCCCCCTTTATCTCTCTCTCCCCCTTTATCTCTCTCAAAGATGGCGATTTGTGATTAATTTAATGTCGCTAGGGTAAAAGAAATTCAAATTTTACCCATTTTAAAATGAATTGTTCCAAAATCAAATGATGTCGTCCTGTCGACTAAAACAATTTGAAATAAATACGACTCGTTTTATTGATTTGAGAAATATTTAGCTGACAAAAACAAATATTTTTTACGGCAATAAGAATATTTATTGTTTTAAAATGAATTAAATTGCTACAATTTAATTAATTAATTAAATAAATAAATAAGAGACATTCAGCCTTGATAAGCGGTGACAAATTAGTATTAAAAAAAGATGCATCTTTGCGTTCTGTAGGAGTGTGTGGGCAAAAAAGAAAGAAGACAATGCGACAGCTTCTTTGTAAGGGATTCCGTTCTATGGAACACATTGTCGTGGAACTACTTCCCTGCAGACTACAGCATGGTCGTTTTCAAGGTCAACAGATTCCTGCCATGAACAGTCTCCCCAAGTACCCAAACTTATTTCATTGCAGTAATCATCTTCAATCCTCTCATGAAGTTCTTCATTTTTCAACTAGCAATCGTTCTATCTCATTAACCCTTGTCCTCGAGTGGCGTCCGGCCTTGATACTGGTTACCTATGAGTAGAAAAAAAATCTTTGACGAATTCAATTCAACAGCAAATACTTCTTTTCTTTCTTTTTTTTTTCTTTCTTATCTCCCGATTCGCAGGTATGTTTTAGAGCATCTGTCTCGAATCTGCCGAATATTGCGCTCCCCTGGCGGCAATGCTCTCCTTGTTGGAGTTGGAGGCAGTGGACGCCAATCACTGACCAGGCTGGCCACTGCTATGGCTGGCTACCATTTGTTTCAACCGGAGATCTCCAAGAATTATGGCAAGGTGGAATGGAGAGAAGACATTAAGGTAAGGAACTGATTCTTACAAACGCATTTTCGTAGACAGGGGATTATGATAGTTCAAAGAAAGGGGGACAACTTTGGAAATAACATATGGATGGACATGAGGAGTATTTCCAGTTTAAGTTGGATACTCCTACATTAATGCTTAGTGGCTTTCATCTGGACCCACGTGTAGACTCTGTAGTCATCTTGAAATCTATTTCTCACAGCTGGAAGACGGGTTGAATGGGATATTGACATTTATCTCAACCGTTACATATACTGATTCGGAATTTTTTAAATGAGGATTTTTTAGATGAGGATTGATAATTTGGATAATTCGGACGACTATTCTCATCCTAGTTATTATCGATTTCCACATTTCTTTTTTGAACATAGGAAATTTTATGTTGGACTCGGTAACCCACATGGAACATTGAACCGAACCCCTTATTTAGAACAATCTTCCCTATTAAAATGTAAATTTTATTATTTGAACTAAAAATGTCTTGACTGCTCGTTTACTCCTGATACCACACACATATATATATATATATATATATATATATATTGGTATAGAAAAATTAGTACAACATTCGTACCGTCGGTTTCAAGCACGGCTCTCTTCAGCTTCTGTTGTCATCTGTTTCGGAAATGTGAAGTCACGTGTCACTCTCGTTTGGACGCGTTATTTGCTTAGAGTGTTATGTATGTTTGTTTAAATTTAGTGTAAGGAAGGTTTAATAAGGTTTGAAAAAAGGGGAAGGGTGAAAAGTAACAGTTGAGATTTAAACCGGAGAAGATTTAAAGAGATATAAAAAAAATAAAGAAAATATTTCTATATAAATCCCGTGAGCCAATATTTATGAGTATCGTATATTTGTCCATTATTGTTTTGGGGTTTAATGATGTGTCTTCTAAAGGAATTAGGGAGAGAACATGGGTTTAAGGATTAAAAAAGTTTAAAGGAATCACATTAATTAAATTCAAGTTTAAATCCTGGATTAAAGGACTTTAAATCAATCCCAAAGGAATTTAAATAAAGATATCATCCGGGCGGTCTAAGGGCAGTAACTCTGCAGAGTCTTTGAATGGTTTGTATTCGGGATTTAACATTATTAACTAAAGTATAGTGAAGGCTTATGGGAGTAATAATATTGGTATACTGATTAAGACTGGTTTAGAGATAAGAGTAAGGATTGGGTCGGCAAGATTGGATCTGTTTGGGAGATATGAGAGATTAGGATTATGACCGAGAAATGGTGGGGACTTATGGGAGTAATAATAATGTTGTGAAATGGGGGTGTTACCTTCTTAATGACTGGAGAAATATTTTCGGGAAAGTTATAATTATTGCTCTTGAAAAGTAATGAGGATATGGGTTGATTAAAGTATTTGTTCGTATTTTTTAATTTATATTTAAGAGGGGTGATAGTTGGGAAAATTTTCCGGAGTGGAAGTCGGTATTTAATAAAGCAATTATGGGGTTATGTATTTGGTAGAGGGGGGTAGCTAGGCTTTTATGTGTATCGGTAAGTCCAGTTTATGAGTAGTGCTTGTGTCCTGTGGATGTATCCCTTAAAGATTTCATCTCGAATATTCAAACAGACTGTATTTGGGTCATAATTGAACCGTTTCGTCTACAAATGAACGACCAAATATAGATATGAATAGTATTTGTTCTTTTATATGTTTAAGTATACACCGAAATATTTTTCTTTTGTTTATTATTTGTAATATCGTTTAAGCGTGGAACTTTTAACGTTACACTAAAGTTACTTCCTATATTTTGAAGATTTTTTTAGAAAAAAATGTTTTTTTTTATTATATGAAAAAGCAACAAAAAAAAAACTCTTAACAAATCCTTTTCACGGTTTTTGTAATATTTAAAGAAACTTTGTTTAAAACTTAAAACAAAAAAATATTTGAAACATCCTTTTATTCTGTCACGAGATGTCTTATCCTTCTGATGAGAAAAGAATAGTTTTTGATGTTTAAGGGAAAATTGGCTCTTTGTTGAACATAATGAGAAAATAATTAAAAAAAACTATGTTCAGTTTTGAAAAATATGTTTGTTTTTGTTCTATTTTATCCTCTATGAATGCTCTATTTACAATATTGAGCACCTATTATCGTAGAATTTCTATGATATCCCCGGATACCATTCTTTAAAAAAACGCTGAAATTATAATTATACATTTTTTTATAATAATCTGTGAATAAATACAGTATATATATTTTTTTCATGATAATTAGTGCCATTTAGTTTCGTAATCTATACGATTTAATTATGTAACTATTATAATTTATAAATTGACTAAGTATTTTTTTCATGATAATTATTAGTGCCATTTAGTTTCGTAATCTATACGATTTAATTAGGTAACTATTATAATTTATAAATTGACTAAGTATTTTTTTCATGATAATTAGTGCCATTTAGTTTCGTAATCTATACGATTTAATTAGGTAACTATTATAATTTATAAATTGACTAAGTATTTTTTTCATGATAATTAGTGCCATTTAGTTTCGTAATCTATACGATTTAATTAGGTAACTATTATAATTTATAAATTGACTAAGTATTTTTTATTAAAAAAAAATTCTATTAACCTTCAACCAAATCATTATCGACTTAGCACGCTTCGGCTATCTCGTTAGTCGACGTCCGTATCGATGCCAGACGATTCAACACTTTCCAATGTGCAGGAATTTTGCACAAATGCTTCTTCGAAGTTTTATCGGTTGTTGTGGTTCGGAGCGACGGATTTTGCTCTCAAACATTTCGGTAGATTGTTTAGCAATTCTTTCCTTTTTTCTTCCTCTTTTATTTTCTTTCTTTCTTATTCGTTCAGCAGTTAGTATTGGGCCGGATGTCCGGCTGGGATAGGTGATACGGGTCGCGGAGTACAAGCGACCTCCACATAGAGTGCGAGATGACTTATTCCTTTCCCCAACGGTCAGCCCCCTAAGTGCGGTGATTCAAAAGAGGGGAGTGGTGTCAGTCAAGCCTACTGAAATATACATTCTTATACCCCCTCCCTTTTTCTCCAATTTTAAAACTATCTCTCAAGCTGGGGGACAAAAATAATATTTCAAAAGAAAAAGGATACATCTTCGCTCGATAATATCTTACATTGTCTAAGGCTATATATTTAAATTAAAAATCTACATTTGGGATTACGTCACAATATATATATATATATATATATATATATATATATATATATATATATATATATATATATATATATATATATATATAATTACTGTACTTTTAAAGTAATATCTACAACATATCAATTTCCACTCATTTCTTCATTCGATGTTCTGCCATTTTCCTCCTGAAGAGGGCCAGACGAAAAGGCCTTTGAGATTTTTTTAAATTCCCCTTTTTCCCGATACGTATGTGTTCTCTTGAACCAATTCTATATATATAACTCAAAATAATACAAAATTTCTGACATAATCAATATCATGTAAACATGTTATAAAAAATTTACGATCAACAAAAAATTCATGTGTACACATGTTTCGGAAATTTATAATAAAAATCTTTTCTTCAGCACAAAAAATAACATAAGAAAAACTCGTTATCATTTCGTTACAGGTTCTGGTAAACAATGGATGTTGATTATGTCGTAAATTTTGTATTCTTCTGAATTATAATATCAGTTGTGTGGGACCTGAAGTCCTGAGTATTGACCTAATTTTACACTTGCAGTATTCACTAGTATTTTAGAGATTTGAATTGCTTCACTTTTATATTTGTAGAATTGAGTTCAGATATTTTCTTGTCTCATTAAAGTTAAAGCATTTGACTTTAACGCATACACACACACATATAGAGTTTTGAATTACCTACTAAATACCTGTGAGATTATGGACGTCCTCCTCCTCCATAGCTGAGGAAATGATTCACAAAATGGGAGCGAGCTGTCGAAAGTAGGATAAGTAAAAATACAATGGAAGGAAATGATTTATTAGACGAACAAAAGTATTGGAAATAGGATGAATAGTAAGATGAGTGTGGCTGAGAAGGTGAGCATGGAAGTAGTCAGCTTGTATTGTTCAGAGGGCAAGTCATTTCTGTCGGTAACTAAGACAAAAGACCGACATGGGATTGAGTTAAAAGAACACGAGTAGATCGGGCAGAGCCTTAACAGCACCGAGATGAGATGACGACTTCGCGTATCTACCAACAATGGGGGCTTCGACATAGTCAGATAGTTGTAGCTGATAAGACGAGCGTGAAAGTAGTCAGTTTGCATTGTTCAGAGGCGAATCATTTCTGCTTGTCGGTGACTAAGACAAAAGATTGAGTTAAGATGTTTAGGCACTGTCAAATTTCTACGGGGTCCCGTTATTACTAATACATAGTAGTTGTAGTAATGATAAAAAATATAGTAGCAAGGTCAGTGTGTGGTACTATGGACGCCCCATGACTTTTTGCCTAAGATCAAAGTGTAGTATCTGTTCTCAGCATTACAGCGACATCGGACGTGAATTGAAAAATAATACGGCGTCGTTAACGGAAGAGAAATGGGGAGAGGGAAGTAGGGGACGCAGATAGACAGCCAATCAGTAGCTCCCTTGCTAGCTAGCCACCCTTTTTCTCGTTTTTCCTGTCTTGGCCTTCGGGGTTTGATTTACGCCGGTCTATGGGTCGGTCCTGTGTAGTTCTAGGAGGTCCACCCTCCCAGACTTTGCCTCCTCTTTTTGGGGAGGAGTAAGTTTATTGCTTACTGCCTGAGGCGACCCTACCGGGGAATGCTGACGGGGCTGCCCAGGCAATTTTGAATGGCCAGAGTGCTTACCTTCTCGGGCGCTGGCTTTTCAAATCCCACTTTCCCTACCCGACTTTGGGTCACATCTTACCTTGTAGGAGTAAGATAAAACTGGCCTTGTGCCTAACCTCCTGGGGAGGTAAATAAAAATCTTGTATTATTGATTTAAATGATTGTGACCCATTTTGATGTTATTATAGGAGTTATAAATTAAAACAAACTTTCACATTTATATATATATATATATATATATATATATATATATATATATATGTGTGTGTGGGTGTGTGGGTGTGTGTATTTATATATATATATTTATTTATATTTATATGTGTATTAGTATATATATATATATATATATATATATATATATATATATATATAAATACAACTAAATATATGTGTGTGTATTGTATTGATTACATTTTCAGAGTGTCCTAAAAGGAGCCGGCTCTCTGTGTCAACAGACAGCATTTCTGATCACAGACTCGCAGATCAAAGAAGAAACGTTTCTTGAAGATATTGACAGTTTGCTCAACACAGGTTTTGTTCCCAACCTTTTTCCACCCGAGGAGAAGGCAGAGGTAATGGAGGTAAGTAGCCGTAAATCGCCTTTGAAACATGCAAGAAACCAATATTCGATGACTAACCTTACCCCCCCCCCCCCTTTTTTTTCGCACCATTTGAACCCTTCTGATAATTTACTGGGTAATTTTGCAGTTTACGGACCGTGCTGAAATAATAAGGTTATTATTTAGAAACCCATTTTTAACATGGGGAGGGGGCTTCTTTTTTTTCTTTTTTTTTAACTATTCTGTACTTTCACCTAACAATTTAATAAACAAAAGATACAGCGAAACTTAAATTTAACTTGAAAATCCTTACTAAAAAATAGCACTGTCCGTAAACTGCAGAAGTACCATTTACTGTTAATGACATTATGTTAGGATAACTAACGAAACGATTTACTTCCCTTGCATCATTTCGGGAAGGTTAAGAGTTATCGCCCTTGAAAATGAAGTCTTGCCTGGAGTAGAAAATTAAACAGACCACGTCCGGAGACTGTATATTTCATCTCGCTCACAGCGGTCAATTAACTCATTATTTTATATTGTGTTCAGTTGTAATAAATCTGTTAAAAGTTTCTGCTGATATTTCATCCATTTTTCTTTACAAATATTATTGATTAAAACCTAAATTACAAGGTTTACAAAACATTATTTTTCTTGAAATTGTTAAGTTGTGAGAGAAGCTTGTTGGAGAGCGCCATTTTGTTGTAAAGTCGCTGCGTCTGTATCCATCTTACTGGCCTTGTTTGAAATGAAGAAAAGGGTCACCAAGTTTTCGGTTAAAAGAGCAAACTTCGTTTCTGCAATTTAAATCCATTTTATTCAACAATTTCCTCAAAACGGAAAGAGTTATGACAAGCTGCATATACGACAGGTTGATTCAGCCGACATATATGCATTATAGAAATGGAAATGAGTTCGTTGGTTCCATCTTGTCTCGCAGAGCCATTAGCTAGAAGCCAGAAAAGAGATACCGTCTTGCTATGGTGATGCCTCGAACGTTTATATTTTACATGAAACCGGCTTGGGCGGAAGCGGAAATAGCCTCCCACACGAAGAGTGTTCTTATTGGCCAACGTATCACTACGCGACTGAGAACATGCTACTATTTTCTTACCGAACCATAAACTAATCACTCCGTGAGTGACAACATGCAAGTGCGAAACAAAATAGATAGTAATCATGTAAGTGCTACAAAATAAATACATGTTAATAAAATTGTCTCCTTTTTCAGCTAAATATTCTTTTAAAAAAAAAGAAACGAATATGTCTCTTTTTTTATTTATTGAAAATTGTAGCAATTTAAATCTTTTTAAAACAATATATTATTTCTTCTTACCGTAAAAATAGTCGTCATCAAAATATTTGTAAAACAAATGAAACGAACGTTTTAACTATTTTAATTTATTTATTGTTACAATTTAAATCTTTTTAGAACAATTTATTATTTTTTCTTACCGTAAAAATAGTCGTCATCAAAATATTTGTAAAAACAAGTTTTAACTATTTTAATTAATTTATTGTTACAATTTAAATCTTTTTAAGCAAATATTGTTTTTTCTTACCGTAAAAATAGTCGTCATCAAAATATTTGTAAAAACAAATTTTAACTATTTTAATTAATTTATTGTTACAATTTAAATCTTTTTAAACAAATAGTGTTTTTTCTTACCGTAAAAATAGTCGTCATCAAAATATTTGTAAAAACAAATTTTAACTATTTTAATTAATTTATTGTTACAATTTAAATCTTTTTAAACAAATAGTGTTTTTTCTTACCGTAAAAATAGTCGTCATCAAAATATTTGAAAAACAAATTTTAACTATTTTAATTAATTTATTGTTACAATTTAAATCTTTTTAAGCAAATAGTGTTTTTTCTTACCGTAAAAATAGTCGTCATCAAAATATTTGAAAAACAAATTTTAACTATTTTAATTAATTTATTGTTACAATTCAAATCTTTTTAAGCAAATAGTATTTTTTCTTACCGTAAAAATAGTCGTCATCAAAATATTTGTAAAAACAAATTTTAACTATTTTAATTAATTTATTGTTACAATTTAAATCTTTTTAAACAAATAGTGTTTTTTCTTGCCGTAAAAATAGTCGTCATCAAAATATTTGTAAAAACAAATTTTAACTATTTTAATTAATTTATTGTTACAATTTAAATCTTTTTAAACAAATAGTGTTTTTTCTTGCCGTAAAAATAGTCGTCATCAAAATATTTGTAAAAACAAATTTTAACTATTTTAATTAATTTATTGTTACAATTTAAATCTTTTTAAACAAATAGTGTTTTTTCTTGCCGTAAAAATAGTCGTCATCAAAATATTTGTAAAAACAAATTTTAACTATTTTAATTAATTTATTGTTACAATTTAAATCTTTTTAAACAAATATTGTTTTTTCTTGTTACTGTAAACTGATTGCCAGGTTCTTTCAATAATTAAAACAATTTTTAAAATTCATCCATTTGAAATTGTAACAATTAGATGTCTATTAAAATTACATTAAAAAAAAAAAAAAAAAGGATACAAAGAGTAGAACTGTAACACTGGTAAAGTCGACAGGACAACAAAATTAAATTTTGGAACAATTTATTTCAAAATGGGTAAAGTTGTGGTAAGGAAGTCAGGTGCAATTCAATTTTCTGTGGTGCATGCACACATAGGGTACACAAAAAGTGCAGTGGAATTGCAGATAGTTTGTGTGCAAGAAGTGTAGAGAATAGAAACAAATGCCAACTCAGATATGAAGAAAATATTTGTGGATGGCGAAGTTATTGAGGTTGTTTAGAAATTTTGTTATCTTGGTGATACCATTGGGGCACAGGATGGAGCAGGTGTTAGTGTGATAGCAAGAATTATGAGTGGATTGAGTAGGTTCAGGGAACTTTTGCCATTACTAACCAGCAGAGCATTAACACTGTCGACCAAGGAAAAAGTCTATCAAGAATGTGTATGCAGTGTGATTATGTATGAAAGTGAAACTTGCTCAGTGAGGGTTGAGGACATGCGTTGCATGGAGTGAAATTATATGAGGATGATACGGTGGATTAAATCTAGACAGTATAGAGAGATGCGTGCAGAACAGGAGGCTTTGATGGCCACATTGAAAGAATGGATGAGAGTTCCTGGGTTAGTAGATGTAGAACAGTTGCGGTAGTATGATCAGGAGTAATAAATAAAGAGCTGGCCATACCATCGAAGTCTACTCTTTTGCACACATATTCCTATATTGTCCAGATTTAATCTTCCTCTGAGGTCATCAGAACTAAGCCTGTCTTTCAGACTCACATTACACATCTATTGTATCATTCTCATATCATTTAACTCTATAGAACGCATCTCCTTAACCCTCACTGACATGGTTTCATTTCAATACATTATCACACTATGTACACATGCCTGATTGACTTTTCCCTTGGTTGACAGTGGTAATGCTCTGCTGGTTAGTAATGGCAGAAGTTCCCTGAACTTACTCCATCCACTCCTAATTCTTGCGATCACACTAGCATCTGTTCCAGTGGTATCGTTATGGTCACAAAACTTTTTGACAACCTCAATAAACAGAATTATTTTAGAAACCAATAATGCTTATTCTCAACAAAGTTTTGTAACTGAAATGAAACAGAAGATACTGCCAAATCTGCTGCAAAGAAGGTCGGCTTCCTCTACCGAGCTCAAAGACTTCTTGCACCTGCCAGTATCCTATATCTCTACAAAGTCACCATTCGCCCATGTATAGAGTATTGTTGCCACATCTGGGCTGGTGCACCAACCACTAGTCTCTCACTGTTGGACAGAGTACAAAAGAGAGTCTCTAGCCTAATAGTCTACCAAGCTGTCTATCAAGCTTCAGCCCCAGTCCCATCGCTGCAATGTTGCATCCCTGTGTTTTTTTTGCAAGTACTTAAACAGAATGTGCTCCGACGAATTTTCTGCACTTGTGCCCCCGCAACGTAAATACCCCCAACGAACCCATCAATCAGCAAAATCACACCCTATTCACTGTATTGGTCCCTAGAATATGCCGGAAGGCTTTCTACTCGTATAGCTTATTTTCTCGAACTGCTTACGTTTGGAATTCCCTCCCTGCTCCCTGTTTCTCCGAGCGTACTAACATGCAAAAATTTAAATGTAATGTGAACAAGCATCTTGCTGCAC
Source organism: Sepiola atlantica (assembly GCA_963556195.1). Classification (NCBI taxonomy): domain Eukaryota; kingdom Metazoa; phylum Mollusca; class Cephalopoda; order Sepiida; family Sepiolidae; genus Sepiola; species Sepiola atlantica. The sequence goes on from OY744518.1 coordinate 83,207,133, forward strand.
AACTCCCCACTTAGGATTCTCCTATAGATCTGGCCCCTAATTCACAGTAGCCCCTTACATCTCAGTGGCAACATGACCCCTTGTTTGGGGTGAAGCAAAAAAAATAAATAATAAAAAATAAAAAGGAATATCGATTCAATCGAAGAATGATTCTGGGTCAATTCTTCCATTTCTATTTAGTTTATTTTTTGCTTGTTATCTTGTTCCTACCTAAAACAACATATATGCGACATAAATTGTCAGAGATCCTATCTCCTTTATCCACCAAATACGAAATGCAAAAGTACAGTAAGATGTCACTGTTATTCTGTGACGCGTACAAGAGTTAAGTTGCATTTGTTTAAAAATTGGTCTCAACATTTTTTTTTCTTCTTGTGTGGATTTTTTGTCCATGTAAAGTTGAAAATATGTTTTATAATGTCTAGACAAAGTTTCGTAACTGAAACGAAATATCAAATCAATAAAAGCATGACTCTGTGTTAATTTTTCCTGTTTTATTTAGTTTGTTCTTCGCTTCTTACCTTATCCCTATCGATACCAACACAAATGTGAAAAAGCATGTTACAAAATGACCCACATTAGATGCTCCCCATGAAATTGTTAATAAAATCCATAATCTTTTCTACAATCAAACCATATTTAGTACAAATAAACTTCCGTCTATGCCTGACTTGCCCACCAAGTTCCAGTTATAAATGTCAAACAGTTTTTGTTCTATCCTCGTTCAATGATAAGCACACCTGAATGCAATATGAAAAATTGTCAATAACTCTAACACCCTACTTTCCTGATTTAGGCTGTGATGACCCTCTTCAATTCAGGCATCGTCTGAGGATTGTTTTGATAGGGATTATCTTTGAGATAAGCCCATAAATAAATACCTGGATGGTTAAGGTCTGGTAAGGGTAAAACCCATTCAGGATCACACCTCCTACTGATGAGACGATCACCAAAGTGTCCCCGCATATGACTGAACAGCGATAAAATAAAGACTGTTGGATATTTATGAGTGAAACTTGGTGGACAAGTCACGCATAAACTGAAGTTTATGTGTACTAAATATAGTTGAATTGTAGAAAAGATTGTGGATTTTATTAATAATTTCATGGGTGGCATTTAATGTGGGTCATTTTGTATATAAATGTAATGAAAGGCTGGACTTGATGAAATTTTGTGGTTTGTCGACTGATTTTATTCCCTTTTTTTTCTCATGCCTCTACTTTTCTCTTTTTTATTTTGTTGATCCGTTCATTTGCAGGCGGTTCGTCCGAGGGCTCAGCAGGGCAATAAGAATGAAGAACTTGGACCCCTCGCTCTTTTCGACTTCTTCGTCAAACAATGTCAGTATAACTTACATATCATGATCGCATTCAGCCCCATCGGAGATGCTTTCCGTAACAGGCTGCGGCAATTCCCATCGCTCATCAACTGCTGCACCATCGATTGGTTTCAGGTAAAATATCTTCTTTCTTTTTTACTGATGAGTCACCACTTATTACGGCTAAAAGCCACTCGAGGATGAGGGATAATGAGATGGATAGATCGTCAGTTGAATGGTGATGAATATTATGAGAGGATTGAAAATAATCAATGGAATCAATAAAATTTGATGACTTATGAGGACAGTTTATTACAAGTGTTTATTCACATTAGATTTAAAGAGAACCATGTTGTAGCCCCCAGGGAAGCAATCTTGTGGCAACGTGTTCCACAGATCATAAGTTTTTTGAAAGAAACTCTGTTTATGAAAGTTTCGATTTGATGTTAGGCATAATCACGTTGATGCACCTGTTTCTATTAGATCACCGAAGTTAAGCGTCGTTGAGCCTGGCCAGTACAAGATGGGTAACCATTTAGAAATACTAGGTGCTGTATGTAATCTCCCCTAACCGGGATATACATGTTGACTGGCGATCGCATGTGAATTTGTATTCACATAAACTTCAACTTTCAGTGGAAGGTAGAATGCCCGACGTTGGGTGAATACCACAAAAAAAGTGGTATTACCAGTTATTCATTCATTCACACGGAGAAAGGAAAGAATTTGTTTTACAGTGGTTGTAGGAAGACGAGTTTTTGTTGTGAATGTCTTACAAGGAGGAACGAGAGATTGAAGCTCAGTCGAGCATCTTGAAATAATACATTTATCAAGAAAAAATTGTCTTTCTTCGTCCATAAAAGTAACTGTCATTGTCAGCTAACTATTTTCAGTGAAATAATGATAGAGTAGAGAAAGACTAGCAAAGTCTCTTCTGTGAGAAAGCGGTTGCAGAGTTCTTGCTGTGAATGTTTTATAGGTAAGAAACAAGATTGGAGCTCAGTCGAGCACTTTTCATGGAAATAACGATGGAGTAGAGAAAGACTAGCAACGTCTCTTCTGTGAGAAAGCGGCTGTAGAGTTCTTGCTGTGAATGTTTTATAGAAATTCTGCTGAACACTAAAGAAAAACGGAAGTTCTTTTCGGTTATGGTAGTAAAACGAGTTCTTGTTGTGAATGTCTTACAAGGATGCATGTGAGATTGGAGTTCAGTCGAGCACCTTCCTTGGAAATAACGATAGAGTAGAGAAAGACTAGCAAAGTCTTTTCTGTGAGAAAGAGGCTGTAGAGAACAAAAGAGATCATCCCTTGGATGACATTAAACAGATTTTGACAGAGATGACCAGTGGATATATTACAACGATATATAAGACAAAAAAGAAGGCGATTTAATGTTAGACATTAAAAGAGTTCTTAAATACGAGTTCTTTTCCGTGAACTTTGAAGATATTATGGATCCATGAAGATAACTGAAATGGATTCCAATCGTAAATATTGTTGTTAAATATCAAAGAAAACAAAATGATCTTGTTTTCAAACCAAACAAATTTGCGAAGTCGATTTTGAATTCTGTCACGGAAAGAAAGATTGTCTTAGGATGTATCTGACTCTTATATAGGAGAGTAGAAAGTGGAGCTTGGGTTTACTTTCGGAAGCCTCGTAACTCTCGCTTCCCTTATTTTTGTCTTTTAGTCCTCACATTCCATCAACAATGTTTCTGAGAACGGGGTGAAGAATTGCTGTTTTCTAGGTCGAATCTATCCATATAACACTTATCGTTGGCTAGTTTTTGACCTTGAAGTGGTACTTTTTTTTTTTAGCTCCTTACATCAAGTGGCTTCATGCCTTGTCTAGAGCGATTTCCATAAAAAAAAACAAAGAAAAAGAAAGAAGATTGCATTAAGAGTGATTTCTAGAGCCGTAGAATGATGTAACCATTTTTACAACGACTTTAGCAACAGATTGGATATAATTCTTCCATTTTAGATATTGTGGGAAAGTTAGTCGTAGAAACTTGTTAGAACAAAGAGAGAGCCATTAATTTCAACTCGGGAGAAATGAAGATACGAGCGTTGGTGGTGAAAGGAGAGACGCTTATTAAAACAAGAAGAAAGCCATTCATTTCAACTGGGGAGAAATGAGCATCCGAGCGTTGGTGGTGAAAGGAGAGATGCTTATTAAAACAAGGAGAGAGCCATCTTTTTCAACTGGGGCGAAATGAAGATCCGAGCGTTGGTGGTGAAAGGAGAGATGCTTATTAAAACAAGGAGAGCCATTAATTTCAACTGGGGAAAAATGAAGATCTGAGCATTGGTGGTGAAAGGAGAAACGCTTATTAAAACAAGGAGAAAGCCATTCATTTCAACTGGAGAGAAATGAAGATCCGAGCGTTGGTGGTGAAAGGAGAGACGCTTATTAAAACAAGGAGAGAGCCATCTTTTTCAATTGGGCAGAAATTAGGATCAGAGCGTTGGTGGTGAAAGGAGAGAGGCTTATTAAAACAACTAGAAAGCCATTCATTTCAACAGGGGAGAAATGAAGATCTGAGCGTTGGTGGTGAAAAGAGAGAGGCTTATTAAAACAGTGAGAAAGCCATTAATTTCAACTGGGGAGAAATGAAGATCCGAGCGTTGGTGGTGAAAGGAGAGACGCTTATTAAAACAGGGAGAGCTATTCATTTCAGCTGAAGCTAAAGAAGCATCTGAGCTTTAGTGAAATCCACCATTTTTACGGTTTAAGACTATTTTGATATTTAGACTCACTAGCAACTTTTAAAAACTCGAAATAATCTTAAATTTGTATAAGAACAGCTGCAAAATATCGTATCAGGTTGTTCGGACAAAAAATGACCAATTTTAGAAACAAACATTTATCCATTAAGCTCATGCATCAGGGTTCTTTAATGCCCACCAAATGACCTGTAATCTTTTCATTGACAGGAAACAGCTGTCTCTCATTAACAGGTTGGAGGTAGTTGAGAAAACAGCTGAGTCCTTCGTTGACACGTACATAGTTGAGTAAACAGCTGAGTTTCTAGTTGACACGTTGTAAGTAGTTGAGAAAAAAGCTGAGTTGCTCGTTGACACGTTGTAAGTAGTTGAGTAAACAGCTGAGTTTCTAGTTTACACGTAAGTAGTTGAAAAAACAGCTGAGTCTCTTTTGTTAACATGTAGTTAAGAAAACAGCTTAGTTTCTAGCTGACACGTAAGTAGTTGAGAAAACAGCTGAGTTGCTCGTTGACATGTTGTAAGTAGTTTGTTTAATGGATAGTCATGTCCCTCTATAATAGTGGCAGTCGCAGCTGTAGAGATGTGGATCATTTCTTCTTTTATTCTTCTTGTGGCTGGAACAATAGAAGCGATTAAAAAGAACAACAAATAACTTCAGTATTTGCTCTGAGATTTGGTTTAGTTTTTACAGTAATTTACATCGAGATGAACTGCATATTTCCCTTCTACCCCTCATAGGGTAGGGGAGACCCGAAAAAACAGAAAAAAATAAGTTTTAATTCCTTTTCTTTGGATTTTTTTTCTTTTGGAGAAAAAAAGAAAATATAATGTATTCCCTTGTCAAAAATTAACACAGTGCCGAAATAGCAGTAAAGAAATCACTGACCATCTTTCTTTGAGAGAAAATAAGTTGATTTCTTCATAATAAAAAAAACCAAAGAAATCCACTTTGGTTAAAAAAAAAAATCCAACTTAGGAAATTTTTTTCTTTTTGATCCGCCGGTAATGCCAGTTTTTTTTAACTAGGATGTTGTTGGGTGAATTTGCCGTTGATTTCTCCACGTTTGTCCTTTTTTAATGTTCTAAAAAAATCTTAATATACTTCGTCGCCAGTTGTGACGTCCCTTTTAAGGTTCTCAAGAATCCGTTACTGTACCTCATCGCCAGTTGTTGTGGGGCTGTAAAGAGTCCGGAAAGAAAACATGAACTCGGAGTTTAGATAAACAAGTGTATAGAAAAAAGTATAATACAACAGATAAGAAGAGTGGTTGTATGTCTGTCTTGACTACCAGTATAGACTGGGGTGGTTATTGACTTCCTTCCCAAGAAGATGTGACACAAGGCCAGAAGGTGAGGAGAGTCAAGCTAGTGCCCTTAAAAAAAGCACACTGGCCTCCAAAAATTTGCCTGGCCAGCCCTGTCGGCATTCCTCTTGTGGGGCGCCTCAGGCAGTAAGCAAAAAACTTACTCCACCCCATAGAGGGGAGGCAAGGCCTGGGAGGGTGGACCTCATATGACTACCCAGGAGCAATACTTCAGCCCAACAGATAAAAGGCCACCGAAATGGCCCAGTTCCTGTCGAGCTGGGGTGAATCCATGTATTTAATTAATATGTGGCACAAGGCCATAAGGTGGGGGAGTGTCAACGCAGCGCCCTAAAAGAGGAGCACTCTGGCCTATTAAAAAATTGCCTGGGCAGTCCCATCGGCATTCCCCGATCAGGGCGCCTCAGGCAGTAAGTAATAAACTTACTCCACCCCAAAAGGGGAGGTAAGGCATGGGAGGGTGGACCTCCTAGGACTACCCAGGACTAAATACCTCAGCCGGACAGATAAAAGGCCACCGAAATGGCCTAGTTCCTGTCGAGCTGGGGTGGATCCAACACTGAGAGGCATGTGCTGCCGGACTAATTGTCGAGAACGAATCCTCAACTGGTCCAGAGTCTCTAAGCAACTGACGTTACAGAAAGACTGCACGGACTGGTGTGGACCTAACACTGAGAAGCAGGTGCTCCCAGTATTTATGGTGAGTAGAAGAGTTCAAGTAGTCCTTATAGGTAAGGTACCATAACAGTGACTAATTACTATTTGTTAAATTTAATGTAAATCTGAAATATTTTAATTTTCAAATGGGAGGTTATGTCCATATTAAGTCATGATAAAAAACTCTTTAAAATACTCCAAAGAAACTGAAATTTGGGGAATATTTATTAATTGCTATTGTTAACATTTTACAAACATCAGAGGTATTTAAATTCCACCCCTTATTACCGCCTTTGCATTAAACTAAATTAAACTAAATGTAGTCCACATTACACCCCTTTACGCCAAGCAGGTAGATATTTTCAAACTCTGGATCTAAATCTACAAATTTCTTCTCCAATTCTTTTTGCAAAAAGTTATCCACGTTTGATTGAGTATTCTCTGTCCCCATGGAATTTGAAATTGGCCTTTTCATACAAAAAAAAAAAAGAGAGAAAGGTAAAAATAATTTAAAAATGGGGTCTTAATTTATGATTTTTGTTGTTGTTTGTTTTCCCTGAAAGGCATGGCCTGATGATGCCCTGGAACGAGTGGCCATCAAGTTTCTCGAGCAAGTCGACATGAGTGACTATGAGCGGAGCGAAACTGTCCACATCTGCAAATATTTTCACCAGAGTGCTTGTACACTGTCGGAAAAGTAAGTAACACTTTTTTTTTTATCCAAAAGGAAAACCTACATACATACATGCTATACACACACACACACACATATACATATATATATATATATATATATATATATATATATATATATATATATATATATATATATAATATCATATCAATAACCTTAGTTATTTAGGGAATAATTTTCCATATATTCATCAAAAATCACTTTTATTTGAAAACAATTGTTTCTGCAATTCTCACTAGCATAAATTTCAGTGATACACACAATATAATCGATTTTATCTTGAGGAGGCTTCCTCAGTGCATAAAATTTCGCTCGTCAGGCTGAAAAAAACTGATGTGCATTTAATATTCTTTATTTTTTATATATTTTCTTTTTCCTCACAATATTTTCTAAGAAATATTTTCAGGCAAATTATAAATATTTTCAGGAAATTATAAATATTTTCAGGAAATTTAAAATATTTTCAGGAAATTTTAAATATTTTCAGAAAATTATAAATATTTTCAGGAAATTATAAATATTTTCAGAAAAAGGAAAATATATAAAAAAATAAATGAATATTAAATGCACTTCAGCTAATTTTTATTAAGATATTTTTCAGATAATTGTTCTTTTAAAAGAATATCTTTTCAATTTAAGTAATTGTGAATTTTATCTATTAATTCATTTTTCACTATAAATTCTCATATTTTCTGTATAATTTTCTTTTGAATAATTTTTTTTTAATTGTCAAAATTTTCAGTTGCATGTTTGTTCTATAGCTGTACTTTTGACAGTCTTTATTCCCCCTATTTCGCCCCTTTATATGTCCGATTTAATTGCTTTGTATACTATTTGAAGTGGATTGTAATTATCATAATTTTAGCGAAGTTACTGTTGCAAATTTTCAAAACAATGGGAAAAATCTTAATTTCGTGTGTTGATAAAAAAGCTTTGGTTTCTGATGGGTAAAATACTGTTCAAGCAAAGCAATGGTTTGATAAGCGTTATTCGAACTCTGCTCCATTGGAAGCATTAGGGTTTAGAGGTGATATGCTGACTTGAAATGCGGTCATACAGACACAAATGATGCTGAACGCTCAGGTCACTTAAATTCAGCAGTTGTCCCAGAAATTTTTTTTTTTTTTAAAGTCTACAAACTCGTTTTGCCCGATTATAAATTGAAGTTGTGTGAGATAGCAAAAAAATTGCTATATAACTGAGAGTGAACTGTACTCTAGTCTTGATGGTATTAACCCCCCCCCCCCCCCCGCCGCCTCTCAGCAACCAAAGTTACTGAAAGACTGAACGGGTTTAGAGGGGGGAGGGGGATAACACTGAGAAGCTCCCAGTATTTATGGTGAGTGGAAGAGTTCAAATAGTTCGTATAGGTAAGGTATCATAACAGTTAATGTCGATTTTATCTATTAATTAATTTTTCATTAAAAATTCTCATTCTCATATTTTCATACATTTTTCCTTTGAAAAAAATATTTTAAATTCTATTGATGCATGTTTTTTCTATACCTTTACTTTTGACCATCTTTCTTCCCCCTATTGTCCCCCTTTATATGTTCGATTTCATTGTCCCCCTTTATATGTTCGATTTCATTGATTTGTATGCTATTAGAAGTGGATTGTAATTATCATATCCAAACCCTCCCTCATCCTCTCAAATTGCTGTAGAACTGAGAGTGAACTATACTCTAGTCTTGATGCCATGTTTTAACTTCAAACTTGGTGTCTATACCCTGTGCTGATGAAGACTCTTGATATCAATAAAAATCCATGTACACGAAACTGTTGTTCGTGTTGAATTCTTGGAACGTATGTAAATGAATATGTCATAAATTTGTTTACCTCAAATCTATAATATATATCTATATATATTATCGCAAGCATAGAGAGAAGACGAACTTTATCGTTCATGATTAAAAGTTAATCAAGAAAAAAAAAAAGAAAGCAGCCGACCGGTTTCGCCCTCTCTTAACAAAGGCTGTATCGAGGGATTTTAAAAAAACGAGGGATTTAAAAAAAGGGAGTGTAAACAAAAGGAGTGTCTATTAGGACTAGATGTGATCAGTCTCTAAGATTCATCCTCCATTGTACATATACCATAACGCTAGTTTATTTTCTGTACTCTCTCTTTCCACCCCTCCGAAACTAAGATCCTGATTCGGACTATTGAAAGTATCTACCAAAGGATATCTAGACATGAGTTGTCTCTTATATTCAACAATACTTGCCTGCAAGAGAAGATGCTGCCTATATATATATATATATATATATATATATATATATATATATATATATATATATATATTTGTTTTGATTATAGAGTTTGGGATTTAAGACAACAGTGTTGTCTTATTTTAGCTAACAAAGTAGTTTATGAAAATAGTTATCCTCTTGTGTACGGCACAGAATTTTCTTTTCTTTTTTTCTTTCTGCTTTTAAACTATGAATCTGTGATGTGCGATATCGATTAGAAATCGAATAACATTTGCGGTGATTTCGTTGCCATTGCACGAGTCACTATCAATCTGCGAGGCTGACGAAGGTGAGAAAGAAGCCCTAAGTAGCAACTTGCTCAGACATGTAAAGTCAAGGAAAAATCATTGAATTTCCTCCGGAAGAGCTTTCACAAAAGCTTTAGAAACATTTCTCGGATCGTCGTCGTTTCATTTGTGTTTACAAACTGTAGTGTCTTTATAAATTATCCTTGTACGGTTACTTAGCAATAGGGATAGATTACCATTTCCTTACGTGTCTCATAGCTTGAGTCGATTTTGTATGCACCAGTTGGGGATACGTCTTCGACAATCAGTCCGAGGGTGACTTTGTTGCTGCCGGAATGAGGTATGGTTCTGTTCAGTCTTAGGAGGTCCACCCTTCCAGGCTTTACCTCCTCTCGTTGAGAAGGGATTAGTTATTGCTAATCGCCTGTGGCACACATGCCAAAGAATGCTGATGGGGCTGCTCAGGCATTTTTATAGGCCAGAGTGCGCTTATCTTAGTTCAAAATCACACTTGATCTTGTGTCTAACCTCCTGGCAAGGAGGTAAATAAACTCATATTATCCGCTCATTGCTTTGTGATGTGTGCGGCTTTATTTGAAACAGGTTTCTGTCCGAGAGACTTCTCACACAGCACATATAGCGGTAATCATGTAGTTTCCTGACCCATGTATTTATTTATTTAATAATTTAATAAATAAATGGCTTAATAATAATTTAATAATAATTAAGTAATAATTTTATAATTATATAATTATTTAATAATTTAATATTTATTTATTATTTATTTATTTAATGTGGAAAAAATGCAGGTCCCCCAAATGGGGCACTCTTGATTTGAACAAAAATAAAATTAGTATCAATATAGAAGGTTTTCTCGTTCACTGACCGAGGACATCCGTCCATGCATTGAGTGCTGTTGTCGCACCTGTGCTGGTGCACCAACCACTAGTCTCTCCCTCTTAGACAAGTTCCAAAAGAGAGTTTGTAATCTAATAGGTCCCACACACTGTCCACCAAGCTACAACCCCTGTCCCATCGCCGCAATGTGGCATCCCTGTGCTTGATTTACAGGTACTACAATGGAATGTGCTCCGATGAACTTGCTGCTCTGGTGCCCCTTCGACGCAAATACACTCGACCAATCCGACAATCAGCTACATCTCATTCATTCACTGTGGAGGTCCCCAGATGCCGCATGACTCTCTACTCTAATAGCTACTTTCCTCGAACGTCTAGCCTTTGGAATTCATTCCCGGCTCCCTGTTTCCTCGAATATACCAACATGATGAAATTTAAATGTAATGTAAACAGACATCTCGTCGCTCAACTCCCCACTTAGGATGCTCCTATAACTATGGCCCCTAATCCACAGTAGCCCCTTACGTCTCAGTTGCGATGTGCCCCCTTGTTTGGGGCGAATTAAAGTAAATAAAAAACAACAAAAGAAAACAACAAAAAAACAATTAAAAAAAAACAAAAAAAAGCAAAAAAAAACAACAGCAAAAAACAAGCAAAAAAACAACAACAAAAACAAAAAACAACAGAAAACAAAAAAAAACAACAAAAACAACAAAAACAACAAAAAAAAACAAAAAAACAAAAACAACAAAAAAACTAAAACAAAACAAAAAACAAAACAAAAACAACAAAAAAACATGCCTTTGTTCACCACAAGCGTTTTATTATCTTTAATTTTCTACACGTTTGCATAGCCAACGCAATACACAGTGATTCTTAGCAACATTACACATAAAATTATTTTCAATCCTCTACCCACGCGTTGCTAATCTTGATGAATTAAAATATCAAATATTCCTATTTGAAGAACCCAAAATTGCGATAGATGAGTAGTTATTTCTGAATTTTTGAGATGAGGATTGATATGTATTATTTGGATTGTTCGGACTACTTTTCTTATCTTGGGTGTTATTCTCACAACGTTTCGGCCGATGTAACCTTCAACCGTCTTCAGGTGTATCTTGACAATGGCTCTTATGGTGGAAAGAATGTTTTTGTTCTTTTTTCTAACAACCGATAGTCGTTATGATTCAAAATGTGTGATGTCTTTATGAAGCGGAAAGAACATTGAGTCGTTATCATTTTCATATTAATTCGGATCTGTACCGATTTGATATAATGTTTCTGAATTTTTGAGATGAGGATTGATAATATGTATAATTTTGATTGTTCGGACTACCGCTCTCATCTTGGTCCGATCAATGCAAGTAAAACAAACGAATAGTTGTTTTTCATTTCAGACATTTTATTAAAACCACAATTTGAATTATGGTCTGTCAGAATGACAGTTTACGATCAGGTTGGGGGTAGAGTGTATGGATGCGTCTGCGAGATGGTCAGTCAGCAGTTCGTAGCATATTAGCCCGAAGTGCATCTGGTAAGATATTATCAATGCATAACTGCTCTCGCCTGAGGCTTCCAGCAACAATGTGTCCGATGAATGTGGCACTTTTAATCTGTGATTTCTCTATTTTCTTGTTCTTGGTCTTTTATTGCTTGGGTTGGGATGGCAGCAGAAAGGGTAGAGAATAATCTTCCATTATATAAAGGAAAGTTGTCTGTCTGTGTATCTAGCAAAAGTCAAATACTACACAAGGCACACCCACAAATCTGATATATATATATATATATTTTCAGCGGTGCTGCAGACAAAATATAGTCACGTCTTGTTTTTAAATATTTATTATTTTTGCGGGTCAAGGGGAGCAGATTTAGTTGGGAGGAAGGGGTCGACATTTAAATGGATTTTTCATTGTTATTAACTCATCACTCAATAAGTCCCGGGCTTAACATATAGATGGCACTACTAATAAAAAATCTATATAATTTTTATAAAGTACTAGCCTTAAAATGACACATGTCAAAATTTGAACCCAATCAGACTATTCGTTTACAATTTACACTAATTTTAGTCAAGCAACTGTTACCAATTTTCAAAACAATGAGAAAAATCTTAATTTCGTGTGTTGATAAAAAAGCTTTGGTTTCTGATGTTCAAGCAACGCAATGGCTTGATAAGTGTTATTCGGACTCTGCTCCATTGGAAGCTAGGGTTTAGAGGTGATATGCTGACTTGAAATGCGGTCATACAGACGCAAATGATGCTGAACGCTCAGGTCACTTAAATTCAGCAGTTGTCCCAGCAAATATTTTTTTTAAAAGTCTACAAACTCGTTTTGCCCGATTATAAATTGAAGTTGTGTGAGATAGCAGAGAAGTTGAAGATATAATATATTCACCATTTTGCATGAACATTTGTCAATCAGAAAACTTTGTTCAAAGTGGGTGCCGCATTTGCTCACAGTCAATCAAAAACAACAACATGTTGACGATTCAGTGTTGTTTGCAACTGTTTCAACGCAACGAACAGGAGCTTTTACGTCAATATGTCACAATGAATGAAACATCGATCACTCACTTCACTCTGGAGTACAAATTGACAGTCGGCTGAGTGGACAGCAGCAGGACAAAGCCGTCCAAAACGACTAAAGACACAAACATCAGCAGGTAAGGTTCTGGCCTCCATATTTTTTGATGCGCAAGGTATTTTATTCATCTATTACCTTGAAAAAGGAAGAACCATCAATAGAGAATATTATTGTGCATCATTCGTGCGTTTGAAGAAAAACATCGACAAAACACGGCCGCACCACAAAGAAAAAAGAAGAAAAAAGTGCTTATTCACTAGGTGAGTGCACGATGTCACACATCGATCGCAACAATTGCAAAGCAGGTAACAAATACATTGAAGACATTGCCAAGGCTGCCGCAAAGAAGGTGGGCTCCCTCTACCGTGCTAGTAAACTCCTCACACCTGGCATTATCCTGTATCTCTACAAAGCCACCATCCGCCCATGCATGGAGTATTGTTGCCACATCTGGGCTGGTGCATCTTCGACTAGTCTCTCCCTCCTTGACAAGGTCCAAAAAAGAGTCGCCAACCTAATAGGTCCCTCACTGTCAACCAAGCTCCAGTCCCTGTCCCATCGCCGCAATGTGGCATCCTTGTGCTTGTTTTACAAATACTTCAATGGATTGTGCTCCGATGAATTGGCTGCTCTGGTGCCCCCTCGACGTAAGTTAACTAGACCAACTCGACATTCGACTAAATCCCATCCACTCACTGTGGAGGTCCCCAGATGCCGGGGAGCTTTCTACTCCAATAGCTTCTTTCCTCGTGCTGCTGGCTTCTAGAACTCCCTCCCTGCCCCCTGTTTCCCCGACGGTACTGACATGCAGAAATTTAAAACTAATGTAAACAGACATCTCGCTGTGCAAATCCCAATTTAGGTTGACCCCCCAACCTTCTCCCTTTTCTTTCTTCTCAGTAGCCCCTTACTTCTACAGTGGCGGCCTGCCTTGTCTGGAGTGAACTACGTTAAGAAAAACAAAAAAAACTACATGAATTGCACTTCGAGTTGCTTCCGCACCCACACTATTCTTTTGATCTGGCCCCTAGTGACTACTGTCTGTTTGCAGACCTTACAATAATGCTCAAGTGAAAGAGATTTGGCTCCAATGAAGAAGTGATATCGGTATGAGGTGTATTTTGAGGTCAAAGACAAATTGTTCTAAAAAAAAAGGCATCAAATTCTTTTTTTACAGCGTCACAAATTACCTTTGCATCTATTGAAACGCGAATTTGGGACTCTTTTGCTGTGTATACGTTTTCAGCATCCCAATTAATATTTTCAGCTGCTGAAAGTACAATTTATGATGCTGAAAACGTGCACAAACTGACGATTCGATTTGAAACTTTAATATTAAAAAATAAAATTCAATGGAACAGAGTCAGATAATATAAACTCTTCATTAATCCGAAAATAATTTCATCGTAACAATTTAAAAAAAACAACTTTTGTTCACCCCAAACAATTTTTTAAAAAAACTTTTGTTCACCCCAAACAATTTTTAAAAAAAACTTTTGTTCACCCCAAACAATTTAAAAAAAACAACTTTTGTTCACCCCAAACAATTTTTAAAAAAAACTTTTGTTCACCCCAAACAATTTTTAAAAAAAACTTTTGTTCACCCCAAACAATTTAAAAAAAAAACTTTTGTTCACCCCAAACAATTTTAAAAAAAAACTTTTGTTCACCCCAAACAATTTTTAAAAAAAACTTTTGTTCACCCCAAACAATTTTTAAAAAAAACTTTTGTTCACCCCAAACAATTTAAAAAAAAAACTTTTGTTCACCCCAAACAATTTAAAAAAAAAACTTTTGTTCACCCCAAACAATTTAAAAAAAACAACTTTTGTTCACCCCAAACAATTTTTAAAAAAAACTTTTGTTCACCCCAAACAATTTTAAAAAAAAACTTTTGTTCACCCCAAACAATTTTTTAAAAAAACTTTTGTTCACCCCAAACAATTTAAAAAAAAAACTTTTGTTCACCCCAAACAATTTTTAAAAAAAACTTTTGTTCACCCCAAACAATTTAAAAAAAACAACTTTTGTTCACCCCAAACAATTTTAAAAAAAAACTTTTGTTCACCCCAAACAATTTAAAAAAAACAACTTTTGTTCACCCCAAACAATTTTTTAAAAAAACTTTTGTTCACCCCAAACAATTTAAAAAAAACAACTTTTGTTCACCCCAAACAATTTTTTAAAAAAACTTTTGTTCACCCCAAACAATTTAAAAAAAAAAACTTTTGTTCACCCCAAACAATTTTTTAAAAAAACTTTTGTTCACCCCAAACAATTTTAAAAAAACAACTTTTGTTCACCCCAAACAATTTAAAAAAAAAACTTTTGTTCACCCCAAACAATTTTTTAAAAAAACTTTTGTTCACCCCAAACAATTTTTTAAAAAAACTTTTGTTCACCCCAAACAATTTAAAAAAAAAACTTTTGTTCACCCCAAACAATTTTTAAAAAAAACTTTTGTTCACCCCAAACAATTTAAAAAAACAACTTTTGTTCACCCCAAACAATTTTTTTAAAAAACTTTTGTTCACCCCAAACAATTTAAAAAAAACAACTTTTGTTCACCCCAAACAATTTTTAAAAAAAACTTTTGTTCACCCCAAACAATTTAAAAAAAACAACTTTTGTTCACCCCAAACAATTTTTAAAAAAAACTTTTGTTCACCCCAAACAATTAAAAAAAAAAACTTTTGTTCACCCCAAACAATTTTTAAAAAAAACTTTTGTTCACCCCAAACAATTTAAAAAAAAAACTTTTGTTCACCCCAAACAATTTAAAAAAAAAACTTTTGTTCACCCCAAACAATTTAAAAAAAACAACTTTTGTTCACCCCAAACAATTTAAAAAAAAAACTTTTGTTCACCCCAAACAATTTAAAAAAAAAAACTTTTGTTCACCCCAAACAATTTTTTTAAAAAACTTTTGTTCACCCCAAACAATTAAAAAAAAAAAACTTTTGTTCACCCCAAACAATTTAAAAAAAACAACTTTTGTTCACCCCAAACAATTTAAAAAAAAAACTTTTGTTCACCCCAAACAATTTAAAAAAAAAAACTTTTGTTCACCCCAAACAATTTTTAAAAAAAACTTTTGTTCACCCCAAACAATTTAAAAAAAACAACTTTTGTTCACCCCAAACAATTTTAAAAAAAAACTTTTGTTCACCCCAAACAATTTAAAAAAAAAAACTTTTGTTCACCCCAAACAATTTTTAAAAAAAACTTTTGTTCACCCCAAACAATTTAAAAAAAAAAAACTTTTGTTCACCCCAAACAATTTAAAAAAAACAACTTTTGTTCACCCCAAACAATTTAAAAAAAAAACTTTTGTTCACCCCAAACAAGACACAATACCACTGAGACGTAAGGGGCTACTGTGAATTAGGAGCATCTTAATAGGGCAGTTGTGCAACGAGATGCTTGTTCACATTACATTTGAACTTCTGCATGTTAGTACGGTCAGGAATACAGGAAGCAGGAAGGGAATTCCAAAAGCTAGCAGTTCGGGGAAACAAGCTATTAGAGTAGAAAGTTTCCCGGCATCTGGTGACCTCTACAGTGAAGGGGTGCGAACTTGCTAACTGACGGGTTGACTGAAGGTATTTACATAGAGGAGTCACCAGTGCAGCACATTCATTGGAGCACATTATATTAAAGCACAGGGATACAACATTGCGGCGATGGGACAGAGGTTGGAGCTTGTTAGATAGTGTGGGACCTAGTAGATTAGAGACTCTTTTTTTGATTCTGTCTAAGAGTAAAAGGCTAGTGGTTGGTGCACCAGCCCAGATGTGACAACAATACTCCATGCATGGGCGAATGGTGGCTTTGTATAGATATAGGATACTGGCAGGTGTGAGAAGTTTTCTCCTTCACTGACTGAGGACAGAAAAAAGAAAGAAAAAAAGAAAAAAAAAGGAACACTGTGGAATGGGACAAGAATACAAATTGCATCAGTCTGGAAGGATTTCTCGTTCACTGACTGAGGATAGAACAGATGAAGTCTAGTATCATCAGAACAGATACTACACTTTGAATTATTTATTTGCAGAAAACAAAGAATTTACATTCAAAACAAATTAGGCACAAGGCCATCAAAAGTGTGGAAAAAAAAGTGGTGTCGTTTGTCTTCCTTCGACTAAAGCGATAAAAAGGTCTACCTACTCTTAACTAGAATCATCTCAGTCACCACAATACCACATTTACTCTAGGGGGTGTCGTACTTAAGATATACCCAAATTGGTCTTTGATCTTAGCGAAAAGACCAAATCTATTAAGTCAGTTTTTATATCTGCAGACTTTGATTCTGATATGTTTTTAGTGTGAAATGTGGAATCCGAGTAGATGCATGTGTTCTTTTCCGGCATCATTTAAATGCAATGTCCGCCTGAATGCAATAACATTTGCAATTTTCTCGCCCTTTTAACTACGGCTTACAAAAACAGGAAATTACAAATCATCCCCCGCATTGTCTGCATTTGTAAAAATCCTTCTAAACATTAAAAAAAAGGAAAGGAGAGTGGACACAATAAAGTGAGTGAGGCATATATGTATATATATATATATATATATATATATATATATATATATATATATATATATGTATGTGTGTTTATGTGTGAAAAAAGACAAACGGAAAAACAAATTTTAAATCCAGGAAAAAATCATCAAAAAAACAAAAGATTTTACCAGTTTCGTTCAGATTTTAAATTTATTCGATAACGATAAAAACATAGGAAAAAATAGAACGCACAAAGAGACGTCATTGGCACGCGTTTAACTATTTTAAAAAGTAAAGAATAAAAATACGCGCATAAAAAAATAAATAAATGGTGGAAAAATGGATGAAGCATAGTAAAAAAAAACCCCCCCAAAAAACAGTTTCTTTAACCAGGATCGCAATGGCGCAATATATTGCAGTGTTTCAGTGTAGTTTTTGCCAGATGTTTGCTTAAGGAATATGATCCAAATCTGAGGTTTATCTTAGATGGAGATGAGAGAAGTATTATATCGCTTTCGATGCATTTGCGACGTGGATAGAAATTATAGATCAATAGATTAAGGATTATTGCCATTAATAATAATGTCAATTTAGGGTGCTACATGCAAATTACTAAGAGTATGAGACTTGATATGCCTACAGTTGATCGAGGTTTCTGATTTTTTGCTAAGAAGTTTGCCCTGTCACTAAATCTAATAATCTCAAGTTTCTCATTTAAGCAGAGATAACAAGGCGTGTTTAGGGATTTACATGTACTGATTTTTCTAATAATATTCCACTTAACTATTGGGGTTTTATTATTTGTGGTTAGGTAAGAGGAATGTTTTGAAGGTATTTTTTAAAAATTTATTCACTAAAGGAGGATTTATTGTTGTTGAATCTTTCTTTGAATGTATTTCACTTCTCCAACAGTAGTTTTAAGAAATTATGTTATTTCATATGTGTATGTATGTGTGTATCTGTATATATATATATATATATATATATATATATATATATATATATATATATATACAATAATATTCTTATAAATAAATATTAATTATTTAAATACCTAGAGATATCAACGTTTCATGCTAACGCAATCTTCAGTCTAGGAACTAATTCTCAACGGTCGGTAGGCGCGAACCCCGATCACAAATCGCCACTGATTCGTAGTCAGGGATCTTATCCATCGGCCATAGCCAATTAGTTAGTAAATATAGAGGAACTTTAAATGTAAATAACGAAATCGGCGGCTATTTACCAGGCAGTTAGAGTGATCTACGAAACGTCGTTTGGATCGTGCATATAGCTATTTGTACTGCTTGTTATTAAAGCTACTCGAGAGTGCCCAGCCTTTGTGGGAGGGGGCTGATAAACAATAATATTCTTATAAATAAATATTAATTATTTAAATACCTAGAGACATCGATGTTTCATGCTAACGCAATCTTTAGTCTAGGAACTAATTATATATATATATATATATATATATATATATATATATGTATGTTGTGTGTATATGCACTTCTATGCTTATTAATAATTTAATAATAAATAATTAAATAAATAATAAATAAATAAGTAAATATATCCGTCTCTTTTTTCATTAACTCTTTACTCATCCCATCAACCAACAATCAGGATTTATTTTAAAATAGTGGACAAAACCACACTTTTATATTCTTACAACTTCCTGTTACAAAACATTCACCCTAGTACGTCAGAACAGAAAAAAATATTTCCTTTTTCCCTTCTTAATTTTAGCTTTCCAAACATTGGGGACGATTTTACTTTGTACTTTATGTATGTGTACGTACATATATGTTTGTGTGTCTAAATGACTATATGTTTGTATGCTCATACATATATATGTAGGTGTCAACTATGGACACCTTCTCCACGCCTAACCTTGTTTCTCGCTCTCTCTCCCCACCCTCGCCCCAGCACCTCTACATTGTCCCATTACATGACCCTACCATCTTAACCTCCCGTTTTTCTCATCTCAAGGCTAAATTTTTAAAGATTTAATCGGCATATCTCGTATCACCTCCCCTTCATTATTTAAATTAATTCGAGCCGTTACCAACGTTCGCCCCCACTCCCTCTGCATTTATTGTAATACCTCTCCCACTTCCTAATGATTTTATACTCCAACCGCCGTTTTGCCACTGACACCATCTATTAAACAAGTGTCAAACATATATAATCAAATTTAAATAAACCTCTATATAATATTGTACTTGTTTCTTTGTTAGCATGTACATGACTACCTACCAATCCCGATTTAAGATTTATTTTAACCCTAACCCTAACCATCCCGATTTAAGATTTATTTTAACCCTAACCCTACCAATCCCGATTTAAGATTTATTTTAACCCTAACCATCCCGATTTAAGATTTATTTTAACCCTAACCCTAACCCTAACCCTACCAATCCCGATTTAAGATTTATTTTAACCCTAACCCTACCAATCCCGATTTAAGATTTATTTTAACCCTAACCCTAACCATCCCGATTTAAGATTTATTTTAACCCTAACCCTAACCCTAACCCTACCAATCCCGATTTAAGATTTATTTTAACCCTAACCCTACCAATCCCGATTTAAGATTTATTTTAACCCTAACCATCCCGATTTAAGATTTATTTTAACCCTAACCCTAACCATCCCGATTTAAGATTTATTTTAACCCTAACCCTACCATTCCCGATTTAAGATTTATTTTAACCCTAACCCTACCAATCCCGATTTAAGATTTATTTTAACCCTAACCCTAACCCTAATCCTACCAATCCCGATTTAAGATTTATTTTAACCCTAACCCTACCAATCCCGATTTAAGATTTATTTTAACCCTAACCGTAACCCTACCAATCCCGATTTAAGATTTATTGTTGTATTAATGGGTCACGACTTATCAAGGCCGAATGCCACTCGAGGATAAAGGTTAATAAGATGGAGTGATTACTAGTTCAAAGATGAAGAACATCATTGGAGGATTGAGGACGATTAATAGGATGAACTAAGTTTGATGACTTATGGGGACGATTTATGCCAGAAATCTGTTGACCTTGGATTTGAGCACGGCCATTTTGTAATCTGTAGGGAAGCAGTCACACAGCAATGTGTTCCATGGACATTTAGTTGTGTCACCCTGTAAATTGGAGAAAGTTTAATTCTGTGCTATAAAATTCTTATTTTATTTGGCCCGGGCAACACCAGCTATCCCTACTGGTGTATTATACTGCTTTCCAAGGACTTTACAATCTGTATGGATAATTGAAAAAAGGACAACGCTCTCTGTCAGTTCTTTGTTGTGGACCTGCCCACGCGTTTTCCATTCTGTCTGCGTTGGTGTAAGCATTCGTCGAAAGAAAGTAAAAAAAAATGCGATTCACCAGAGTGGCGGGAACATATGAGACTGGGATGGGAAACAAGGCAATTATGTTTCAGGATTCGTACAATGGCGGAATATAAACCATCGCTTGGCAACTTTGCGAAGAAGAAGACCTCACTTTTTTTTCTTTTTTTTTTTTAACATAGTTCACCCCAAACAAGGCAGGCCGCCACTGTAGACGTAAGAGGCTACTGAGAAAAAAGGGTGACGATTTTTTTTTTTTTTGGGGGGGGGGGGGGTCAACCTAATTTAGGAGCTGCGCAGCGAGATGTCTGTTTACATTAGTTTTAAATTTCTGCATGTCAGTAACGTCAGGAAAACAGGGAACAGAGAGGGAGCTC
Source organism: Sepiola atlantica (assembly GCA_963556195.1). NCBI lineage: Eukaryota > Metazoa > Mollusca > Cephalopoda > Sepiida > Sepiolidae > Sepiola > Sepiola atlantica. Next base: position 83,228,030 of record OY744518.1, read on the forward strand.
CAGAGTCCAGCAGCACGAGGAAAGAAGCTTTTGGAGTAGAAAGCTCTTCGGCATCTGGGGACCTCCACAGTGTATGGATGGGATTTGGCAGATTGTCAGGTTGGTCTGGTGAATTTACGTCGTGGGGGGGGGGGCACCAGAGCAGCAAGCTTATCAGATCATATTCCATTGAAGTACCTGTAAAACCGGCACAAGGAAGTAACATTGCGGCGATGGGAAAGGGGCTGGAGCTTGATGGATAGTGAAGGATCTATCAAGTTGTCGACTCTTTTTTGGACCTTGTCTTGACATAGGCTGCTGTTTCAAAAGATTCAGAAATTCAAAAAATGTTTGACTCAAGAATTTTGAAAATATTTTTTGTCATCAAAACTTTCAAGCCTTCAAGTCAAAATTTTTTTTTATATTTTCAAATTGATATTTAAAAAAAATTTTTTCTTCAGGTTAGATAAATACATAACTCAATAGTATTTTGGTGTTTAGATAAACACAGAGCTCAATAGCATTTTTATTTCAAATACACACTAAGCTCAATAGCATTTTTATTTCAAATAAACACTAAGCTCAATAGCATTGTTATTTAGATAAACACTAAGCTTAGTCGCATCATTATTTTAGATGAACACGAGAATCTCAATAGTATGTGGTTTTTATAACCACTAATCTCAATAACATGTTTTTTATAACCACTAATCTCAATAACATGTTTTTTATAACCACTAATCTCAATAACATGTTTTTTATAACCACTAATCGCAATAACATTTTTTTTATAACCACTAATCTCAATAACATGTTTTTTATAACCACTAATCTCAATAACATGTTTTTTATAACCACTAATCGCAATACAATACAGCCACAGAGTGAAGCCCAAATATGATATGGCAAAAGTGGCCCTTATTTACTTGCCTCTCCCCACAAGAACAAAGTTAGGCACAGTTTTGGTTTTTAATGTGGGTAAAATCCACCTTCCTATTTTGAGCATTTAGGATCTGGACAGAATATAAAAATTACCTCAGTCAAAAGAATAGATACTTCACTTTGATCCAATTCCGAAGACTGATACTCCAAATTTTATTTTCTGTTTAATTCTTCAGTTCAGGAAAAATTTATGTGCGTGCGACTTCTTTCCCTCTTGTGTCTGCCCCTTACTGCTCCTCACCCGTATGTTTGATTTGGTAAAAGACAACTAACTTTACTTTATGTATTAAATGTAAAGATGGTGGTAAAAGAGACAAAGCAAGTTAATGAGTCTTTCCGTTCCAAATGGATTGTTGTGCGGAAACCGAAGTAGTTGATTAATTCTTCGTTCTTTAACTCTGCCTACTTCTTTCTTGTGTTCTTTCAGATTTTTGTCACAACTTGGTCGGCATAATTATGTGACACCAACCTCCTACCTGGAGTTGATTAACGCCTTCAAGACTCTTCTCACCCAAAAGCAGCAGGAGACGATGGCTGCAAAGAATCGATACGTTGTCGGTTTGGACAAACTCAAGTTTGCTGCTGATCAGGTCTGTATATATTTTTTTGCAAAATTTTAACAATAAGTATTAGACATCAATTAATAAATAATTCTTCAAATTTCAAGTTCTTTGGGGTATTTTAAAGAGTTTTAGGGGGCATATTATGGGTGCAACCTCCTATTTAAAAAATTCAAATATTTCAGATTTGCATTAAATTTGATCCAATGTCACTAGACACCAATTAAGCAAGATTCCCTGAATTTCAATTTCTTTTTAAATTTGAGAAATTTTCTAGAATCAAAATCATGCAATGGATTTCGATCAAAATTGGAATAAGGATTCTAGACATATGGTTAAGTAGCATTATATCTTGATTTTAATCTTCGTAAGGGGACATAAAAGTGGTGCAAAACTGTTCTGTTTTGCGAATTAATTTTACCTATCTTAGGCCGGGTATTCTTTTAGTGCACACATATATATATATATATATATATAAGTCAGGTTCATATTATATTCCGATAACCATGTTTTTATTTTATTATTTTTATTTTTATTTTTTCACATTTCCAAAAAACATAACATTTCTGTGCGATATATTTTTACGGTCCGTTTCATTTGTCTTGTGCCAAACAACATTTTATGTCAATATCGTCTCTGCAACATTACAAAACAATCAGAAAAATTCACATAGAGTAAAAAGTTCTTATATTTGCTCTGTTGTCACTAATTGACAATCATCGAGCTGAATCTTTTAAGGAGACTGCAAAGTAGAAGGGCACTGATAGTATATGCTAATACATATATTGTCATTAATAATTATATATATATATATATATATATATATATATATATATATGTATATATATATATATATATATTAGTAGAATACTTGCCCCAGACAATAAATATATCATTAGTTTTAAATATTTAATTTTTTTTTTCTTTCTTTGGAAGATGTAGTACGATTTCGGTGACACCCCCTCTAAATGGTAAAGTCTACAAAAAAAAAAAATAATAATCTGCCCACATTACTCACTCGGTTTCCTAGAATACGTATTCCATAATTCATAATGATAAGTTCAATAGTTTAGGATTTTACCAAGCACATATTATTGACGTGCACATGCCCACATCAATCCTTTTAAAAATGTATGAATTAATATAATTCAAAATTTGAAAAATAAGTTAGATACAAAAAAAATCTAATAGATTTTTTTTTTATCTAACTTATTTTTCAAGTTTTTTGCGGAGAGTGCGTGTTTGGGTGGGCGAATCCCCTAGATCATTATGTTTTTTGTAAACTGTACAACATGGAACGAAAACAATCTACTCTTGTGGATAAAATAAAAGGTTCAGTTTGAAATTACGTATAAGTTCCTAAGTTCGACATAAAGATTCGCAAGTCTGAAAGGAAGGTCGGAGGTTACATCGGCTGAAACGTTGTGAAAATAACAGATAAGATGAGAATAGTAGTCCGAATAATCTAAAGAATACAAATTATCAATCCTCATCTAAAACATTTTGAAAAATAAATTGTTATTATTACGAGAAGTTGTAGTCATCATCAACAGAACCATTTATAGGGTTCAGATTAATGTTAGGACGATTAATCGGAATCGGGAATCGAAAACATCGGAACTTTTTGGGTATCGGAATCAGAAAAATTTGTGCCTATTTTCCGATGCCAAAAACGATTTTTTTAATTGTTTTTTTTGGTTTGTTTTTGTTTAAAACAAAATTTTCCATTATGTTTCTAAACTTTTGAGATGAGGATTAATAATTTATATAATTTAGATTATTCGGACTACTGTTCTCATCTTGAGTGTTATTTTCACAACGTTTTGCCGCTCTAATCTCCGCTCTAATCTCCGGGCGTACCTTTTCGAACTCGGGAATATTTCTGCTAAACTCGGAATCTAGATGGAATTTCGAACGGAACCCTTTATTTAATCCACAAGGACCCGTGGTGCAGTGGATATAGTACTAAATAAAATACAGTTCTAAGTGATAGTCATCTGAAGGTTGAAGGTTCAATCCTTGGTGCAGGGCGATACAAAGAACTGCGAATTACTGAAGACTTCGCTGACGGAACGAAAGCATGTGGATTAAATAAAGGTTTTCCATTCGAAATTCCGTTCAGATTCCCAAGTTCGACAGAAATATTCTCGAGTTCGAAAAGATACACCTGGCTGGAGATTACAGCAGCCGAAACGTAGTGAGAATAATACTTAAGATGAGAACAGTAGTGTGAATAATCCAAATTATACAAAATTTTCCATTGCTGGTACTAATGATAAAATAATAAATATTCATTGATTCTAAACACCAGTAAATCTAAAATCTATAGATTCCCTCCCACCCAGAAGATTATTTTCACGTTTTCAAAAATATATGCACATATTACATGGGTTTTAAAGGTAATACGAATATTTTTTTTTAAATCCCAACTCTATAGCTAAATATGTAGAGATTTAAAAAGAATCGGAATCAGTAATTGTATCGGAATCGGAAATTTAGAACAGAATCGGTAATTGTATTGGAATCGGGAAAAATATTATAATCGTCCCATCACTAGTTGTGTCTGATAGTTTTCATGTGATGCGGTGTTGGACACACAGACATACATTTAGCGGATTATTCTCAGATGAATTATTTCCAGAACACTTCTTTTTATTTCTATTTTTGAGGTAATACATTATATTTATTTTTTTTCTGTTGTTCTTTTTTTCACAGATTGCCACCATGCAAATCGAACTGGAATCTCTGCAACCAGAATTGGTGAAATCTTCTGAAGAGACAAAGAAAATGATCACCTATATCGAGAAGGAATCAGCGGAGGTTGAACAGACAACACGAATTGTGAAGGGCGACGAGGCTGTAGCAAATGAGCAAGCATCTGCCTCAAAGGCATTGAAAGACGAGTGTGAAGCAGAACTGGCCGAGGCCATTCCGGCACTGGAAGCAGCCCAATCTGCCCTTGACACTCTTAAGGTAATCATGAATTTCTCTTATTAAAATATTTATAGCTGAAGGTGTGATACTATTGTCCTGGCATGGCACCACAATATCCTGCGGGCCCTGAAAGTCACATTCCCTCTTACCAGTTGTTTGTCCATAGTTTTTTCTGCCCACGCTGTGACTTATGTCCATAGTTTTTTCTGCCAATGCTGTGACTTATGTCCATAGTTTTTTCTGCCAATGCTGTGACTTATGTCCATAGTTTTTTCTGCTAATGCTGTGACTTATGTCCATAGTTTTTTCTGCTAATGCTGTGACTTATGTCCATAGTTTTTTCTGCCCATGCTGTGACTTTTGTCCATAGTTTTTTCTGCCAATGCTGTGACTTATGTCCATAGTTTTTTCTGCCAATGCTGTGACTTATGTCCATAGTTTTTTCTGCCCATGCTGTGACTTATGTCCATAGTTTTTTCTGCCAATGCTGTGACGTATGTCCATAGTTTTTTCTGCCAATGCTGTGACTTATGTCCATAGTTTTTTCTGCCAATGCTGTGACTTATGTCCATAGTTTTTTCTGCTAATGCTGTGACTTATGTCCATAGTTTTTTCTGCCCACGCTGTGACTTTTGTCCATAGTTTTTTCTGCCCATGCTGTGACTTATGTCCATAGTTTTTTCTGCTAATGCTGTGACTTATGTCCATAGTTTTTTCTGTCAATGCTGTGACTTATGTCCATAGTTTTTTCTGCTAATGCTGTGACTTATGTCCATAGTTTTTTCTGCTAATGCTGTGACTTATGTCCATAGTTTTTTCTGCCAATGCTGTGACTTATGTCCATAGTTTTTTCTGCTAATGCTGTGACTTATGTCCATAGTTTTTTCTGCCAATGCTGTGACTTATGTCCATAGTTTTTTCTGCCAATGCTGTGGCTCATGTTCACAAACCTCTTATTTTTAAAGGTTACCAGTGAATTTACATCGTATTTTGATGATATTATGATCTATAGATGTTAGTCTTACTGTTAGTTTAAAAACAATAAATATTTATCATTCGTACCAGCAATGGAGAATTAAGTTTTTAAAAAAATATTAAAAGAATTGTTTTGGAATCGGAAATTAGACTCAGATTTTTCTGATGAGAATACTGATTCAGATACCCCCAAAACTTCTGAGTTTTCTGATTCCAATTAATCGTCCCAACACTAATAAATACAGAATGGATATAATAGAGAGGGTCGAAGTATGGATAAGATACTCATCTCCCTAGTATGTTTGTAAGTAAATACAATGCTGAAAGTAAATACAATTCGAGAGTCGGACTTGTCATTTATTTATTTTTGTGTGCACGTTTTCGATCACAATATCAAAATGCAACAAGCCATGTAAAGAAACAATTAAGATATTAACAGTCTGAATGTTTATTGAAGGCGACTTTGAACCGGGATATTGTAGGCAACGTAGTTACTTCCCCTGCTAGGTTGTTCAACTGAGTGGAAACATGGACAATGAATGCTACCTTTCTTCTTGTGAGACGAAAGCGACGATGTACATCTCCTGTGGGTGATGGAGGAGGAAGAGGAGGAGGAGGAGGAGGAGGAGGAGGAGGAGAAAGGACATAATTTTTATTATTTTTGTAAAAAGGATGAAGATAAAAAATGACCCTTTCCTTCCTTTCATTTACAGACCACAAAAAGGAATGAAAATAATAAATAAATAAATAAAATGAGAAAACAGATTTATTTAATATTTTCCCAAATACAAAAAATATACAAACGTTAAGAGGAGCGAGGACTTACCTATAAGGTACACTTCTAACAATTTATTCATTTTTCATAACAATAATAAGAAAAAAATAAAAATAGTACAAAATAGAAAAAAAAATACAAAAGATTCACTTCTAACAATTTATTCATTTTTCATAACAATAATAAGAAAAAAATAAAAATAATACAAAATAGAAAAAAAAATACAAAAGATTCACTTCTAACAATTTATTCATTTTTCATAATCATAATAAGAAAAAATAAAAGTAATACAAAATAGAAAAAAAAAATACAAAAGATTCACTTCTAACAATTTATTCATTTTTCATAATCATAATAAGAAAAAATAAAAGTAATACAAAATAGAAAAAAAAATACAAAAGATTCACTTCTAACAATTTATTCATTTTTCATAACAATAATAAGAAAAAAATAAAAATAATACAAAATAGAAAAAAAATACAAAAGATTCACTTCTAACAATTTATTCATTTTTCATAACAATAATAAGAAAAAATAAAAATAATACAAAATAGAAAAAAAAAATACAAAAGATTCACTTCTAACAATTCATTTTTCATAACAATAATAAGAAAAAATAAAAATAATACAAAATAGAAAAAAAAATACAAAAGATTCACTTCTAACAATTTATTCATTTTTCATAACAATAATAAGAAAAAAATAAAAATAATACAAAATAGAAAAAAAAATACAAAAGATTCACTTCTAACAATTTATTCATTTTTCATAACAATAATAAGAAAAAAATAAAAATAATACAAAATAGAAAAAAAATACAAAAGATTCACTTCTAACAATTTATTCATTTTTCATAACAATAATAAGAAAAAAATAAAAATAATACAAAATAGAAAAAAAAATACAAAAGATTCACTTCTAACAATTTATTCATTTTTCATAACAATAATAAGAAAAAAATAAAAATAATACAAAATAGAAAAAAAATACAAAAGACAACATTAACATAACAATACATCAGTAATCAATATAGTACATGCTGAAATTGTGCACTCCTCACCAAATACAAACATACACAGTAAAGAGGCACATACATACATACATACATACATACATACATACATACATACATACATACATACGCACGCATTTCGACAGATATTATCTGTTAAGTTATACCCTTCATAATCTTTTCAACCTTTCTGATAATCTTTTTTGTCAAATTGAATTAATAAACGTTCTAAATGTCTTTTTGACTATGAAACAAAATAAGGTACTGGTCCAGATTAGGACCCAAGCTAAAATCGACATAGCGTTGGTAAATTCCGGATGTTTATGTAAACGTCCAAAAAATGCCGAAGTGCTTATCCAATCAGAATGCGAAAAAATAAGTAAACGACAAGTTAACATTTTAATTGATTGAACCGCGAAATTCACTAATTGGAAATGAAAATTGATCAAAGCGATAATGAATTTTAACAAACCCTAACTCTAAACCTAACCCTGTTTTAACACTTGTTCAGTGAAAAAACAAACTTTTTTATGCAGAAAAATAACATCATTTTATAACCCTAACCCCTAACTTTGTTTTAACACTTGTTCAGTGATATTTTTCTTAAACAAAAGAAAGTTTTACGTGTCAAAAAAAAAATGTTTTTCCGGTTGTACATCCAGACTAGTTTGGGATTTTTTGAGACGCAGGCAGCAACCGATTTTTCATTTGGCTTTTTTCTGACGTCTACGTAAACATCCGGAAACTACCGACGCCAAGTCGATTTTAGCTTGGGTCTTAATCTGGATAAGTACCCAAAATAAATTATCAGAAAGATTGAAAAGATTAAAAAGGGCATAAATTAAACAAAAGAATTCTGTGGGTTTTAACAATACCTGCCTAAATGAAGGAATGCTGCCTAAATAAACAATACATACGCATGTATATATATATATATATATATATATATATATATATATAATAAGGAGCGGTAGTTTGCTTGAAGCATTGTGTGTAATATGTATATAGAGGAGTATTAGACGGCTATCACAATGCAAGAAATGGAAAAATGTCGGCGTTGAGAAGTAAGACAAAAACAAGTGACTTTGATTATATAAGTGACACGTTATTAAAAAGTTTTTGTCTTACTTCTCAACGCCGACATTTTTTCCATTTCTTGCATTGTGATAGCCTTCTAATACTCCTATATATATATATATATATATATATATATATATATATATATACATATACATATCTAGGCAGCATCTTCTCTTGCAGGCAAGTATTGTGGAATATAAGAGACAACTTATGTCTAGATATCCTTTGGTAGATCCTGTCAATAGTCCGAATCAGGATCTTAGTTTTGGAAGGGAATATATATATATACAAAATGCACAACTGGTTCTATGAGATTCCTGTTTCACATTATTATTAGTAGTCGAATTAATATTATTGCCACACATACTTATGGTTAGTGATAGGGTTATGTGTTTTTTCTTCTTTTTTCATTCATATCAAATATTATCTTCCTTCCAGTGTTTGTGCACAGACACAGTTATTTACCTATTTTTTTATATCTGTTTCTATCTTTCAGCCCGCAGACATCACGATCGTCAAGTCTATGAAAAATCCTCCAGCGGGTGTCAAGTTGGTAATGTCTGCCGTTTGTGTCATGAAAGATATCAAACCAGAGAGAATTAATGACCCTGCGACGGGGAAGAAAGTAAGATATGTATTTCATCTTCGTTTTTGTCATTTTGTACTTCTGCCACAGCTGTCAAATAAAGGTAGCAATTGTTCCAATCAAAAGGAAGTAACTCTGTATGTCAAATAAAGGTAGCAATTGTTCCAAGCAAAGGGAAGTAACTCTGTATGTCAAATAAGGGTAGAAATTGTCCCAAGCAAAGAGAAGTAACTCTGTATGTCAAATAAGGGTAGCAATTGTTCCAAGCAAAGAGAAGTAACTCTGTATGTCAAATAAAGGTAGCAATTGTTCCAAGCAAAGAGAAGTAACTCTGTATGTCAAATAAGGGTAGCAATTGTTCCAAGCAAAGGGAAGTAACTCTGTATGTCAAATAAGGGTAGCAATTGTTCCAAGCAAAGAGAAGTAACTCTGTATGTCAAATAAAGGTAGCAATTGTTCCAAGCAAAGGGAAGTAACTCTGTATGTCAAATAAGGGTAGCAATTGTTCCAAGCAAAGAGAAGTAACTCTGTATGTCAAATAAAGGTAGCAATTGTTCCAAGCAAAGGGAAGTAACTCTGCATGTCAAATAAAGGTAGCAATTGTTCCAAGCAAAGGGGAGTAACTCTGCACATCAAATAAGGGTAGCAATTGTTCCAAGTAAAGGGAAGTAACTCGCACACTTGTATTTACTGGAAGCTGCACTTTAGTGTTAGTTTTTTTATTAATTAGATTCACACCAAACAAGGTGCTTGGGATGTAAGGGGCTAATGTTAATTATGGGCCAGATTAATAGGGGGCATCCTAAGTGGGGAGTTCTGCAGCAAAGTGTTTGTTCACATTACATTTAAATTTCTGCATGTTGGTATAGTCAGGGAAACAGGGAGCAGGTAGGGAATTCCAAAGCCAAGCACGCGAGAAAAGAAGCTATTAGAGTAGAATGCTTTCCGTCATCTGAGAACCTTTGTAGTTGAAGGGTGGGATTTTGCTGATTGTTGCCTTGGTTGGGGGTATTTACGTTGGGGGGGGCACAAGTGCAGCAAGTTTGTTGGAGCAAATTCCATTGAAGTACTTGCAAAACAAGCACAGGGACGCAACATTGTGGCGATGGGAAAGTACTATTGTTATTATTATTATCATTCTAATAATATCATTACTACTTCATTATTATTAGTAGAAAAAGAATTGATATCAATGTCACACCGACTTACAGTTAGTGACAGGGTTAATGAAAGACATGAGTTTTTCTTTCTTTTTTCATTCATATAAAATATTATCTTCCTTCCAGTGTTTGTGTATAGACATAGTTATTTATCGGCCACCCCTAAAAAAACGAACAGAAAACAATTCCTCGCGTTTGCATAAGTATGTTTCTGCGAAGAGTAAAAATTATTTAGTTTATTTAGTTTATTTTTACTATTGGAGTGCTGCTCAGCAAGGCCAAGAGCCACTCAGGGATGAAGGTCAATGAGATCGGAATGATTATCAGCCGAAAGATGAGAATCACTATGGGAGTACTAACACTGATCAATGGTATGAATTGTGTTCGATTCCTTATAAATACACCCTTCACTTCAAAACAGACAATATATTTATATGTTTTATTTACTGTTGTGTCACCACATATCAAGGCTAAAAGCCACTCAAGAACATGGTTTAATGAGATGGATAGATTGTCAGTTGAATGATGAAGAATATTATGAGAGGATTAAAAATGGTGAATGGAATGAACAAAATTTGATTATTTATGAGGACGGTTTATGACAAGAATTTGTGGACATTGGATTTGAAGACAACCATGTTGTAATCATCAGGGAAGCAGTTCCGTGATAATGTGTTCCACAGACATGAAGCCCTTGCAAAGAAGTTCTGTCCATGGAAATCCCGCCCTGACGCTAGGAACACAAAGGGTGAAAGGAAAGACTTTTGTTTGTTGTGGTAGAAAGACGATTCTAGCCACATATAGAAAAGGGAACGAAAAGAACAGCATCTCTGCGACTGCTACTGTCACCACTGCTGAGAGATGTCACTACCCAATGAGCCAACTATAGAATTTTCTATTAGAGTTCAGGTTAGAGGTTAGAGCTACATGCACAAGAAGTTTTGCCATAGCAGGAAATCGATGTGTCAGAGAAACGAGATTGATTCTATCTCTCTCTTACGGGTATTCGGTGTCAAAGTTTTTGAGGCCTCCACTATCCTACAGGTGTTGGAAGAGGAATATGCAGTTCATCTAAATCCCGAGAAAATAATGGAGTTGTTTGTTGTCCTTTTTAATTGCTTCTATTATTACAGCCACAAAGTAAAAAAAAGCCCCAAAAGAACAACGTCTCTGCGACTGCTACTGTCACCACTATTGAGAGACGTCACTACCCAATTAGCCAACTACATACATGTCAAAGAACCTCCTACACAATGCTACAAAGAATCCCTGATCTGAGTGTAAATAATTTGATTTCCAATTCAATTATTTTTCTTCCTATTTTTTTAAAAATTTCTAGGTGAGTGATTACTGGGGACCATCGAAAAAATTGTTGGGTGACATGACATTCTTGAATCAACTGAAAGAGTATGACAAAGATAATATAGCGGTAAGTAATATTTATTTCATACTAGCTATCCCTTCCCGGCGTTGCCCGGGAGTCTTTTTACTTTCAGTTTTCTTTTTTTAAAGAGGGTTATGCCGTCATAGCCTCCCTTAGGAGTGCACTTAGAAATTCGGGAACACTTTCATTGTTTTCCCAGGTAAATTTTACATAAGAATACACTTTTAGATTTTATGTAGATTCTTTCATTTTTCTTTCTATAGAGAACACACAAAAATCACACACACAAATATTGAGTTTTATATATAGAGAAGATAATGCCTATTCAACTTTGTGTCATATTGTATTTTCTTTTTTATGTCCCTGTCATAGTTTCGTCCAACATGGCTACTTAAATAATAATGAAACCAGTTGTCGGCTGCCAAGACACTGCATCCTTTATGTCATGGTGATCTACCCTATTACGTCACTACATGGACTCGTCCAGACACTATGAATAGTCATGGTAACAGAGAGAGTCGCAATGATGAATCCAGAAGCAATCTCTGCCAACCCATTACTAGCTGTCCCTACTCGGCATTGCCCGGGAGTCCTTTTATTTTCAGTTTTGTTTCATTTTTTATTTGCTCATTGACCCCCCCCCCCCCCCCATTGTCTTTTCTTTTAATTAATTCCTTGTAAGAAAATATTATTTACTATTTGGAAAGATAATTCAATAAAGAAATATAGGTTGTGCAATAAAATCGCCAGAATGTTGAAATTTAAATCCCATAAATACTTAAGAGTTTGTTTTTTTTAACGACGAAATAGACATGGTACAAAATAATATATATATTTTTTTTAAAACAGTTTTTTTTTTCATTTTATTTTTAATCAGACTTTTTGTGAAGTTTAATTAAATTACTTAAGGGATCGTCTAGTTATTAATTTAATTGAATAAATTTGTTTAAAATTATAACATACTTTGAAAAAAGTTAATTTCAATTTTTAGTTTTGAACGTTTATTTATTATTGTTATGGTGATCTACCCTATTGCCTCACAACATGGACTCTTCCAGACACTATGAATACTAGTAATAGTTGTAATAGATAGAGTTGCTATGACAAATCCAGAAGCAGTCTCTGACAACCCATTACTTCTGTACTTTCTATAAATACATACTCTTGTTACCTACCTCCTTGTTGTCTTATTTTTTTTTTTCGGCCTTTTAAGACAACAACAATTATATATAAATAAACTTTTACTTTCGTTTTTGTTTCGCTTATTGACCCCCAGCCCCGAATTCCAGCAGAGTGCTCCTTCAAGCAATGCTGTATTAACTTATAGCCTTCAGGTTCCTTAGCCTGCCACCACCATCCACATCCCACAACTCCATCGCTAATTTCACACTTCCTTTGCAGCAACAACACAATAAATCAAATTCCTCAAGATTCTCTACAATTTTGAACTTCATCAAAAATATTAAATTATTGCCATCTTTATAGGTTTTTAAAAAAATATTATCTTTAACCATCTGAGCACTGGATTTTTTTTTTTTTTGAAGAAAAATAGTTTTTCACAATGACTCTATAATTTTATGCCTATAAAAATGCATATGACATTTGCAGCATATAAGCAGAACTATCAAAATAAATTGTAAAATTTGACTAATTTGCATATTGTGATGGCAGCCATCTTGAATTCATAATGAGGTTGACCATCTGCTCATGGAAAATTATCATTTTCTTATGCAGATATTAGTCAATTGCTGAATTTACTGTGTATATTTGTGTTATTGTGTTTTATATTGCAAATAAAACCAGTTTTGCACATAATATCGTCTGCTATTAGGTTGAATATTTGGTCAGGATTTACTTGTAGGGTGAAGTATCCTCGTGTCAGGTTGTCCTGACAAACCCTTGTTTATAGAGGCCGAAGACACTCGAGGATGGTGTCTAGTAAGTAATTCAAACTCTCTCCCTTGTGTATATTTGCGCTGTCGTGTTTTATATTGCAAATAAAACCAGTTTTGCACGTAGTATCGTCTGCTATTAGAGGTGGTAGACTTGTCGCATTTTTGTGACAGCCTCGCTAAGGGTGTTAAGTTTTATATAGTGTTGTCAACAGTCTGTCATGATTAAGTTTTAAATAGCGTTTTTAGATGGCACGACGCCGCTTCTTTGTAATAATTACTGTCTATATAAGAACCAATCAGTTGATCTGCCATACTTAAGTTTGAACTAGCGTCATCGTTGGTCTGCCATACTTAAGTTTAAACTAGCGTCATCGTTGGTCTGCCATACTTAAGTTTGAAATAGCGTTATCGTTGGTCTGCCATACTTGAGTTTGAAATAGCGTTATCGTTGGTCTGTCATACTTGAGTTTGAAATAGCGTTATCGTTGGTCTGCCATACTTAAGTTTGAAATAGCGTTATCGTTGGTCTGTCATACTTGAGTTTGAACTAGCGTCATCGTTGGTCTGCCATACTTGAGTTTGAAATAGCATCATCGTTGGTCTGTCATCCATAAGTTTGAACTAGCGTCATTGTTGGTTTTGTCGCAACTTTTAGACAGCTGCGCTAAGAAATTTAAAAATGTCTCTTTAACATCTATATCATATAACTGTGCATAGGCAAATAGTATGTTACTAAATTTATCCCCCCTTTTCATGAGTAGTAGTAGGAGTGCATGTATTGGGGGGGAGGGGGTAAATTCTCTCACCTCCTCTGAATATCACTAAGAAAAAAATAAAAAGTCGAAGTAGATTTAACATGTTTTTGATAAAATTGATTGGAAATAGAATTTTTTAGAGAACATGGCCCGATGTTTGCCATAACCAATAGGCGAAAAAGAATTAGATATTTATCTTGTATGAGAAAAGCTAGTAAATGTGACCATTTTGACTGGATTTACTTTATGTATTAGATGGAATACCCGTACCATCTTGAAACCTAATTTAAGGTGAGGTTTTCGCTGAGAAACCAGAAGTTGGAAAAAATCAGCACACGCTTAACAGGAGGACAACGTTTCCACCTCCCTCGCCCTTTGGGGCTCGGGCGACTACTATTCATTTTCAACACACACACACACAAATGCCTACACTGTCCCAAAACGGTTAAGGGACGCTCTATCAATTCTCAACACACGCACGCACGCTCACATACGGTCGTACACTTACGCACCCTGACAAAAAGTGACACACACGTTCTAACACAAAGAATCACACAAATGCCTATGCTGTCGCATGCACATTCACACTCATGAACTTAAGACTAAACATTTCAAATGAACAATTAATGTCTTGTAATTTTGTATATAGGGTGATTGGAATGTAACGCACTATACTTGTAAGTTATTACTTGTAAGTTATTACTTGTAAATTATTACTTGTAAGTTATTACTTGTAAATTATTACTTGTAAATTATACTTGTAAGTCATTACTTGTAAGTTATTACTTGTAAGTTATTACTTGTAAATTATACTTGTAAGTTATTATTTGTAAATTATACTTGTAAGTTATTACTTGTAAAGTATACTTGTAAGTTATTACTTGTAAGTTATACTTGTAAATTATACTTGTAAGTTATTACTTGTAAGTTATACTGGTAAATTATACTTGTAAGTTATTACTTGTAAGTTATTACTTGTAAATTATACTTGTAAGTTATACTTGTAAGTCATTACTGTAGGTTATTACTTGTAAGTTATTACTTGTAAATTATACTTGTAAGTTATTACTTGTAAAGTATACTTGTAAGTTATTACTTGTAAATTATACTTGTAAGTTATACTTGTAAGTTATTACTTGTAAGTTATACTTGTAAGTTATTTCTTGTAAATTATACTTATAAGTTATTACTTGTAAGTTATTACTTGTAAGTTATTACTTGTAAGTTATACTTGTAAGTTATTACTTGTAAGTTATACTGGTAAATTATACTTGTAAGTTATTACTTGTAAGTTATTACTTGTAAATTATACTTGTAAGTTATACTTGTAAGTCATTACTGTAGGTTATTACTTGTAAGTTATTACTTGTAAATTATACTTGTAAGTTATTACTTGTAAGTTATTACTTGTAAGTTATTACTTGTAAGTCATTACTTGTAAGTTATTACTTGTAAGTTATACTTGTAAGTTATTACTTGTAAGTTATACTTGTAAGTTATTACTTGTAAGTTATTACTTGTAAGTTATACTTGTAAGTCATTACTGAAATATAATTCTTACAAGAAATGAAGGGGGGGGGAAGCAAGTGTCCTCACATTTCACGAACGATGTTTTGGGCAATGGGGAAAAATGATGTTTTCTGGGTCGGCCGCTATAGTGTTCATCAGTCAATCTATCCATCTTGTTGACCCTAATCTTCGAGTGGATTTTTAGCCTTGATAAGTGTTGACTCATTAGGTAAAAAAGAAAAAAAAGTTCTTTGTGAAATCAGTTGACGCGGTTTCCAGGCAGCTTTAGAAGCTGGTGGCGTTTGCTGACACCCATATCGAATTTTAGAATAAAACTTCATGCTATACACTTTCTTATCAAATTTATTTCTTGTAAAAATTTTGTTTCAGTAATAAATCACGAGCACTTAATAATAGGGAGTTACTTTCCATTCACCTTGTATATATAAATATCTTGTGTTCTTTAAATAATGTTTTCTTCTTCCATTTCAGCTTTCATGTTTTTATTTGCTTTTCTCTGTTTTTTAATACTTTTATAACAATTTAAATGGAAGCTTGGATCTTAACATTTTCTCTAAGATACACCACAATTTGCACAGATTATCTTACCATTCTCTAAGAGACAACATCTTAACAAGCTAGGGTCCATGCTGCTACAGGCTACTCATATCCCTGAAATAGTCATAAAATTGTTTTCTTATAATTATATCATGGATTCCATCTTATCTTTCAGCCTCATATCATGGTAAAAATCCGCGCAGAGTATCTTACTAATCCAGAGTTTGATCCATCCAAAGTTGCGAAGGCTTCATCTGCGGCCGAGGGACTTTGTCGGTGGATCACGTCCATGGAGATCTATGACACTGTAAGCAAAGCCGTCGCTCCAAAGAAAATCAAACTGGCTGAAGCTGAGACGACCTTAAATGCAACTATGCAAAAACTCAAATCTAAGCAGGCCGAGCTGGCGGCTGTGGAGAAGCGTCTCGCCGATTTGAAATCCTCGTTCGAGCAAATGACGGAGAAGAAAATTGAACTGGAAAACAATGCCGACCTGTGCGAAAAGAAACTGATGCGTGCAGAAAAGCTGATTGGTGGACTTGGAGGAGAAAAAGAACGCTGGACAACAGTGGCCGGATCATTGCAGGATACGTACAACAATTTGATTGGAGACGTCCTTGTTGCTGCTGGAGTGATCGCCTATCTTGGACCCTTCACAACAGCTTTTAGAGAAAATTGCACAGCAGACTGGGTTCAAATCTGTAAGGTAAGAGAGACAGGCATTTTCTTTTCTTTTTTTTTTTACCTTTTTCTTCCCTCATGTTAATCAGAAAAGAACTTATCTATTAGTAATGGAGACCACGTATCTTAGAAGTTATTTCCTTATTTGAGGCGAGATTTTCATAGGCTGGATGTCTATCCAGACGCCTATCCTGTGAGGTGATGGGGACCAGTGGTTTTATCGATACGCCATCTCTAGGTGATTGCCTGCCGAGGCTAAAGAGCCCTTTTCTTAAATTTGTTTTTCCATAAAAAATGTAGAATTATTCACGGTTCTGTGATCCGCCACCCACCGCAGAATTCAAATTTTGTTGGGAACATTCCAAGGGGAAATTCCAAACGATATAATGGATGTATAATGTGAGTGTTAAAGACAGGCTTAGTTCTGATGACCTCAGAGGAAGATTAA
This sequence comes from Sepiola atlantica, assembly GCA_963556195.1. NCBI lineage: Eukaryota > Metazoa > Mollusca > Cephalopoda > Sepiida > Sepiolidae > Sepiola > Sepiola atlantica. The sequence continues at coordinate 83,245,263 of OY744518.1, forward strand.
ATCTGGACAGTATAAGAAGATGTGTGAAGAACAGGAGACTTTGATGGTATGGCCACGTTGAAAGAATGGATGAGAGTTGTTGGTTCATTAAATGTAGAACAGTTAAAGTAGTAGCAGGTCCAGTTCACAGGGGAAGGTCAAAGAAAATGTGGGAGGAAGTGGTAAACATGAACTTGAGAGAAAGACGGATAAATTAAGACTTGTGCAGAGATAGGTTAGTGTTAGGGCAACCTAACAAAACGGAATAGTTATTTCCCTTGGATCAAAAAGAAAGAGTTATTGCCCTTGGATAAAAGAAGTCGTCTGCCATGACAGTTAAAAAAGTAAACAGAACGGCTCTCACAGTCAAACAAGCATCTCGCGTTCAGTGGTTTTCTACATTTCAATTTAATCGGTGTTTTTGGTTAAATAAATCTGTTAAGGGTTCTACTTCGTCCTTCCTTCATTTTTGAGTTGTTATTAAATCGATGACAACGTATAAACATTCAGACGTAACAGTTAGTTTGGAAGTCAATTTCTTAAAGCCGTCCAACGCATGCCTGTATGTAAAACGGACGTTAAACCGAATATTATATTGTATTTGTTTGTCTGAAACCGAAACTATACTATTTAATACTTGTACTATTGTACTTAGTATCAAATAGTATAGGGAGGGGGTGTAGTATAGACTGAAATATTAGGGGTGGAGATTATGTTCCAGTAATGTATATCCGAAAATTATAATTTTTAATATATTTTGGGGGGAAGGGGGTAGTGTGGTATCGGTTCTGTGGTCATAATACCATCCTCCTAGTCATTACTTTTTCCTTTGGGGAGGTAGTGTAGTATCTGTTCTGTTTTCATGAAATTATTCTCCCAGGCATTATCTTCTCTTTTGGAAAGCAGTATATAGTATCACAATTTTTGCGATGATCAAAGTGAAACATCTGTTCTCACTAAATATTTTTTAATAAATAAAAAAAAAACCTGATTTATTTGAAAATCTATTATTGTACTATTTTTTAATGGGGTCTAAAGAAACTTGCGTTATTTATATAATGAAACTGGATCGCATCTGAACGGCTGGGTCAGTATTTGTGTGTTATATTATTACATATATAATTTCTTTCTTGATAATAATCATTCGCTTTTATCCGCTCTTCTCCTCTCTTTCTCTCCCTCCCCTCGCTCTCTCTCCCCCAAAGAAAATTGCCTTTTCTTTTTGTTTATTTCTTTTATTTTTACTAAAGAATCATCACTTATCAAGACCTAAAGGCCATTCGAGGATATGGATTAATGAGTTTGTTAGATGGACAGTGAGACAACATTGTGATGATTGGTAACGATGGTTGATTATTTAAGAGGATAGCTCAACAAGAATTTGTTTACATTAGACTTGAAAACGACTATGTTGTAGTCAGCTGGGAAGCAGCCCCGCTGTATTGTGTTCTACAGACGGGTAGTTCTAGGAAATAAACTCTGCTCATGGAAGTTTCGTTTAGTTTTAGGTACACAGAAGAAGAAAGGGAAATTATTGATAGTGGTTGTAGCTAGACGAGTTGTGGATTTTTCACAGGAAGGGGAACCATAGATTAGAGCTACGTCAAGCACCTACTACCCTGAAAATAACGATAGAGCAGAGAAAGACTAGTACCATCTCTTCTATGAGAAAGTGGCTGTATGGAAGAGAAGAGGACATCCCTGACTAGATTTCGAAGTCGGTTTTGTACTCTGCCAAGGCAGGAAAGGGTGCTCTGAGCAGCACCTCCCCAGATGTGGCAACAGTACCTCCCCATCTTAGGGCGTATTTAACTCTTATACAGGTAGAGAAATGCGTCAGAAGTGAGAGCGGTAGAATGATCCAACCATTTTTCCAGCGATCTTAGTAACAGATTTGATGTGTAAGTCTTCCATTTCAAGTTTGAAGTGAACGTCCCAGAAGCTTATCAAATCAGGCGGCTTCCTCAAGGGAAGAGTCATTCATTTCAATTGGAGCAAAGTGAGGATCCGAGCGATTTTATTTCCATAATAATACCAGATCATCCCTGATCGTCAATATTTGTTATATTATCTCTATCTATCTATATAAAAATGGTATGTTTATATGTTTATATATTTGTGTGTACAGGATTGGCTTCTAAACTAATTAACCGATCATTATGTATTTTGTAAAACAGCTGCTAAGCGTAAGGAGTTAAAATATGGTCTATATTTAGTTTAATGTAGTTTTTTTGCAATAGGGTGTAAAAGGGGGTTGAATCTCTTTGTGAAAATTAGGAAACCTCCGATTTTTTTGAAATTTTAACAATAGACATCAATTAATAAGTATCCCCCAAATTTCAGTTTCTTTGGAATATTTTAAATGGGTTTTTAGGGGCATAATATGGGCACAAGCTCCAATTTAAAAATTCAAATATTTCAGATTTGCATTAAATTTGATCCATAGTGATTAGACACCAATTAAGCAAGATTCCCCGAATTTGAATTTAAGATTTTTAATTTTAATTTTAAACATTTTCTAGAATCAAAATCATTTAATCAATTTTGTTAAAAATTAGAATAAGGATTCTAGACATAAGGTTTAGTATCATTATTTGCTGATTCTAATCTTCGTAGGGGAACATAAAAGTGGTGCAAAACTGTTCTGCCTGGAGAATTAATTTTATCTGTCCTGAGACAGTATTCTTCTAATATATATATATATATATATATATATATATATATATATATATATATATATATATATATATGATAATTTATTTCATTTTGACTACAAAATTGATTTTGTAATGTTATTTCAAGATCTGAGGATTGGGAGCCCCTCAAACTGCTCTCGTGAAACAAAATCAATTTTGTAGTCAAAATGAAATAAATTATCATTTATATTTATATTTCTGCTCTATATTCTTATTGATCACTCTCATAAACCCGGTTCAACTCCCCTGGATTTATACCCTGTGGATCTATACCATACTCGGATTATATATATATATATATATATATATATATATATTACAGAAAGTCAGAACAACATTGGTACCGTCGGTTTCAAATCCAACAAGAGGGAACAGCACATGACTACCCTTTATGGATTCTCCTGAACCTCCATTGTGGTTTTTTGCTTTGAAAAATGGCAACTCGCGCGCTGTGTGAGATCGTGACAATATTTCAATCCTCTGTCCTATTTTCTCTAGATTGGGGTTTTTATCAGTATATTTTATAGATATTTGCAGCATGGGTAAGTCGAAAAAAATGTTCTCTTTGGATCTATGAAATTAAGTCGAGGTTGACCGACGACCACCGACTGTTCTAGTTTCAATGCCGAGAATAAACATATATATATAAAAAAAACAAAGATCGTAAAACATAAAACAGCAAAAGGTCGAAGGCGGAAACAGTACAGCCGTGGCCACCGAGAGTTACTACAGGCCTTTTGGCTCGAAAATGAGGCCATTTATTGCGTGTCAAACAATGGCCGTCGTAATAATAAGAAGGCATTTCGATTTCTCCATTCACTTTCTCCATCAAAATTCAGGAAATCAACCAATTTTAATGAAATTTTCAGTATTTATTAATTAATGATCATGAAATATAATAAATCCATTACTTTATTAGAAAGCTTGGTGCAAATGTATTATTTCCTGTAAAAAAAACAGTTATCCAAAATATCAAAACATTTCGACTTCTCCATTCACTAAATAATCCATCAAAATTCAGGAAATCAACACCAAAGAAGTTAGTTGCTTGGCCTTGTTAACTCTCGGTGGCCATGGTACAGCCCTAGTACCCGAAATCAATAATGGGTGACAATAGTTTGAGTCTACGATAAACCGTGGAAAAAACTTTTTATCTACGCCGTTGCATGTAAACAAAAAAGACTCTTTATTGCTTAAAAATATTTCTAGATGCAAGGGAGATAACTCGTCTGCTTCGTATCTATTGGGTTTGATAAAACACTTATTAGGTTTAAAAAATTAAATAAAATATTCAATAAAAAAAGTCAGAATTCCTCAAACAACTCGGATAACGAGTGAATTTTTCTTAATAATCGATCACACTGCTGGGGGTCTGGAAGTTAGGTATGTGTATATATGTACAGGATAATCTCCTAAACTAGTGAAAAGATTATTATGAATTTTGGAATATACATTCTAGGCAACACGGTGAGTAATCTGGACAGATTATTTTTTTAATGAAGTTTAACATTTAGGGTTTGCATATATATAAAGTTAAATATATATATATATATATATATATATATATATATATATATATATATATATATATATATATATATATATATATAATGTACATATATATGTACAGGATAAACTCTTAAACCAATGAACCAATAATTATGAATTTTGGAATATACACTTTCGACAACATGGTGAGTAACATGGGTACATTATATTTTTTGTAAGCTTTACGATTTATAGGAGGTGCGCCCACCCAAACTCGCATAATGCCCCCCGAAAAAATTTTAAAATAAGTTAGATACAAAAAATTTAATAGAGAAAAGAATTGCTCTACATCAAATTTTGCAATACATTTTTAAAAGGATCAGTGCGTGCACGTGAGCGTTAATAATATGTATGTGCTTAGTATGTAGAGTGCGTAACATGGACACATTATTTTTCCTGTACACTTTACAATTTAGAGGGTGCCACCGTAACCGTACCATACCACCCTAAAGAAAGACAAAATAAATTTAATTTAAAACTAATGCGATATTTTTTGCTTATATCCGTTCTGGGACGGATATTCTACTAGTATATATATATATACAACACATAGTATATATATATATATATATATATAAAACACATAGTATATACATATAGCATATATATATACATATACAACACATAGTATATATATATACATGTACAACACATAGTATATATATACATATACAACACATAGTGTATATATATATATATATACAACACATAGTATATATATACAACACAGTATATATATACATATACAACACATAGTATATATATACATATACAACACATAGTATATATATATATATATATATATATATACAACACACACATAGTATATATATGCATATACAACATATAGTATATATATATACATATACAACACATAGTATATATATATATACATGTACAACACATAGTATATATATACATATACAACACATAGTATATATATACATATACAACACATAGTATATATATATACATATACAACACATAGTATGTATATATATATATATATATATACATATACAACACATAGTATATATATATATATACATATACAACACATAGTATATATATATATACATATACAACACATAGTATATATATACATATACATATACAACACATAGTATATATATACATATACAACACATAGTATAGATATATATACATGTACGACACATAGTATATATATATATATATATACGACACATAGTATATATATATATATATATATATATATATATATACAACACATAGTATATATATATACATGTACGACACATAGTATATATATATATATATATATATATATATATATATATATATATATATATATATATACAACACATAGTATATATATATATATATATATATATATATATATATACATGTACAACACATAGTATATATATATAGTCTAAAGAATCTTTGAGTCATTAAAAAAAAAAAAAGAAGTAAAATGCAGTTTAAATTCCCAGACAAACTAACTAAATCCAAGATATTGCAGACTTAACATTCGTTGGAAAATTAATAAATGAAAAAATATAAGTTAAAAAAAAAAGGGGGAGGGGGTTAATTATCTAAGAGTGAAACAAAAACAGGAGACCTTAAGCGTCTAATATTAACACGGGATCATCAGCTGTTTACCATGTAACTGTTTCGGAGATTTAAAAATAGGACAGTTATAATATTCATGGCTCTCCAATGGTACTGATTATACTACCATTTCCCCAATAATCAAATGTCGAAATAATTCAGCTTAAAATATCACTAATATATACATAAATAAATAATAATAATGATAAAATAATAATAATATATTATCCTTAAGACTACCGTATGATATAGTAATTTGCATATCAAATAACATTAATTATAACAATAATAAAAAAATAAAAATAATAATAATACTATCTAAACACTACATCCAAGAACCATTCTGCAATATGGTAGCTAGCAATAAAATTATATAGGAATTAAAGTTGCATTAAAAAATAAATAAAAAATAAAGCTTAACACATAGTAGGTATGCTGTTACAAGATGAAAGTTTTTCAAGCCGCTTACATGTTTTTATTCCAGAAAAAGAAGATTCCTTGTTCAGTTGTTTTCTCTTTGAGTAAAATTCTTGGCGAACCAATCAAAATCCAAGCCTGGAACATCGCCGGTCTTCCCTACGACAGTTTCTCAGTTGACAACGGTGTCATTGTGGCCAATTCAAGGAGATGGTAAGACTTGGAATTGCTTTCCCTTTTCTTCATCTCTTTTTACGGTATATCAACCCTTTGCCTTATTGATTGTCAACTAGCAGTCTTTGTCTGCTCGCCATCGCTTCGCAATTTAGTTCTTATTTAGTAATGAAATCATTGAAACGAAATTGATCAATAAGAAAAAGAAGATAAAACTCCCCTTTCTCTCTCTCTTTCTTTCTTTCTCTCTCTTTCTCTTTCTTTCTCTCTGTCTCTTTCTTTCTGTCTGTCTCTTTTTCTCTCTGTCTCTTTCTCTCTCTTTCTCTCTCTTATTCTTTCTGTCTCTTTCTCTCTCTCTCTCTTTCTTTCTTTCTGTCTCTTTCTCTCTCTCTTTTTCTTTCTCTCTGTCTCTTTCTTTCTCTCTCTTTCTTTCTCTCTCTTTCTTTCTCTCTCTGTCTCTTTCTCGATAAGAAAAGAAGACAAAACTAACCGATGAGTAAAACGTCTCTCTCCCTTCCTTCGTTCTGTTTTAATAATAATAATAATAATAATAATAATAATAATAAGGGGATATTTTTGTGTCTATATTAAAAGTAAAAGAATATTATTATCAGATATTAATGAGATTAAGCCTCTACTTCATTGCTCATAAATTTAAATTTGCATACCTACTTTTACTTAACTTTCTTTTTGATTATTATTATCAGTTATTATTAAGGTTCAGCCTCCCCTTCTTTGCTCATAAAAATAAATTTGTATACGTAATTATTGAAGTGAGCCGGACACACGTATGTTCACTTTTATTATATAGATATACATATACTCTGTACAAGGATATTCTACAATCCGTGGTAGTTTATTTTTGTAATCTAACATATAAAATTAATGCCACGTATACTTTCCATTTTAAGGGTGCTCTAATGTCTCGTAAGACGCAATCAATTAAACACACACGTTTGTTTATAACATACGTTTGTTATCGAATGCAGATAATAATCATAACAGCACAGTCCAATCCCACCACGTGTCTCCACTCCTCCCGTGACTGGAGCACCTGAAATTAACGTTCCACATCTGCAAGAAAAAATCCTCGAATTTGAAGAAAGAACCATTTATTTAAATGTAGGCATTACCTTCTCTTCTGCTAGTGGTGAAATGGGCATTCCGAGATACAGTTATTTTGGGCCCTTTATTTAGATGTTGGCATTACTTCTTCTTTTGCTAGTGGGGAAAAGGGCATTCCGAAATACGGATATTTCGGGCCCTCTATTTAGATGTTGGAGTTCCCTTCTCTTCTCCGAATGGTGAAGAGGGTATTCTGAGATACGGATATTTCAGGCCCTTTATTTAGATATTGGCATTACTTCTTCTTTTGCTAGTGGGGAAAAGGGCATTCCGAAGTACGGATATTTCGGGCCCTCTATTTAGATGTTGGCTTTCCCTTCTCTTTTGCTAGTGGGGAAAAGGGCATTCCAAAGTACGGATTTTTCGAGCCCTTTATTTAGATGTTGGTGTTGCTTCCTCTTCTGCTAATGGTGAAAAGCGCATTCTGAGATACGGATATTTCGGCCCCTTTATTTAGATGTTGGCGTTCCCTTCTCTTTTGCTAGTGGAGAAAAGGGCATTCCGAAGTACGGATATTTCGAGCCCTTTATTTAGATGTTGGCATTGCTTCCTCTTCTGCTAATGGTGAAAAGGGCATTCCGAGATATGGATATTTCGGGCCCTTTATTTAGATTCTGGCGTTCCCTTCTCTTCTCCTAATGGTGAAGAGGGCATTCTGAGATATGGATATTTTAAGCCCTTTATTTAGATGTTGGTGTTCCATTCTCTTCTCCTAATGGTGAAGAGGGCATTCTGAGATATGGATATTTTAAGCCCTTTATTTAGATGTTGGTGTTCCATTCTCTTCTCCTAATGGTGAAGAGGGCATTCAGAGATACGGATATTTCGGGCCCTTTATTTAGATGTTGGTGTTGCCTTCTCTTCTGCTAGTGGTGAAAAGGGCATTCCGAGATACGGATATTTTGGGCCCTTTATTTAGATACTGGTGTTCCCTTCTTTTCTTCTAATGATGAAGAGGGCATTCCGAGATATTTCGGGCCCTTTATTTAGATGTTGGTGTTGCCTTCTCTTCTGCTAGTGGTGAAAAGGGCATTCTGAAATACGGATATTTCATGCCCTTTATTTCGATGTTGGCATTCTCTTCTCTTCTCCTAATGGTGAAGAGAGGAATTCCAAGATACAGATATTTTGAGCCGTTTGGCTCCTTAGTTTATCATTGGTCTTAAGTCATTCTCTACATATGCACTTCGCTCCAAGGTTTCCAACCAACTGGCCTACCCCTATCAATTCCTCCCTCTTTGAGCCATGTGACATCACATCCGCTTCTGGCTACCAGATTGAGGTCACATTTGAGTGCATACTTGCTGACCTTATGACCCCATATCCTGTATAAGTGTGAACGCCACCCTGGGAACCCAAATCAGAAGTTATGTACTAGCAACATACCCATTATTATTTAATATTAAACATTAAGTCAGATTTTCAACTTAAAACCCAAATAGCATTGGATCTGACACACTGATATTTGATTCTGACTAGCTAGCCATTTATGTCATTTTTGAATCTGTGTTATCAAAAAGAGTTTATGACTATTGGAGTACCCATGCTAAAAGTTTGACGATTTAATAAATAATAATAGGGACCTTTTTATTCATAGGAGAAAATGATAAGGTCCTTTTTACTTATAGGATGATTCTAAATTTGGAGAATCTTGCTTAGTTGGTGTCTAATGATTATGGATCCAATTTAATGCAAGACAGTTGGCTATTCATGACTAAAACTTGATGGACAAGCCAGGTATAGATTGAAGTTTATTCGTACCAAATATGGTTGGATTGACGAAACGATTGTGAATTTTATTAATGATTCTATCGGTGGCATTTTTTGGGGGGGAGGGGGGTCACCCTATATGATCATAATTTTTATTCTTTTTTACAATCATCCCCCTCCTATGAATAAAAAGAACCCTATTATTTTTTCCTATGAATAAATAGGACCCTATTATTATTTTTTAAATCGTCAAATTTTTGGCATAGTGAACTCCTTCTGATAGCATAAATTCAAAACTCTGCAAAAAATACCTGAGCAACCCCGGCGGCATTCCCCGGTAGAGGTTCCTCAGGGGTTAGTCATGAACTAACCCCTTTTCAAAGAGAGAAGGCAAAGCCTGGGAGGGTAGACCAAATACCTCAGCCTAACAGAGCAGAACCAGAAGATGCCACCGCCTCTGTCGGACTGATCGTCGGGGACGTATCCTCGACTGGTATTAATGTATCTGATTTTTTAGTTAGTGCATTTATTTATTTTAATAATTTTGTTTATCTTTTTATAGGCCCCTGATGATTGACCCGCAAGGTCAGGCGAACAAATGGGTCAAAAACATGGAGAAGGACAACACTTTATCTGTTGTGAAACTGACCGATGCAGATTTCATGCGGATTCTGGAGAACTGCATTCAGTTCGGAAATCCATGTTTGCTGGAAAATGTGGGTGAAGATCTGGATCCTTCGTTGGAGCCACTGCTTTTGAAACAAGTATTCAAACAGGGTGAGATTCAGAATAAACTATTTTGGCTTTTATTAAATAGCATGGTCACCCGACGTTGCCCGGGGGCATAGACAATAACATAGAAGAGTTAAAAAGTGTGTGTAACATTTCTCTCTCTCTCTCTCTCTCTCTATATATATATATATATATATATATATAGCATAATATAAAATGAAATAATAAAATAAGGTGCGAATCAAATTTGATTAGAATTCAATTTTCAGGCAAAGAACCTTAAAGTCCTTAACTCATGAGTTTTCAAAGATAATTTTCAAAGTCCGCAATCGATGCAGTAAATGACAGTGAGTTTTCTGAACTTTTTATATGATTTGGTTTCTTTATCGTTTTATTAATTAGCATAAATTTTGGATACATTTTTCACTGTCATTTACTGCGGACGGGTTTCCCGCCTGGATAATTTCTTCGTTTTTGGATTGACACTCACCGCCTGGATCAATTTTCAATCAACCTCTTGGATATCTTTCCTGAATATGTTTTAAATTGTATGACTTGGATGAACTGTATAGCTTTAACAAAAAAGTATGTTTTGGGCTGATATATTTGATGTGTTATATACTTTTATATATTTTTATATATATTTTTATATATTTTCAAAGTTTAATTTTATTACTTGCAGTAATGGTCCTCTGAGAAGAATTATCTTTGAAAACTCATGAGTTAAGGACTTTAAGGTTCTTTGCCTGAAAATTGAATTCTAATAAAATTTGATTCGCACCTTATTTTATTCTTTCACTTTATCTAGTGCTGTTAATGCTCTATCCAGTATATTGAGCTTCATTTTTATCCGGATGTTCACTAATTAAAGATATTAATTGCCTCTTATATCTTTTGTTGTACTAACCTTATATATATATATATATATATATATATATATATATATATATATATATATATATATATATATATATAAATATTTGTTTTTATCTACATACGTATACGTTTCATCCTTTCGGGAATCGTCAGTGTAGAGAATATTATTCATACCAGTCGCAGAGATATTTGATGATTGGTTCATCAATTTCTTGTTTCATTGACATAAACTTCGTTCTTTCTGCCACAACTAACCTTTTCTTAGGTCTCATATTTCTTTCTATGACTTGACTTATTCTTCCGGAAGTCAGGTCTTCTAGGTTCATGAGATACACCATGTGTGTGTGTCAATGTTTAATCTCTGTATAAATATATAAACAGTTTTTCATGGTAAACAACTGATGATCTCTTAAAATAGTGTTAGAAACTAACTAATATAATAACTGTAAAAAATAAATTGACTTACATGAGTGATTTTCCACTGGAAGACTTGAGACTATAAGTTTTGTTTTTTTTTTGTTTTTTTTATATAGTTTTGTTTTTATATATAGTTTTAATGGTTGAGAAACTTCCGAGACTATATATATATAACTTCTTTGTAATATAGCAGGAAAAATCCCAGCAGAGTGCTCGATTAATTGAGAATTAAAGTTAAAAAATAAAAATGAAGAGCGTAATATTTATTTATTTTGGTACAGAAAAATTAGTACAACATTCGTACCGTCGGTTTCAAGCACAGACGGACTTAGTCATCCGGCTCTCTTCAGCTTCTGTTCTAATTAATTAATTTTTACGTACATGTAAAAGGAATCCATTTTCCATTTCCTAAGCGGTAACTTTGCAGCAGCCTTGGCAATGTTTTCTATGTATTTTTTCCAATTCATGTTACCTGTGAATGTTAGGCTGAGGAGTTTGAATATTGGATTCTCAGGTAGGATGATATTTGCCATGGCAATCGGTGGTTGAAAAGGTTTTTTGTAGTTGTTGAAGGAAAGAAGCTTTGTCTTAGCAGCATTAAATGTTACCATCCATTTAAGACCCCATTCCACTACAGACTGGAGGTCACTTTCTAAGGATTCAGCCATTGCCTCGGATATGTGCACATGGTGTTGTCAGCAAATATACCCATCTCAGTCACAATGCCACCAGGGAAGTCGTTTATGAAAATCAGGAACAATAAAAGTCCAAGGATTGATCCCTGGGGTACACCTGCATTTATATCATGTTGTTAGGATGAACGGCCATCGAGGACAACCTGGATCTTTCTTTTGCATAGGAAGGATCTAATGATATTAAATATTCGTCCAGTAATACCACATGAATTAATTTTTATGAGAAGACCTTTATGCCAGACCTTGTCAAAAGCCTTGGATATATCAAGCGCTACCACCCTAGTTTCACCTGCCTTGTCCAGTGTATGGTATATTCGTTCAGAGATGACTGTTAGGATATCCGCAGTAGATAGTGCTTGCCTAAATGCATACTCGTCAGAAAGAAATTTAGCATTAATGAGGTGACGGATTGATTAAGAATTCAAAGATTTTAAAGAAGATCGGGAGTCGACTGATAGGGCCATAATACTGAGGGTCAGTTCTATTTCCAGAATTTTTGAAGACTGGTACCACAGAGGCAATTTTCCAGCTATCAGGGAAGCAAGATTCGGTAAGGCATTTGTTGTAGAGTTTGGAGAGGACAGGGGCCAGTTCAGCAGAACATTTCTTTATTATTATTACTGGTGTCAGATCAGACCCACATGCTTTGGAGGTGTCAAGGGTTTATATAATGTCTCGGACATGAGATGGTGTGATGGTCAGTTCATTAAGTGTGGCTTCAGTCTGCAATGGGAAATTTGGGAGGGAGTGGTTTGAGGAGTCCAAAGTGGAGTTTATGGCAAAACGCTGGGCAAGTAATTCAGCCTTATCAGTTGACGTGCAAACAACATACGTTGTATAGCGGGAGAATTGTTGATTGCCCATTGTTCACTACACCATATAAAGATTTTCCAGAAATCACGAGTACCTAATTTCTGCGACTAAATGCGTTTTCTGGTCATCTCTGTATACCTTCTCTTTGCTTCATCTATTACAGTTTTACAATGATTTCTTGTCTGTTTATAGTTGACTTATGGCGGTGGAATTGTCGGTGTGCTTGCTGCTTCTGAGCAATAGCAGCTGCACATTCTGAGGTGAACCATTGTGGAGAGTGGGGAGTTGGAATTGCTGTAGAATTTCCGCATGGGGACATGTGCTTCAATTCCTGCTTTGACCCATTCAGTTAACTCATTTGCGCACTGATCAGCAGGGAGAGAAAAAGTTTCACTCCATGGGACATCTCTGATGGATTCCCAATCAGCCCGCTTGTAGTATCTTGTCGTTTTCAGCAACGGCTCATCAGCTTTGGGACGAGATTTTAGAGTGATATCAATCATTTTAGAGTGATATCAATCGGGGATGAAACGCAGGAGCCTCTGTGTAGCTTAATTACCATAAATATATTTTCATAGCTTACTACCTAGCTCTACTTACGTATCGAGCACTGTTGAAGTAAATACTGAAAATTGATACATAAAAAATTATATCTCCTTATAAAATTTTATGTGGATAAATGAAATACTAATATATATATATATATATATATATATATATATATATGATAATTATTGAATTAATAATACAATATGATGAAAAAGGAAAAAACGAAAATTGTTTATATCTTCATCGACATTTCGTCTTTATTCCAAGACTTTCTCAAGACTTTAGGCAGCAAATTGTTATCAATATAAGTTTTATTAAAGACAACAGTATTTTTTTTTCGCTATTTTTTAAATCATTTTCTCGACGGGCAAGTTTCCGGGTTTCAGGTAGTAATTTATGGAGTATGAATCCGAGAGTTCTTTTTTCGGCCATCTCAAACGCTTTCGATATTCGTGATCGTCTTCAGGAGTTAAGTTTTTTATTACTATGCTGTTGTTGTTGTTGTTGTTGTTGTTTAAGGTGATTTTATAATTTTACTCAGCAGTTTTGGCAGGAAAAAAATAATGTGTAATTGAATGTGTTATTTATATATATATATATATATATATATATATATATATATATATATATATATATATATAGTAGAGAACTAAAAGCGAACTTTTAGAAAAGGTAAAACCTATTGTGAAAAGTATACAGCTCAATATACCGGATATAGCAGATAGATAGATAGAAGGATGAAAAGGAATTAGAAAAGCGACGGAGGCAGATCTTTTTTCAATTCAGTTGCTCAATGCAAGGTATATTCCGCAAAAAAGCAATTTTTTTTACAATTGGACACTTGCTTGCATTCGGACAGCTTTTTGCCTTGTTTTTTGTTTTTTTTCCCCACAATCTTTGTTTTACTTTTTCAGATTTTGAATCTTGGCTTTTTACCAATTTATCTATCCCAGCAATTTCCTCTGATGATAAGATTTTGATCTTTGAAAAGCCTGGCTTCAGGAAAAAATTAATTAAATAAATTGCTTTTCTAATTCCTTTTCATCCTTCTATCTATCTATCTATCTATCTATCTATCTATATATATATATATATATATATATATATATATATATATATATATATATATAATGTTAGTGGGAGAGAACCCCAGCGGAATACTTAATTATTAAGAAAAATTATTACAGAAGATTAGAACAACATCGGTACCGTCGGTTTCAAATCCAAACAAACGGGGACCTATACTTGGTCTCCTATGCTGGACTCTCTTCAGCCTCTGTTTTACAAAAATAAAAATAAAATTGGGGATTGAAATATCATAAAGAAGTCACGCAGCTCGCAAGCCGCCATTTTCCAGGGAGATAGACATAAACAGAGGCTGAAGATAGTCCGGCTTAGGAGACCAACTACAGGTCCCCTTTGATTGGATTTGAAACCGACGGTACCGATGTTGTTCTGATCTTCTTTAATATATATATATATATATATAAGAGAGAGAGAGAGAGAGAGAGAGAGAAAGAAAGAGAGTGAAAGAGAAAAGAGAGAATAAAAGAAATATCTATATAGCTATATAAATAAAATGCTATTTTACTCATAGCTGGAGGGGGACATATCACCAGAGCTTTCATGCAAATTAGCTGTCTGTGCCTCATAGGCTGACAAATTTCAAACGATGCTGTTATCAGGGGAGACGACTCATACTGAACTTTCACAGAGAGATAAAATGGAATATCCGTTAGCATGAATGTATCTGATTGCAAAGCATTATCTTGTTCGGATACAGATTCCACGTCGTGGGTCATACAAATGAAATTCTTCAATTACGCCTTTTGTTCGTGATGTATTGGCGTTGCATCAAAGAAAGCGCTTGCCAACTGCATTTTGCATAATACACTGAAATTAGCCATTTGGCTGTGAGGAAATTGCAGAGTTATAATGTCTTAATTAGATTCGGTTGAATCAGGACCAGAGGTAGATCTACAAGGGCTGGTATATAATTCCCCCAGAGCTTTCCGCCTCTTCTTTCTCTCATTCTCTCTCATCAATTCTGGTTAACTTCATGGATTCCTTACAGTGGGCCATCACTAATGATGCATATAGCAGCCATTTTCTAATGCAGGGTGACCCAAATTAAATGCCACTTATGGAAGCGTTAATGAAATTCACAATCCTTTTTGAAATCTAACCACATTTAGTACAAATAAACTTCAGTCTATGCCTGACTCGTCCACCAAGTTTCACTCATGAATGTGCCACAGTCTTTGTTTTAAGTTAGCCATCACTAATGATGCATATAGCAGCCATTTTCTAATGCAGGCTGACCAAAATAAAATGACACTTATGGAAGCGTAAATGAAATTCACAATCCTTTTTGAAATCTAACCACATTTAGTACAAATAAACTTCAGTCTATGCCTGACTCGTCCACCAAGTTTCACTCATGAATGTGCCACAGTCTTTGTTTTAAGTTAGCCATCACTAATGATGCATATAGCAGCCATTTTCTAATGCAGGCTGACCAAAATAAAATGCCACTTATGGAAGCGTAAATGAAATTCACAATCCTTTTTGAAATCCAACCACATTTAGTACAAATAAACTTCAGTCTATGCCTGACTTGTCCACCAAGTTTCACTCATGAATGTGCCACAGTCTTTGTTTTAAGTTAGCCATCACTAATGATGCATATAGCAGCCATTTTCTAATGCAGGCTGACCAAAATAAAATGACACTTATGGAAGCGTTAATGAAATTCACAATCCTTTTTGAAATCTAACCACATTTAGTACAAATAAACTTCAGTCTATGCCTGACTCGTCCACCAAGTTTCACTCATGAATGTGCCACAGTCTTTGTTTTAAGTTAGCCATCACTAATGATGCATATAGCAGCCATTTTCTAATGCAGGCTGACCAAAATAAAATGCCACTTATGGAAGCGTAAATGAAATTCACAATCCTTTTTGAAATCCAACCACATTTAGTACAAATAAACTTCAGTCTATGCCTGACTCGTCCACCAAGTTTCACTCATGAATGTGCCACAGTCTTTGTTTTAAGTTAGCCATCACTAATGATGCATATAGCAGCCATTTTCTAATGCAGGCTGACCAAAATAAAATGCCACTTATGGAAGCGTTAATGAAATTCACAATCCTTTTTGTAATCCAACCACATTTAGTACAAATAAACTTCAGTCTATGCCTGACTCGTCCACCAAGTTACACTCATGAATGTGCCACAGTCTTTGTTTTAAGTTAGCTACACTAATGATGGATATAGCAGCCATTTTCTAATGCAGGCTGACCAAAATAAAATGCCACTTATGGAAGCGTTAATGAAATTCACAATCCTTTTTGAAATCTAACCACATTTAGTACAAATAAACTTCAGTCTATGCCTGACTCGTCCACCAAGTTTCACTCATGAATGTGCCACAGTCTTTGTTTCAAGTTAGCCATCACTAATGATGTATATAGCAGCCATTTTCTAATGCAGGCTGACCAAAATAAAATGCCACTTATGGAAGCATTAATGAAATTCACAATCCTTTTTGAAATCTAACCACATTTAGTACAAATAAACTTCAGTCTATGCCTGACTCGTCCACCAAGTTTCACTCATGAATGTGCCACAGTCTTTGTTTTAAGTTAGCCATCACTAATGATGCATATAGCAGCCATTTTCTAATGCAGGCTGACCAAAATAAAATGCCACTTATGGAAGCGTTAATGAAATTCACAATCCTTTTTGAAATCTAACCACATTTAGTACAAATAAACTTCAGTCTATGCCTGACTCGTCCACCAAGTTTCACTCATGAATGTGCCACAGTCTTTGTTTCAAGTTAGCCATCACTAATGATGCATATAGCAGCTATTTTCTAATGCAGGCTGACCAAAATAAAATGCCACTTATGGAAGCGTTAATGAAATTCACAATCCTTTTTGAAATCTAACCACATTTAGTACAAATAAACTTCAGTCTATGCCTGATTCGACCACCAAGTTTCACTCATGAATGTGCCACAGTCTTTGTTTTAAGTTAGCCATCACTAATGATGCATATAGCAGCCATTTTCTAATGCAGGCTGACCCAAATAAAATGACACTTATGGAAGCGTTAATGAAATTCACAATCCTTTTTGAAATCTAACCACATTTAGTACAAATAAACTTCAGTCTATGCCTGACTCGTCCACCAAGTTTCACTCATGAATGTGCCACAGTCTTTGTTTCAAGTTAGCCATCACTAATGATGCATATAGCAGCCATTTTCTAATGCAGGGTGGCCCAAATTAAATGCCACTAATGGAAGCGTTAATGAAATTCACAATCCTTTTTGAAATCTAACTACATTTAGTACAAATAA
Organism: Sepiola atlantica; assembly: GCA_963556195.1. Classification (NCBI taxonomy): domain Eukaryota; kingdom Metazoa; phylum Mollusca; class Cephalopoda; order Sepiida; family Sepiolidae; genus Sepiola; species Sepiola atlantica. The sequence goes on from OY744518.1 coordinate 83,262,957, forward strand.
ACTTCAGTCTATGCCTGACTCGTCCACCAAGTTTCACTCATGAATGTGCCACAGTCTTTGTTTTAAGTTGGGCATCACCAATGATGCATATAGCAGCCATTTTCTACTATAGGTTGATCCAAATTAAATGCCACTCATAGAATTGTTAATAAAATTTACAATCCTTCCTGAACTCCAACCAAATAAACTTTAGTCTATGACTGACTTGCCCACCAATTTTCAGTTAGTAATGTCCTACAGATAAAAACAATCACTGTTCGATTATAAGCACACCTGGATATGAGATGCAAAATTGTCAATAACTCATGCTTCTCTCTTGAAACTACCCTGATTTGGCTTATGATGAATCTCTTCAGATTATGAATAGTCTGGGGATTGTTTTGAAAGACATCATCTTTCAGATAATCACACAGATAAAAATAGATAGGTTAGTTTGGAAGTAAATTTTTAAAAGCCGTCCAACACATGCCAGCATGTAAAATAGACGTTAAACCGATGATGATGAATTTGAAATTCTGTATATGTTCCTGAGTTTGACAGAAGGATTCTCAAGTTCGCAAATACGCATCAGAAGAAGGCTGGAGGTTACATCGGCCGAATCGTTGTGAATATAACAATCAAGGTGAGAATAGTAGTCCGAATAATTCAAATGATGCAAATCTGTGGATCTTATTTGTTTGTTTGCTTGCTTGTCTTCCTGCACAATAGATGACGTCACAAACGGATGATGTCACATAAGTATGACGTCACAAAGGGATGACGTCATCAATTAAAACAGATGGAAGAGACTGGGGAAAGCCCATTATGATGTTACAAATGATATGAGAATGATACGGCAGATGTGTAACGTGAGTCTTAAAAACAGGCTTAGATCTGATGACCTCAGAGGAAAATTAAATCGGGACAGTATACGTAAGTTTTGTGCAGAACAGGAAACCTCAATTTTTTTAATTTTTGGTCTTCGTTAAATTGTGTTTCTTCATAAGTTTTAAAAAATTGCATCTCATTTAATCTTGCGAAATAGTGCGATTATTACGGCATGTCTCGTTATCTTTGCCATCGTCACAGCTGGACGCGGATAGCATGAAAATTGTTCTTTCATTAATGAATTTTTTTTTTTTTTTCAAATAAAAAATTAAAAAATACAATTTTTTTCTAATATTACGTTGATAAAAAAATAAAGTTGGTTTTTTACCTCAATCTCCAAATCCATATAAATCAGCTTAAGCTCAAATGTTATTAATCTGTTGTGGACTGATCCGGATTCACCCATAGTGACCTGACGAATCCTGTCACTATGGGTGAATCCGAATCAGTCCACAACATAATCAAAATTTAAAAAAAAAACACAGAATCAATGTAGTAACGTTTATAGTGTGTAGAAATAAGGTTAGAATCAGGAACTTTCCATATAAGTCTGTAAACATGTGCATAGTTGCATGTTTAGTGAAGTGCACAGTTGCAATGCATACAGACGACAGACGAGTGATGGGAAAAATATCTGTCTCAAGGTTTTGACCACTCAAAATTTGATTTCTTCACTTGAAAAAGTGATTACCTCTGTAAGGTGTTGTGCCATGCTCTAATTGCAAGCGACCTGAGACTTTACAAAAGTTATATTCATACCAAATAGTGGCCCCGTAATAGTCAGTCAGTTTTTATGTCCATAGATAAACAGCTGATAAATCTCGGTTGACCGTTTGAAAAATTTTCTTTTTACTCTTATTCATCCCAAACAAGGCACATTGCAACTGGAATGTAAGAGGCTACTATAAGGGACCATGCCTACAGGGACACTATGTAGAAAGTTAAGCAGTGAGATGTCTGTTTGCATTGCATTTAGATTCCTGCATGTTAGTACAGTCAGGGAAGCAGGAAACAGGGAGGCAATTCCAAAGTCTAGCCGTTCAATGGAAGAAATTATTAGAGTAGAAAGCTTTCCGGCATCTGGGGACCTCTATAGTGAAGAGGTGGGATTTTGCTGCTTGTCAGGTTAGTCGGGGATATTTACGTCGTTGGGGCACAAATGCGACGAGTCCGTCAGAGCACATTACATTAAAGTACTTGTGAAACAAGCACAGGGATGCAACATTGCAGTGATGTGACAAAGGTGGGAGCTTGGTTGACAGTGTGGGACCTAGTAGATTGGAGACTCTTTTTAAGACCGTGTCTAAGAGGGAGAGAGACTATTGGTAGATGCACCAGCCAGATATGGCAACAATACTCCATGCATGGGCAAATGGTGGCTTTGAGATACAGGATACTGGCAGGTGTGAATAGTTTTCTAGCGTGGTAGAGGGAGTCCACCTTCTTTGCAGCAGCCTTGGTAATGTCTTCTATGTATTTGCTCCAATTCATCTTGCCTTTGAATGTTAGGCCGAGTTGTTTGAATGATGAGCTCTCAGGTTGAGTGTTTCTAGCGATGGCAATCTGTGGTTGAGAAGGTTTCTTGTAATTGTTGAAGGAAAGGAACTTAGTCTTGGTGTTGTCCAAGTGATATTTATATATATTCCAACAGAATGGGCAGAGGGAATCAGTTGATCTCCACTTGATCTGAGAGACGGATTGACCTCTGAGCCGAAGCTGAAGGACTGTTTGTGTTCGGTTGAACTTGTGTTTTGATTCAATCATGCTCAGAGTCTTGATTGCAACTCTGTCCTTTGATCGAGTATTTTATTTAATGTTTTTAATATGTCAATTAGTCTTTCAGGAGATTTAACGAGCTGACAGAGATTATAAAAATTCATTTTTTCTTGTTATTGGGCGCGATTAATTTCTTCAAAAAGTTATCGGCTGCTTACTGTAGTCTGATTGGTTAATAGTTTCGTCAACTTTCGGGCGCTTCCGAGACCTGCCCGAACGTTGGCGACACGAAATCATGGAAACATGGTGCGTCATCTATAAGAGTACTGAAAATTGTAGAAAGCCAGATCTTGGCAGAGTAAGTGTACTTAAAAATTGACCGCTTCTGTAAATATAAGTTGTTTGCAAGCTTTTTAGGTTTAGCTAATTATTATACTTTTGGTCCCCATAATGCTTTTTTGAGATCCCCACTGAATGAGTTAGTGAAAAAGACACCTGTAGACAAATGTAGAAAAGACATTCGAGTAAATAATAAATAACTATTTTTGACGTCTTATGATTCCATATGTAAAATAATTGTAGACAGTTCGTACGAGTATGATTGTAACATTGAAATTATAATGTATTCGTGCATATGAGGCTTCATACTGTGATTGCGAAACATTTGAGACTTTGCAAAAGTTATACTCATACCAAATGGTGGACCCCTATGATCAGTCAGTTTTTATGTCTATAGATTAACAGCCGATAAACTTTTAATGGTCTCATAATATGGTCCAATGATATTTGTATATATTCCAGCTGTTTTCCTTGGCCTTTCCCTGCAAACTGAACCTGCTACTTCAACTGTTCTAGATCTACTTACCCAAGAACTCTCACGCATTCTTTCAACGTGGTTATACCATCGAGATTTCCTGTTCTGTATGCATCTCCCTATACTGTCGAGGTTCAATCTTCCTCTGAGGTCATCAGAACTAAGCCTGTCTTTAAGACTCAAGTTACACATCCGTCGTATCATTCTCATATCATTTGTAACATCATAATGGGCTTTCCCCAGGCTCTTCCATCTGTTTTAATAGATGACGTCATCCATTTGTGACGTCATACTTATGTGACGTCATCCCCTTGTGATGTCATCTATTGTGCAGGAAGACAAGCAAGCAAACAAACAAATAAGATCCACAGATTTGTATCATTTGAATTATTCGAACTACTATTCTCATCTTGATTGTTATTTTCACAAGGTTTTGGCCGATGTAACCTCCAGCCTTCTTCTGATGCGTATTTTCGAACTTGAGAACCCTTCTGTCAAACTCAGGAACCTATACGAAATTTCATCATCATCATCATCATCATCATCATCATCATCATCATCATCATCATCATCATCATCATCGGTTTAGCGTTTTTTTACATGCTGGCATGTATTGGACGCTTTGTAGAATGCTCTTTCTTTAATCCGCAGGGGTAGATTGTTCTTGCTCTGTCAACCTAGAGTCATTAGACATTAATATAGCAAATTTTTTTTTTTTTTCATTTGAATTTTTTTGTGGGGGGGGGTGCGGGGGAGCTGATGGTGTTTCTGGGTATTTCTGTTCATTGGTTCATTTTTGTGTCATGTCAACTGGGGCCCGATGTAATTTATTGGAGTGGGGGGGAGGGGCTCATAAAATGACGTTTCTTGCATTTTCTGTTCCTTTGTGATGTGGTGTTCTTTCTGTGGTTTTGTTTTCTTCCTGTTGTAGATTCCATGTGACCCTTTGTAGCTTATGCGGGTTGGTTTTGCATTTGAGGATTTATTATTATTATTATTACTCACAAGTCATCATCAGTGATTATTCACTGATAATCGCCGGTGGTGTTCCCTGGAGTATGAATGACAACAAGTCTCCACAGATTTCCCATACCCTCCACCTCTTTCGATAACTATTGCAAATGATTTTGCGTTATCAGAACAGACGTTTACCATTGATTTCTCGCTGATAGCGACCATTGGTTTCCTCTGGAATTTGGGTGGCAATAAGCCTCCCCAAGATCCCAGAATTCTCTGCACTCTTCCAGTGGAGGTCTGGTTAGTGCTCTTCTTTCTCTGTCTTCATATCCTCCTTGATGCTTCACGAGTATTTTATGTGGTATCAGCCGAGGTTGATTCCATCACTGTTTTTATTTTATTTTTATTTTTTTTTGGGGGGGGGTAGTTTATGAAATTTCTTGCATTTTCTATTTCTCGATTTAATGTGGTGGTGTTCTTTCTGTGTTTTTGTTTTCTTCCTATTGCAACTTCCATGTGACTAGTAAGCTTTCGTAGCTTATGTGGGTTGGTTTCCGCATTCAAGGAATTTTCCTTAAGATTTCAGCTGTTTTGATCATTGCCGTCCGTTGTATGGTCTCAGTCTTCCCTTTGATTCCAATTTCTCCCAGTCTTTTTTCCAGGTTTTTCATGACTGTTCCTAGTGCTCCTACAATTATTGGTATTATATTGACTTTCTTCATACTCCATATCCTTTCAATTCTCTGGTGAGTTCCGTGTATTTGCTTCGTTTTTCTGTCTCGTTGACATTCACCCTGTGACCTGCTGGTACAGCAAAATCTACGATTTGGCAGGATTTTTCCTTCTTGTCGATTATTATAAAATCTGTTCTCCTTGCTTGTATGAGTTTATCTGTTTGCATCTCCATATCCCAAATGATTTTGTGATTTTCGTTTTCCAGTACCATCTCTGGTTTATGTTTGTACTCTTTGTCTGCATGTTCGAAATGCAGTTGTTTGCATAGTTCCTAGTGTACTGCTTTTCCCACACAGTCGTGTCTGTTCTTGTATTCTTCATGGGCTAGCTTGCTGCATTCACTTATTATGTGATTTACTGTTTCATCTCTTTGTCCACACAGTCTGCATTTACTATTTTCTTGGGTTTTATCTATTTTAGCTTTAATGTAGTTTGTCCTAATCGCATTGTTCTGTGCAGCCATCAGTAAAGATTCCGTTTCTCTATTCAAGTGTCCTTTTCTTAGCCATGGCCAGCTATTTTCGTGAGTCTCTGCTTTTGTCAGTCTTATGAAACGTCCATGTAGTTGTTTTTCTTCACAGTTTTCTTTTCTTGTCTTTTTCTTGTTGTTCATTGTAACGGTGTCTCTTGCTGCGGTGATTAGGCTTTCTGTATTCTGGATTATGTATTTCTCCAGTTTTTTTTGTATTTTCCATACAGTCTTCTATACTTACCAGTCCTCTTCCTCCTTCGTTTCTTTTCATGTAGAGTCTGTCCGTATCATCTTTTAAATGTAGTGCGTTGTGCATGGTCATTAATTTTCTAGTCCTCTGGTCAAGGTGCCTGAGTTCTTCTTTGATCCAGCCTATGAATAGTCTAGAATATCTTATTAGTGATACTGCCCAAGTGTTTATTCCTTTTACTAGATTTCTGCTATATAATTTCGTTTCTCAGAGTTTTCTTGTTCTTTGCAAATATTCTTTTCCAATCTTCTCTTTCATTTCTGTAGATTTGGTGTCTGCTTCCAGAACTCCCAAATATTTATAACTATCCTGTTCGCATAGCGCCCTCATCTCCTCTTGGTGCCCTCTGTTGTCTCCAGTTTTCCCCTTTTCATCTCTAGGAATGCACACTTTTTCATTCCGAATTCCATTTGAATGTCCTGACTGAAGATTCTGGTCATATTTATCAGCTTTTCCAGTTCCATTTTAAAAACAGTTTAAGTCGTCCATCTACATGAGGTGGTTTATTCTTTGTTCTGTGTCTGTAAACTTATATCTGGCATCACATTTTCTGAGTATGTAGTTGAGTGGCATCATGGCTATGATAAACGGTAGTAGTGATAGAGAGTCTCCTTGGAATATGCCTCTCTGTATTTTTATTTCAGCCAAGTGTTGTCCTCCAGCTGTCAGTTCTAGTTTTCATATTTCCATTGCTTTATTAATAAGATTAATAATCCTGTCGGGTATCTTGTACATTTTTAAGTAGTCAATTATCCATGCTTGAGTGATTCTGTCGTAGGCTTTCTTGTAGTCAATCCATGACATGGATATGTTCTTTTTTCTTCTTTTTACCTTCTTCAGGATCTTTTGATCATGCGTCTTCTCTTTTTTGTTCCTCAGGGAGCAGTTCACGATTGTTCAGGGAGTGGTAGATTTGTTCTCTCAGTTGTGCCGTTAGGATTTTCCACATTGTTGGTAAACAGGTTATTGGTCTGTAGTTGCTTGGGATCGCTTGTTATTATTATTATTTTATAGTAGTCTCAACTTTTGGATGTTTTAAGTTGGATTTATTTATTTAATTTTTTTTAACATCAAGTCAATTCCCTTGACTTTACACATTCAAGCTGTACCTTAACACTTTTGAGTGCCTAACAGACGAGCTTTTTGCAGAATTGGAAAAGAAATTGTCTCGTCAATCTGTTTATGCCATTTATGGTGACTTTTCATTATGGTTCCAAGCGTTTCAATTACAACAAGAATCACCTTGACTCCTTTACATTTCCATAATCTAACTAATTTCCATTTTAGATCTTGATATTTATTTATTTTTTCATATTTTTTCTCCTGCACTCTGGTATCAAAGGTGCAGGCTATGTTAATGATTAAGCAAGTTCTCTTGTTTTTGTTTAGAAAGAGTAAGTCGGGTTTCCTTTGTATGCGCATGACCCAAAGAAGTTTGACATTATCGTTCTCCTGACTTATGCTCATACCGATTCTCATTGTGGTCCAAATCAGAGAGTTTTCATATATTCCAGTGTAGAACCTGAGCGACTTTGTCATATCTCAAGTTTTTATATTGTTGTGCTAGCATAGGGCATTCTGATACAATATGCGCTATGGTTTCTTCCCTTTCATTAGACAATCTGCACATTTTTATTATTATTATTATTATTATTATTATTATTATTATTATTATTATTATTATTATTTTTGTTAATATTATTAATTTTATTACTATTATTATTATTATTATTAATTTTATTACTATTATTATTATTTTTTATTATCATTATTATTATTATTATTTTATTATTATGCTTATTATTTTTATTATTATTATTGTTATTTTATTATTATTAATATTTTTATTATTATTTTTATTATTTTTATTATTATTATTAGTAGTAGTAGTATTATTATCGTTATTATTTGTATTATTATTATTATTAGTAGTAGTAGTAGTAGTAGAAATAGTATTTTTATTATTATATTATCATTATTATTTTTATTATTGTTATTATTATTATTATTATTTTTTTAATTACTATTTTTATTATTATTATTATTATTATTATTATTCTCTTTATTATTATTATTATTATTATTATTATTATTATTTTAATTACTATTATTATTTTTATTATTATTATTATTATTATTTTATATTTTTTTAAATTACTATTATTATTATTATTATTATTATTATTATTATTATTATTATTATTATTATTATTATTATTATCTTTATTACAGGTGGCGTTGAAATGATCCGCCTTGGAGAGAACACAATCGAATGGAGCCATGATTTTCGGTTTTATATCACAACCAAACTGAGGAATCCTCACTACTTGCCAGAGATTGCAACAAAGGTGTCCCTGCTCAATTTCATGCTCACCCCAGAAGGATTAGAGGACCAGCTGTTGGGAATTGTCGTGGCAAAAGAAAAGTAAGCACAGTTCCTCAAATAATAATAAGAACTTTTAAGAAATAATATGTATAAGTTGTGTCTGTACTAGAATCGGGGCCAAAAATGGTTGGCCACATTCAATGCTACCAAGACAAAGCTCCTTTCCTTTAACAATTATAATAAATCTTTCCAACCCCCATTTGTTATGGCCAATAGCACCCTTTCTGAGAGTCCAACATTTCAACTCTAAGGCGACATGTAGTGGAATAAGTATATAGACGATGCTGCTAAATCTACCGCAAAGAAGTTAGGCTCCCTTTACCGGGCTAGAAAACTTCTCACATCAGCCAGTATCCAATATCTCTATAAAGCCACCTTTCGCCCGTGCATGGAGTATTTAAATATTATATATATATATATATATATATATATATATATATATATATATATTAAAGTGAAATATTTTGAAAATCAACAATCGTGCATTTAAATGAAAATTCATTTATTTATTTTTTATTTTTTCGTGAATTTTTGTTGTAATACAACTTTGTCAGGCGAGTCTGTCTTATAGTTTTTTTTTTCTTCTTTTCTTCCTCCTCATATTGATGGTATTAACCCTGAGGGGTCAAATATATATACAAAAACAATGCTGTTTCTATTGCCAGTAAACACAATAACAAACTATATAGCTTAATTTGTACTGGCGATAGAAACAGCGTTGCTTTTGTATTTTTCCACTTTCTAAGCAGTAAAGAGTATGCAGACTGTTTCATTAAGTCGCCCTTATGTACTGGATAGAGCAATAAATCGAGAAAATGAATGACGAAAATAAAAGTTTGAAGAATTAAAAAATTTATTAAATCATCAAAACTTCAAAAACAATGGGAAATCTCAAATTCTTAATCCATGGATTTTCAAAAATAAATTCTTCTCATGGGAGGATAAACACCGGTAATGTATGTATTACCGGTAACATAGAAGCTTTGAAAATATGAAAATATATACATATAGATTAAGACTTTTTGGCTAAGGACCCTAATTAGGGCAATCAACCCCAATAAATGATGTTAAGTTAAAAAAATGAACCTATGGAAATATTCAACATACTCAAATGTTTAAATGTCATACATAGCATAAAGTTTGTACTAGTACTAATAGTATATATATATATATATATATATATATATATATATATATATATATATATATATATATTGTATAGTTAGGCAACATTCCTTCTTTTATACATATCTGGTTGAACAGGAGTGCCCACTTCTGTTTGTTCCTTTTTTGATCCAATCTTTCTATTCGTCGGACGATATGTCTTGTGCTTTTAATAATGGAGTGTAAGAAATCTCCATATTTAACGCGAACGTTTTCGACCATCATTGGTCGTCTTCAGGCGGATGATTGATAAATGCAAAATAAAATTAGTGAATTTATTTAAGAAGACGTTTCCATGTGATTAAAAACATAAAATCATTCAACAGCATAAGGTTAACCTGCCACCTGACCTCCCCTCAAAGCTCCATTTACAAACACCTTACAGCACATAACATCTCCAAAGATAATTTTAGAAATATCTTAACCGGTAGCACATCCATTCTTGCTGTATCATTTTGCGGTATTCGCCTCCCCATCATGGAAGCGTTGTTCATTCAATTAAAAAAGCCCAACATTAACCATGCTCGTTATGAGGAGTGCGAAGGCGTTTTGAAATGCTGTTGAATGATTTTATTTTTCTAATCACATGGAAACGTCCTCTTAAATAAATTCACTAATTTTATTTTGCATTTATCAATCATCCGCCTGAAGACGACCAATGATGGTCGAAAACGTTCGCGTTAAATATGGAGATTTCTTACACTCCATTATTAAAAGCACAAGACATATCGTCCAACGAATAGAAAGATTGGATCAAAAAAGGAACAAACAGAAGTTGGCACTCCTGTTCAACCAGATATGTATATATATATATATATATATATATACTAGTACGCAGGGAGAGCACTTTGATCATGACAAAATAATTATATCGCCCTGGCAGAACAATTACCGGTATGTCTGTCTTCCGTGGAGACCGACATAAACAGAGGCTGAAGAGAGTTCCAATAAAGAGGAGTCTAAAGGTCATCTTTGTTAGAATTCGAAACCGACGGTACCGAAGTTGTTGTGATCTTCTGTAATACAAACATTAATAAACAAATATTATACTTTTATTTTATATTTTTTCTTAATAATCGAGCACTCTGCTGGGATTCTCTCTCACTAACCTTACACTTTACACATATATATATATATATATATATATATATATATATATATATATATATATATATATATATACCTTATTCACGTAACCGCATGCTACACACAGCAGCATATCAACATTAATCGTCGATAACATCAAGACGAATTTCAATTTGACTGCAGGGAAATATGTCTCAATCAAGAAGGATTATACGAAAAAAGTAGAGAAAAAAAATATGCTTATACTTTTGACAAGGGTGTATATCACCGAAAGTACTCAAGTTTTTAAAGTAAATAAATAATTTATTTTAAAAATACATTAAAAAATTGCGTTTTCCAGGTTTTCAAAATATTTTTTCAAAATATTCTCTTTATTATTGCTATTTCAGCAACACTTCTATGTGTGACTTTTCAAACTATATATATATATATATATATATATATATATATATATATATATATATGTATGTGATAGTGCAAACGTCTTCCAGGATGAAACTGTTATTAAGTCTCCTGAGAATAAGCATAATCGTCCATTTTATCTTCTGGAAAGGAGAAAGGTTAGGGTTATGTTGTATGAATCCATTTCACAGTATTGATCCCTTATTGATCGGGAGATTTTGATAAATGGCCGGATCTCCTTAGTTCTTGCGTGACAACTGTTTCGCTGTCCTCCATGCTACGGTCAGCCACGGCCAGCCAGCCATATCTTTATCTCCTTATCCAGATATTACTGCGTTTCTTTTGTCTGACTCTATAACAAGAGAGGTGGGGATTATCCAAGTTTAAGCTGATTTACTAAGCATCTCAAGTTATATATATATATATATATATATATATATATATAGTGTGTGTGTTATAGTGAAATAAATTCTAGAAGGAAATCCGGGTATGAGAGCTCAATGTAATAAACAGAGCAAGAATAAAATAAAATAAAGTAACACGGAATCACATAATCACCAGTGCAATGATTTATTTCAACCTTCTGGCATTGTCAAGCATCCAAGTGAGGTGACTACATTTTTGAAAATGAGGACAGAGAAATTCACAATTACCAATTCAAAAATACATATTGAGAGATGCTTCAGTAAATATATATATATATATACATATACATATACTGATTTATTAAGGATCTAAAGTTATATATATATATATATATATATATATATATTTACTGATTTACTAAGCATCTGAAATTATATATATATATATATATATATATATATATATATAATTAAATTTAAGAAGCAGAGAATAGATCACATAATTCTGAAGAACACATGCCAAAATAGTATGTATAGAAAAGACTGAGATTAGCAACATCACGTCTGTGAGAGAGAGGGTGTAGAGAAGAAGAAAGAGATACGTTTCTGCACCTTATCAAGAACCCTCAAATGGAACAGATTCACCAGCCCAAATATGACGACAGTATTCCATAGATGGCTGATTGTAGATTTGTAGAGATAGAGAATAGCTTCAGGTGTGAGAATGTGTTTGGGACGATAGAGAAAACCAACTTCATGAGAAGCAGAAAAAGCAATGGATCTAATATATGAACTCCAAGAAAGATTTGATGAGAGAGAAAGACTAAGAAGTTTCAGAGTCGATTTCTCCTCAAGAGCAGAGCCATCCATGAGAATCTCAGGAAGAAAAGCGACACGCCTACGATTGAAAGACACGAACTGAGTCTTAACTGGATTAAACCGTGGCTTTCATAAATAGAAGGCATTTCCATTGAGTCTGATTATTTTCTTTTATGGAAATCGCTCCAGACAAGTCATGAAGCTACTTGATGCAAGAAGCTAACAAGAATGAAAGATGATTATCGCAAAGACAGGAGATTCCTATTGGATTTAGTCTTGAAAAGACTAAGGCTACAGATAGGAAGAAAACAGTCAGCAGGAAGAGAGTTCCACAAGCCTGCAGTTCTTTCATTTTTTCTACTGACGTCACAGTGGTTGGTGCTAGCCGTCACCTAACGAGTAGATTTGTAGCGATAGAGATTACAAAGGCTTACATTCATACACACGTGTGTGTTTGTAAATATTGGATTATTTTGAACTGGTCACTACAACCCAATGATGAAGCAAGGTATACATTGCTGGACTTGTGAATTGTATAAGACAGGCTGATTGATATTCTATGAAAATATTTGGCATTTAAAAATTTCTTTGCTTGTAGTGGTAACGTTTTTCTTTTTATATTTCCTGAATAGTTGAATAATTTTTTTTCCGAGTACTGTTCTGATAGTAAACGTAATATTTTAATTTGAAGGATCTATTGTAGTCGAAAACGTGCGCACAAAAAAACATGAATAAATAAATAAAAAATTCGACTCTCGAATTGTAAATAACAATTCTCCAAAACACGACGACACCAACTCTCAAAAGTCCGACTCTCAAATTGTAATGAAAAGTTCTTCAAAACACGACAACGCCAACTCTCAAAAGTCCGACTCTCGAATTGTAATTAAAAATTCTTCAAAGCACGACGACGCCAACTCTCAAAAGTTCGACTCTCGAATTGTAATTAAAAGTTCTTCAAAACACGACAACGCCAACTCTCAAAAGTCCGACTCTCGAATTGTAATTAAAAATTCTCCAAAACACGACGACACCAACTCTCAAAAGTCCGACTCTCGAATTGTAATTAAAAGTTCTTCAAAACACGACAACGCCAACTCTCAAAAGTCCGACTCTCGAATTGTAATTAAAAATTCTTCAAAGCACGACGACGCCAACTCTCAAAAGTTCGACTCTCGAATTGTAATTAACAATTCTCCAAGACACAGAACTCGTCAATCGAATAACAGACACAAACGATGCCAATTTTTCCTATCTTTCCTTCACTGAACACTCGACTTGATCTAAACTCGTCATATCAATTTTTTTGTCTCTCCGGGAAGAAAGTTCCTACTCTTTTTATTTTAGCAAGAATTCGCCCATGCAAAATAATGCTCATTTGCATGAGTGAACTCTTGTTATCACACCAAAATAACAAAATTCCATCTTGTAAGCGGCGCGCTCTGGGTTCAATCTTTGATGAACAGCACACGGTTCGACTCTCACTCTTTTACCTTGTAAACCCTCATGATGGCTGCTACATCTATATTCATAAACGATCGTCTATTAAATCGCCAAAAGCAACACCGGTGAGTAAGAATGTGGCATACGCACGTACACAAGTTTATATATATATTAGTATAAATTGTTATTTATACAAACATTATTGGTTACATATGTGCATACATGTTTCAATTGTACTCTCTCATAGAGAGTCAACTTCTTCAGACCAGAAAGAGAAATTCAAAATAATGTTTGTTTAAATAAAAAGTATACTAATAAAACAGCTCTGCTTGTTACTGAGCACTTTTAACGGATTAACATCTATAGAAACAAATATAATATATGTACTATATATATATATATATATATATATATATATATATATATATATATTGTACATGTATTGTATTAGTTTCTGTAGATGTAAATCCGTTGAAACTCCAGTGTTTATAAAAAAGTACTCAATAACGAGTAGAGCTGTTTTTAGTATAAATTTTTATTCGTACAAACATTATTGGTTACATATGTGCATACATGTTTCAGTTGTACTCTTCACAGAGAGTCCACTATATATATATATATATATATATATATATATATATATATATATATATATATATATATATATATATATATATATATATATATATATATATATATGATTATTTTTATTTACACAGACATGAACAAAATCTGCGACACTGGCATGTCGATGTTATCGATCAACAGTTATTATAAACTGAGATCTCATCAGGCAGAGTTAGAATCCGATCTTAACCTCAGATCATATTTGGAGAGGTTCTCTCCAAATATGATCTGAGGTAAAGATCGGATTCTAACTCTGCCTTATGAGATTGACATGCCAGTGTCGCAGATTTTGTACATGTCTGTGTAAATAAAAATAATCATATATAAAGCTCTATTTGATATTGAGCACTTTTTATAAACCCGGTTGAAATTCTTTGGATTACTACCCTGTGGATGTTTTTACCTGGATTATTACCATTATTATTATAATATATATATATATATATATATATATATAAATAGAAAGTTAAAAAAACGTTTTTTTAGAGAATTAAATTTTTAAAATAAATGACCGCTGATACGAAGAAAGAAAGAAAGAGCGAAAGAAAAGAGCGAGTAATTAATTCAATTAACAGTTAAATTGAACGCAGTAACAGTAATTTCAAACAATTAAGTCGACTACAACGCTAAAACATGTGTATGCTAGCCTGCACAGGCACGTACGAGTGTGTGTGTGTGTGTTTGTATGAGTGTGTGTGTGTGTGTGTATCGAGCAGTAAGAGACAAAGAAAGAGAGAAAGAAAAAGGCACGCAAGCCCAGACGAAGAGAGAAAGAGCGAAAGGGAAAATAAACTATTCATTAAACGGTTAAATTGAACGCAGTAGTAGTAATTTTAAACAATTAAGTCGACTACAACGCTAAGAGATGTGTATGATTGATCGCATGGTATGTGTGTGTGTGTTTGTATGTGTGTGTGTGTGTGTGTGTGTATGTATCGAGCAGTAAGAGAGAAAGAAAAGGAGAAAGAAAAAAGGTATTTGTGAATGGGTGTATGTATATATGTATGTATGCTTACGCGCATAGGCACGTGTCGGTGTATGTGTGTGTGTGTGTGTGTATCAATGTACATGTACACGTCCCATTACGTGTGTGTGGACGCGTATGTGCGTGTGCTCATTTATACACATATTTAATTTATGATTTTTCTACTCTTTCCCCCTCATTGCCTGGGAAAACCTCCCACTGTACACACGCAAACCCCAAACACCGATGAAGACTGAAGGATCAGTCGAAAATTTTGTTCTCCATACCATCAACAAGAAAAAACTATTTTTCTTTACAGAACAATTTATATTCCTACACGTCACAAAATAAATAAATAGAAAAATAAATAAAAAGTTATAACACAATATAAACTTTTTTTCATTTTATTTTTTTATATACATACTTATATATATATATATATTAATGCTTGTGTTACAGAAGATCAGAACAACATCGGTACTGTCGGTTTCAAATCTTAACAAAGGGGACCTATAAAAGGCCTCTTTACAGGTCTCTCTTCATCCTCTGTTTATGTCTGTCTCCCCGGAAAATGGTTGCTCACGTGTTATGTGACTCTCTGACGATATTTCGATTCTGTGTTTAAATTTAATTTTCATCATTTTTACCAATTCAGTATTTCTACCTGCAAATTCTGCCGGTATTTTAGTCAAGGGCGAACAAAAACAGTTTTTTTTTTTTTGGTATTTGAAAATTATGTCGATACCGTACTAATGTCATGTTGACCTCAGATCTCGGCGAATTAAATTTTTAAAAAAAGATTTAAAATCTACATTTAAGAATTCAAACAAGATATTATTTCTCTCCATGCAACGCATGTTCTTAACCCTCACTGGCCAGGTTTCACTTCCATACATCATCATACTGTGTAGATATGTCTGATAGACTCTTCGCTTGATCGATAATAGTGATGGTCTGCTGGTTAGTAATAACAGAAGTTCCCTGAACTTACTCCA
The DNA here is from genome assembly GCA_963556195.1 of Sepiola atlantica. Taxonomy (NCBI): domain Eukaryota; kingdom Metazoa; phylum Mollusca; class Cephalopoda; order Sepiida; family Sepiolidae; genus Sepiola; species Sepiola atlantica. Next base: position 83,279,019 of record OY744518.1, read on the forward strand.
TCCACTCCTAATTCTTGCAATCACACTAGCACCTGCTTCACCCTATGCTGAAATGGTATTACCAAGGTAACAAAACTTACGAACAACTTCAATAGCTTTGTTATCCAACTAGTGTATATATAAATATACATTTACATATCCCAAAACAGTTTTTCATGGTAAACAACTGATGATCCCTTAAAATAGTGTTAGAAACAAACTAATATAATAACTGCAAAAAATAAATTGACTTACATGAGTGATTTTCCACTGAAAGACTTGGGACTATAAGTTTTTTTGTTGTTTTTTTTTAATATAGTTTTAATGGTTGAGAAACTTCCGAGACTATATATATATATATATATATATATATATATATATATATATATATATATATATATATATATATATATAAATATACATTTACACATATATATATATATATATATATATATATATATATATATTAGTGTGTATCTATGTGTTTATATATTGTATTTTATATGTATGTGTTCATCTATACGTATACTTTGTTGTATCTTATATGGTAAACAGAATTGGAATTTAATACAACCTTTGCATCTATATATATATATGTATATATGTATATGTATATATATATGTGTAATTTTAAAATTTCAATTGCTGAAACAACACGAGAAACACCGTGTCTGACGTTCTTCAACTTGTTCTTACGGATTTATTTTTCTTTGTCGGCATCACTCGTCCATTTGTGAAACATCGAAACGTTTTCATATTCCTCATTTAAAAACACCCGATCGGCAAAGAAGGACGTTTGTTTTTTTGTTTTTTTTTACTCGCGACCATCGAACGAGTATATTTCAAAAGGATTCTTTATTTTGATTAATTCAACAGAAGCGTTGTTTTCCTTCTTTCACCAGGTAAAAAAAAATATTTAACGACATTTTGGGCACGTCTACTTCACTTATGTGTCACTATTTTGTTCATACAAGTGGAATTCTTGTTTTATACTTCACCAACAACATCTTGATAAGCAACTCACTGGTAATGTATGACATTTGTACATGCTTAAGTGGAAACGACATCAGCCCTAGTTAGATGGGAACGGTGGAGGTCTTGGACTGCCAAAAGTGTTCAAGTTGGTAAAGGATAGGCATCCAGCCGTAAAATTGCCTTAAATACAATGTCTAGTCGAAATACAGCAGGAAAAAAGAAAGGCAGTGCCAGTAGCACTAATGCTGCTGGTAATGTCTTGGACTTCGTAGATCCCAGGATGCGTGGATCTTCAGGGCCTGGCTATGGCAAATCATACGAACATCCAGAACTTTTTCGCATTGGATCTCTGAATGTTGGAACCATGCGAAGAAAGGCAAATGAGGTGGTGGAGACAATATCCAGAAAGAAGATTGACTTGTGTTGTTTACAAGAGACGAGATGGAGAAATGAAGGTGTGAGAAAAATAGTCGGGAGGGATACCAACTGCAAGTTCTACTGGTCTGGGAATGATAAAGGGACAGGTGGAGTGGGAATATTGGTGGCAGAGAAGTGGTGGGAGAAAGTTTTTGAAGTGAAGCGAATATCCGGCAGGATAATATTTGTTCGTCTTGTTGTTGGAAAGTTAGTGTTTGCCATTGTTTGCATCTACGCTCCACAAGTTGGACTCAGCGAGGAAGCAAAGGACAACTTCTATGAGCAGCTGCAGAGCCTAGTGGTGACTGTACCTAGTACTGAGGAACTGTTTGTGTGTGGTGACTGGAATGGACATATTGGTTCCACTCCTTGCGGTTATGAAGAAGTACATGGTGGACATGCTATTGGTATGAGGAATGCTGGAGGAGAAAGACTACTCGAGTTTGCTGTTGCTAATAATCTAGTGATTGGCAACTCGGTGTTCGAAAAGAGGCCTAAACACCTAGTTACATACCAATCTGGAGGAATCATGACCCAGATAGACTACATACTATTCCGGCGCAGCTTCAGGAGACGTGTCACAAATGTCAGAGTCAGCCTGGGTGAAGAATGTGTATCTCAACACAATCTGCTATTATGTGATCTCAAGGCAGAAGCTTCCCGCAAATGCAAACACAAGTTTACACCACGCATAAAACTGTGGAAGCTGAAGGATCCAATCATTCAGGCTAAATTTGCTGAGAGATTTGTTTCTTCACATCGGGATACACGGGCAGTGAGTTTTGAAGAGCACTGGAAGAGGCTCAAGGATGGATTGAATGATGCAGCGACGGAGGTGTGTGGAGTGTCATCCAAGCACAATTGGAGGAAACAAACCTGGTGGTGGAATGAGATTGTTGATCAAGCTGTTAGAGAGAAGAGGCGATGCTACAGAGCATGGAAAACAGGAGGTAGTAGGGAAGCATACAATGGAGCCAAGCGTGCTGCTAAAGTTGCTGTACACCACGCTAAGTCAGAGGCCGATAAAGAGATTTTTCTCAAAATAAATCCCAAGTCAAGTGACATTTACAAGCTCGCAAAACAGATGCGCCATGACAATCAAGATGTCTTGGGTGAAAAACCTATAAGTAACGACTCTGGTGAACTCTCATTGGATGATGAAGCGAAAAAACAGTCATGGAAACAGCACTACGAACGCTTGCTGAACGTTGAATTTCCATGGAACCCCGATGAGCTAACTTATGAACCTCCTATAGAAGGTCCTAGTACCCCCATTACCCAGGAGATGATCACTGAAGCAATCCGTAAAATGGGAGCTGATAAAGCAGCTGGGCCATCTGGTATAGTTGCTGAGATGCTCAAACCAACTGGTGAACTAGGGGCCAGTTTGGTGCATGAACTGATTGAAGCCATCATCAGAGAAGGATGCATACCTAAGGAATGGGAAGAGAGCATTATAGTAAGTCTGTACAAAGGTAAAGGCGATGCATTAAACAGAGGTAACTACCGTGGACTCAAGCTCATTGATCAGGTCATGAAAGTCCTGGAAAGAGTTGTTGAACAGCTGATCAGACAACAAATACAGATTGCTGATATGCAATTTGGCTTCATGCCCGGTAGGAGCACCACAGATGCAATTTTCATCATACTCCAAGTCATGGAGAAACATCTAGCAGCAAACAAACCACTGTACATGGCATTTGTAGATTTGGAGAAAGCTTTTGACCGTGTCCCCAGAAGAGTCATCTGGTGGGCCCTGCGAAAGCTGGGTGTTACTGAGTGGTTGGTTCAGGTGATAACGTCTTTGTACACCAATGTACGTAGTCGGGTATGAGTCGGTAACAGCTACAGCGACGAATTTGAGGTTAGAGTAGGCGTCCATCAGGGGTCTGTCTTAAGTCCCCTTCTATTCATCATTGTACTCGAGGCTCTATCACTGGAATTCCATACTGGCTCCCCGTGGGAGCTGCTATATGCCGATGACCTAGCGATCATTGATACTTCACTTCAGTCACTCA
>OY744518.1:83289907-83397407 GCA_963556195.1 Sepiola atlantica
TGATTATATTTTTAACTTTAAATCTTTATTATTATTATTATTATTTACTCACTAGGAGTTATCACACTGGTCATCGTCAGTGGTCGCCCACTGCCGACAACCTGTGGTATTCCCTGGAGTCCGAGTGACAACAAGTCTCCTCAGGCCTCCAGTATGCTCCACCTCTTTTCGTTCATCACCGCTGATGACCTTGCGGTAATCGCAACAGCCACCTACCAACGATTTCCCGCTGATAAGGGTCATTGGTCCCCTCTGGGGCCCGAATGGCAACAAGCCTTCCCAAGGTCCCAGAGCTGTCCGCGCTCTTCCAGTGGAGGTCTGGTCTGCGCTTTCCCTCCTCGACCCTCTGTCCATAATTTTTGTGGCGTCAGCCTATGTTTGCGCCTCATTCGTGCGGTTGTATTTTCCCCGGTTCTGTTGTTTTGTGCTTCCATGTGTTTGTTCTCCATTCGTTGCTTATGTGGGTTGGTTTCCGCATTCGAGGACATTTCTCAGGATTGTAGCTGTTTTGATCATTACTGTCCTTTGTATGGTCTCAGTTATCCCTTTGATTCCTATTTCTCCTAGTCTTTTCTCCATGTTTTGGGGGACTGTTCCTAGTGCTCCTATGATTATTGGTGTTATACTGACTTTTTTCATGTTCCATATTCCTTTCAATTCTCTGGCAAGTTCAGTATATTTGCTTCTTTTTTCCGTCTCTTTGATCTTCACTCTGTGGTCTGCTAGAACTGCAAAGTCCACGATTTTGCAGGATTTTTCTTTCTTGTTGATTATTATCATATCCGGTCTCCTTGCTGTTATGGGTTTGTCTGTTTGTACATTCATATCCCATATGATTTTGTGTTTTTCGTTTTCTAGTACAGTTTCTGGTTTGTGTTTGTACCGTTTTTTTGCATATTCGAAATTCAGTTGTTTGCAAATTTCCCGGTGTACTTCTTTCCCCATGCTGTCATGTCTGTTCTTGTATTCCATTTGTGCTAGCTTGCTGCATTCACTTATTATATGATTTATCGTTTCGTCTCTTTGTCCACACAGTCGGCATTTGCTGTTTTCCTGGGTTTTATCTATCTTTGCTTTAATAAAGTTTGTCCTAATCGCATTGTTCTGTGCGGCCGTCAGCAGAGTTTCCGTTTCTCTATTCAGGTGTCCTTTTCTTAGCCATGCCCAGCTGTTTTCATTGGCTTCATCGCTTGTGAGTCTTATAAAGCGTCCATGTAGTTGTTTTTCTTCCCACTTTTCCTTTCTTGTCTTTTTGTTTCTGGGTTCAGTACTTCCGGGGTTGTTTGTTGGGCTGGTGTCTCTTGCTGTGGTGATCAGTCTTTCCGTGTTCTGGGTTACATATTTCTCCAGCTCTTTTTTGGTGTTTTCCACACAGTCTTCTATACTTACCAGTCCTCTACCTCCTTCATTTCTTTTCACGTAGAGTCTGTCCGTGTCGTCTTTTGGGTGCAATGCATTGTGCATAGTCATTAGTTTTCTAGTTCTTTGGTCAAGGTGCCTGAGTTCTTCTTTGGTCCAGCCTATGAATGGTCCAGAGTATCTTATTAGTGATACAGCCCATGTGTTTATCCCTTTTACTAGGTTTCTGCTATATAGTTTAGTTTCTAAGAGTTTCCTTGTTCTTCGTAGATATTATTTTCCAATCTTCTCTTTCATTTCTGTATATTTGATTGTGTCTGCTTCCAGAACTCCCAGGTATTTGTAGCTACTTGTTCTCCTAGCACCCTCATCTCCTCTTGGTTGGGGAATTATATACCTTCTGTCGTCTCCAGTTTTCTTTTTTTGATATCTAGCAGTGCACATTTTTCTATTCCAATATCCTGGTTGTGTTTATCAGCTTTTCCAGTTCTTTTTTGTTTTTGTGTGTTATTATTATTATTATTATTATTATTATTATTATTATTATTATTATTATTATAATAATAATATATATATATATTTTTTTTTTGTACATGTGTTTTTCCATAATAACAGGCTTATCAAGGATGAATAATGTTTTGTTTGACTTCTATTTGTGATGTTATGGAATCGGTGCTGAAGAAGATATCGGAATTAATAAAAAAAATTATTTTGTCTTAGAAACGATCGTACACCCAAAGATTTTGTTGATGTTGAGTTCCTGGAACTAATATAAATAATATGTTATAAATGTATTTATTTCAATTTATTCTATAAATATCGATATATTTGCCTTTTAATTATGATTGTTAATTAATGTTTCTGTCTTCCATACTTCCAGGCCAGACCTTGAAGCTGAAAGACAAGCCCTCATTGTTCAGAGTGCCACGAATAAGCGGCAATTATCAGAAATTGAAGATAAAATTTTACACACGCTATCAGCATCCAAAGGAAACATTTTGGAAGACGAATCAGCAATTCAGATCTTGGATTCATCCAAGATTCTGTCAAACGAAATTTCCAAAAAACAGCAGGTAAGAAAATTTCATTTATTTGAAACTAGCCGTCCCTGCACGGCGATGCCCGGTAGTAGTATTTTTATAGGAGTTACTCTTAGAATAAACTGTAAAACCAACTCCTATAATTTGTGTAATGAAAGAATTAGTGGACAGTTGTAACGGCTTCAACATTTAAACAAAGGTCACTTAAAACGAAGGTAACTTAAAACAAAGGTCACTTGAAACAAAGTTCACTTAAATAAATGCATATCGTTGTTGTTTACGAAAAAGTGGTGTTTTTTCTTTTCATTTGACGATTCTGTTGCAGTTATACGAAAGATCTATTTTTTCTGTATACACAACGCAATCTCTCGCGTAACCTTTAATAGATGTTCAGTCGGTTAAAACAGGCAGGTTTAAACTCGCATAGGAATACACTGGGCAATTCGAGCACTTCTGCTGATGCGTGCAACCTTCAGCCAAGTTCCGTTCTTTCCCACCTTGTAGACGGGAAAATGCAATTCAGTTCATGAACGAGATGCCGTAGAAACAAGGCGCTAAAAACATCTTCTCGTTCTTTGTCAGAAAACGGCATGACGAGATGGAACTCCAGAACTCAACATTTTGTCTTTAGCTTCAGCCTGCCTGCCGAATCAACTTGACTAACTTGCCTATGTTCCTCTCTTAATTAAACGTTAAATAAAGCTGATTTCATTATAGTGGAGCTGTTGGTATTTTTATATAGAACTCTGGTTATTATAAAGCTATAACTAATTAAGTAATAGTATAGTTGCGTCTTCAGATATACAAGTAATAGTATAGTGTCGTCTTCAGATAGACAAGTAATAGTATAGTTGCGTCTTCAGATAGACAATTAATAGTATAGTTTCGTCTTCAGATATACAAGTAATAATATAGTTTCGTCTTCAGATATACAAGTAATAGTATAGTTTCGTTTTCAGATATGGAAGTAATAGTACAGTTTCGGATTCAGATATACAAGTAATAGTATAGTTTCGTCTTCAGATATGGAAGTAATAGTATAGTTTCGTCTTCAGATATACAAGTAATAGTATAGTTTCGGATTCAGATATACAAGTAATTGTATAGGTTCATCTTCAGATATATAAGTAATAGTATAGTTTCGGTTTAAGATATGCAAGTAATAGTACAGTTTCGTCTTCAGATATGGAAGTAATAGTATAGTTTCGTCTTCAGATATACAAGTAATAGTATAGTTTCGTCTTAAGATATACAAGTAATAGTACAGTTTCGGATTCAGATATACAAGTAATAGTATAGTTTCGGATTCAGATATACAAGTAATAGTATAGTTTCGTCTTCAGATATGGAAGTAATAGTATAGTTTCGTCTTCAGATATACAAGTAATAGTATAGTTTCGTCTTCAGATATAGAGATAATAGTACAGTTTCGTCTTCAGATATACAAGTAATAGTATAGTTTCGTCTTCAGATATACAAGTAATAGTATAGTTTCGTCTTCAGATATACAAGTAATAGTATAGTTTCGGATTCAGATATACAAGTAATTGTATAGTTTCCTCTTCAGATATTAAAGTAATAGTATAGTTTCGTCTTCAGATATACAAGAAATAGTACAGTTTCGTCTTCAGATATGGAAGTAATAGTATAGTTTCGTCTTCAGATATACAAGTAATAGTATAGTTTCGTCTTCAGATATGGAAGTAATCGTATAGTCTCGTCTTCCGATATAGAAGTAATAATATAGTTTCATCTTCAGATATGGAAGTAATAGTATAGTTTCTGATTCAGATATACAAGTAATAGTATAGTTTCGTCTTCTGATATAGAAGTAATAGTATAGTTGCGTCTTCAGATATACAAGTAATTGTATAGTTTCGGATTCAGATATAGAAGTAATTTTATAGTTTCGTCTTCAGATATACAAGTAATAGTATAGTTTCTGATTAAGATATACAAGTAATAGTATAGTTCGGATTCAGATATACAAGTAATAGTATAGTTCGGATTCAGATATACAAGTAATAGTATAGTTTCGGATTCAGATATACAAGTAATAGAATAGTTCTGTCTTCAGATATACAAGTAATAGTATAGTTTCGTCTTCAGATATGGAACTAATAGTATAGTTTCGTCTTCAGATATGGAACTAATAGTATAGTTTCGTTTTCAGATATACAAGTAATAGTATAGTTTCGTCTTCAGATATAGAAGTAATAGTACAGTTTCGGATTCAGATATACAAGTAATAGTATAGTTTCGTAATCAGATATACAAGTAATAGTATAGTTTCGTCTTCCGATATGGAAGTAATAGTATAGTTTCGTCTTCAGATATAGAAGTAATAGAATAGTTTCGGATTCAGATATACAATAGTATAGCTTCGTCTTCAGACAGACAGATACCAAATCTCTACTAGTAAGAAATACAGATAAAAAAAAAAAATTACAATTACTTTTCAGTTTTTCAATTAAATTATGCAGAATAATATTTTGGTAATAAATTTTCCCTTTTTGTAAATATTTGAGTTAAGAAAAAATAAAACGAAAATGTTTTAGCGGTCCAAAAAGTTTGAAAACCACTTTTTTACCAAATCATAGCTGCAGTTTCACGGGTTCTCCATTCCAGATTGCTGAAGAGACAGAAAAGAAAATTGAATCATCTCGAGCCGGTTACCGACCGATTGCGAAACATTCATCGATTTTGTTTTTTTCCATCGCTGATCTCCCTAATATCGACCCGATGTATCAATACTCACTGACTTGGTTTGTGAATCTTTACGTTGCGTCAATCCACGACAGGTAAGCACCAGCAAGAATCATTGTTAAATACAATGCCTAAAATCTATACACTATGAAAATGGGTCTTTTGGAGGTTTGTCTATTCCTATGCAAATGAAAACATGTAACTACTTGATAAAAAAAGGAATAGGCAGAGTGCACATTACTAAGGCAGTAGTTTTTATGATGTTAATATCCGAGTTTGAATCTCATGTAAGTCTAAAGGATTCTTTTTTTTAATTATATACGTGGGTGCTACTTTGGCTTGATATCTACAATGAAAAAATATCTACACCGTACGGTTGCTACTTTGACTTGTTATCTACAAGGGAAAGATATCTAAACTGTACGGGTGCTACTTTGGCTTGATATCTACAATGAAAAAATATCTACACCGTACGGGTTCTACTTTGGCTTGTTATCTACAAGGGAAAGATATCTAAACTATACGGGTGCTACTTTGACTTGATATCTACAATGAAAAAATATCTACACCGTACGGGTTCTACTTTGACTTGTTATCTACAAGGGAAAGATATCTAAACTGTACGGGTGCTACTTTGGCTTGATATCTACAAGGGAAAGATATCTAAACTATACGGGTGCTACTTTTGCTTGATATCTACAATGAAAAAATATCTACACCGTACGGATTCTACTTTGACTTGTTATCTACAAGGGAAAGATATCTAAACTGTACGGGTTCTACTTTGACTTGTTATCTACAAGGGAAAGATATCTAAACTGTACGGGTGCTACTTTGGCTTGATATCTACAATGAAAAAATATCTACACCGTACGGTTGCTACTTTGACTTGTTATCTACAAGGGAAAAATATCTACACCGTATGGTTGCTACTTTGGCTTGTTATCTACAAGGGAAAGATATCTACAACATACACCTCTCATTATTTTTAATATACGAATCTTTCAGTTCCTTGTGTATGTGCTCCAGTGTTGGGATCGACGAAATTTTGTTGATGATTTATTGAAAAATTACGAAAATTGAGTTGGTTTAAATTAGCGTAGGTGACGGTGGTTAAGTGGATAACGACACGGACTAAAGACCTGGGTGTTCTAAGTTCGAATCCAGTCGGTTCCACAGTACTACTTTCAGTTAGGGATGTTGGCAACCTTCTCGTGGTCCCTCCCATAAGTACCCGATGTCTTTCCAGAAAGATTTCTAATTAGAAAATCATTGGGGGAACTAATGCCAACACCAGAATCATCTGATTCACACGAAAGAAGAAGAAGAAGCGTAAGCTCTCCATTTGTCGGAATAAATTACTGAACCTTCAGCGACTTCTTGTTGAATAATTGGCTGAAGTGTTGCACGGTCTCTTCTTTGAATATTACGGTCAGAGGTTAGAGCTTAGGGTTAGGGTTCCAGACTTGGTACCCACACATTCTTTCAAAACCAATTAGGAGAAATGTTTTCCTTGCTCTTGTACTGTATTGATTACAATATAAGGTGTAAATCGCATAACAAAGTGTAGATATCATGCCAAAGTAGATTCATGATTTGTAGATAACAAGCCAAAGTGGCACCAGATAATTATTCTTTATTTGACAAAATAGGAATAGGCAGAATACACATTATTAAGGCAGTAGTTTTTACAATGTCAATACCCAAGTTAGAATCTCGCATAAGTCTAAAGAAGTTTTTTCTTTCAATGTGTTTTATGAATTTAAAGAAACTAATACAATGTAATAGAACAAAAAAACATTACATAAATATTTTTTATAAACTAAGTGAACTTTTTTTTTGCTAATCTGACAAAAAGTAGACATAAGGGTTATTGGGCATTAGTTCAAAGCTAATTATTTTTGTCATATTTGGGTTGGTGAATCTCTGTCCCATTTGAGGGTTCTTGATAAGGTGCAGAAACGTATCTGTAATTTGATTGGCCCCCAACCTTTCTTCTTCTCTGCACCCTCTCTCACAGACGTGATTTTGCTAGTCTCAGCCTTTTCTATAAATACTATTATGGCATGTGTTCTTCGGAATTGTGTGATCAATTCTCTGCTTTTTTTGTTCCAGCTCGTTTGACTCGTTGGTCTAGTGGTCTCCATCAATTCGCTGTTTTAATACCTCATTGTAATACAGCTTCCTATTCCAGTAGCTTCTTTTAAAGAACTAGAGGCTTGATGAACTCTCTTCCTGCTGATTGTTTTCCTACTACCTATAGCATTGATCTTTTCATATGTAGCTTAATTGCCATAAACATATTTTCATAACTTACTACCTAGCTCTACTCACGTATTGAGCACTGTTGAAGTAAATATTGAAAATTGATACATAAAAAATTATATCTCCTTATAATATTTTATGTGGATACATGAAATAATAATAACTAGCGGGACCCTGTGGAAATTCCACAGTGTTTTCTACATCAATCTGTATAATTTACTGTTAATAATATTATCCGGTGGCTAGAAATATGCACATATTTTACTCACAAAAATTTTGCGTGACGGAATGGAAGTATATATATTTATTTATATTACTCGGTTGCCGGGGCAAAAGCTGTCTCTTCACTAAATCTTCTTAAATAGGAGTGTCAGATCGTGACACACAAAATAAATAACACACACTCTATCGTATTAATATATAAATAATAATAATAATAATAATAATAATAATAATAATAATAAGAAGAAGAAGAAATTTTAAATATTAAAAAATAAAATAAATAAATAAATACCGTAAGCCTGAAACCGGCCCATTTGGTAAGCGTTTCCGCTAATGAAACGGGATACCAGAGTTCTATCCTCGGTTGAGTCATAGCAAAGACTAAAACAAACATTGCTAAAACTCTCAGTATTATAAGGTCAGGATCAAGGACAATGAAGCAGTCCTGGGGAAAGAGTGGCGCCCTCCCCTACATCTCGGGTTAGCCGCTAATGTAAAGAGATCCTCTACTGTAATCGGACAATTTAGCCTTTTATAAAGTCTGAAATTAGCGACCACCTCACCTAAAATAAGCGAACGCCATTTTTGTTTGACGAATTTGACAATATAACTAAATAAATATTTGAAATAAAAAAAATTAATTTATCAGATGTTAACTATACAATATCATTGCCCTTGTCTTATTTTTACGTATCTATTTGGTACTTTGTTACATTGGGACCCGGGCTAACTTTGACCCTGACCCTAACTTTAACCCTAACCCCCAATGACCCTGAACTTTATAGGTAACCCTACCCCCCTCCCTGACCCTAACCCTAACGACGGGGTCAAAGTTAGCGCGGGTCCCAATCTAACAAAGCACCATCTATTTGTTAGTAAGTTACGCTTGTTTTATTATGAGGACCCCTCGGATAAGAGTGAAATATTTTTAAAAAATTAATAATTTGCATTCAAATAACGCGTGTACGATGGACACTCTACTAAAAAGGGTTGATATACCGTAAAAACTGGCAGGCTTCCGAAATAAAACGAAATTATGCTTGTTACTTTTTTTTTCGATTAGATTTTCTTTTTTATTTTGCTTTGAATCACGACTTTCCTCACTTTCGTTTTTGTTAAAAAATTTTTTACTTTTTGCGATTTATTTATTTGTTTTTATTGCGTTTTCACTTTTCAATTACGTTTATTCTCTCTCTCTCTCTCTCTCTTTCTCTATCTTCTCCCTCTATCTCTCTCTTACGAACACAAACTTTCTCTTTCTTTCGTACGCGCTCTCTGTGTTTCACTGAAAAAAAAAGGAATTCCACAGTGTTTTCTACATCAATCTGTATAATTTACTGTTAATAATATTATCCGGTGGCTAGAAATATGCACATATCTTACTCACCAAAATGTTGCGTGACGGGATGGAAGTATATATATTTATTATATTACTCGGTTGTCGGGGTAAAAGCTGTCTCTTCAGCAATCACTATCGGTCGCGACTCCCCTCCCCCGTTGTCAGGGGCAAAAGTAAATACTAAATCTTATTAAATGGAAGTGTCAGATCGTAACACAAAATAAGAAACTTAAGTTCTCAGATGTTAACTATACAATATCATTGTCATTGTCTTATTTTTTACATCTCTATTTGGTAGTTTGTTACATTGGGACCTGGGCTAACTTTGGCCCTGACCCTAACTTTAACCCTAACCCCCAATGACCCCGAACTTTATAGCTAACCCTAACCCCTCACTGACCCTAACCCTAACGACGGGGTCAAAGTTACCGCGGGTCCTAATGTAACAAAGCACCTTCTATTTGTTAGTAAGTTTACTTTTTGCGATTTATTTATTTGTTTTTATTGCGTTTTCACTCTTTCTCTAACCCCCCTCCCTCTCTTACGAACACACACTCTCTCTTTCTTTCGACCACGCTCTCGGTGTTTCACTGAGAAAAAAAACAAAAAAAAAAAACATTGCTTATTGTCCGTTCAAAACATTTAAAAAATAAATACTGATCCCTTACCATCCAAAAATAATAAATAAATGTTTTAACACTTTAAGAAGTGGTGCAAATAAAAAAGAAATACTTAGTTCAAACTATCAATGAAAAAAAAAACATTGCTTAACGTCCGTTCAAAAAACAAAAAACAAAAAAAAAAATAATAGACATGCCCTAAAAACGCCAAAATAAAAAACAAAAAATAGTTTTAAGTTTTAAGCAACACAAAAAAGTACTTTTTGACCAGGTGATTAAAAAAAAATGTATTATTTCTTCCCCATCCCCTCGAAATGTAGAAAAAAAATCGTAGCGGTTGGTTGGGATCGAACTATAAACCAGTCGGACCAAAGACAAAATTACTACGTCGCTTACCGTTGCTCTAAAGGGAAATAATTAAAATATGATGCAAAAATTAGACTAATTAAATGTTGTTAATAATCTAGGTGCGGCACGCATGCGCAGAGCGTTTGCCGGAAGCGTGACACACGTACGTACACCTTAGCGTATTAATATATAGATAATAATAATAATAATAATAATAATAATATATATATATATATATATATATATATATATATATATATATACACAATAATATTTTTATAAATAAATATTAATTATTTAAATACCTAGAGACATCGATGTTTCATGCTAACGCAATCTTCAGTCTAGGAACTAATTCTCAACGGTCGGTAGGCGCGAACCCCGAACACAAATCGCCACTGATTCGTAGTCGGGAATCTTATCCAAACGGCCATAGCCAATTAGTTAGTAAATATAGAGGAACTTTAACTGTAAATAGCGAAAATCGGCGACTATTTATATATATATATATATATATATATATATATATATATATATATATATATATATATATGCATGTTTGGTTAAACAATAGCGACAGCTTCTGTTTGTTTATTTTTTTTATTCGTTTTTTCGATTCGTCACACGACCGATTTGGTATTGTCGTCCATGTTGTTGCTACTGTTTAACCAAACATGCATAAAAGAAGTAATGCCACCTAATTACACAAATATATATATATATATATATATATATATATATATATATAGTTTTCAGGTTCGATTATTTTCGATAGGATTCCGAATCAGAGAGCTCTATGTCTGTTCAAACAGAGAATGAATACGTTATGAGGTTTAAAAAGACTAAATATACATTCGGATTGTACACATTATAAGTTAAATCGTGATTGGAAACACATCCGAGGAGATCTAGTTACGGTCGAAATAACTTATAATGTGTACAATCCGAATGTATATTTAGTCTTTTTAAACCTCATAACGTATATATATATATATATATATATATATATATATATATATATATATATATATATATATGCTGTATAATTGAGCATGTTGATCTTAATTTCATTGATGCTGTCTATATGCTTTTAATTACGTGTCAATACCCTGTGCTGACGATGAAATCTGATATTAATAAAAGTATATGGTCTCAGAAACGATCGTACACAATCTACTGTTATGTTAGATTCTTCAAACGCAAATTGATCATGTAATTGGGTATATATATATATATATATATATTATCTCGTTCCATGTGTAATTATGAAAGTCACGTGGATGTGAGAAAAACGCAGACGTGATGATGTTTCAAAACTTTTGGTAAAATATTTTAAGGATCCAAAACTGAGAATAAAACGAGTCTTGTTTTCCCTTCAATTTTCTGCCAGCGAAAGATAATGTTTTTTTTTCTTTGTTTGTTCACTTTTTACAGCAACAAATCCAAGATACTTGAACGACGCCTGCGATACCTGTCGGAGCATTTCACCTATAACTTATATTGCAACGTCTGCCGTTCATTATTTGAGAAAGACAAGCTCTTATTCTCATTTATTCTTTGTACAAAAATCTTACTGTGAGTATCCATTTCTGGTGCCTCTCTAAAAATTAGACAAAGTCCATTTTTGATATTTAAAACAAATTTAGTGGTCCTCTTCGTTAACATGTGTATAAAAGGAGAAATGAAAAAGAAGGGTGTAAATGAATACGCCTATGAGTATGGATGAAGACAAAATGTTAGAAAGTCCACGTGGTGTTAAATAAATGTCCCGTTAGTAGGGAAGAGGAAAGGTTAGAAAGTCCACATGGTGTTAAATAAATGTCCCGTTAGTAGGGAAGAGAGAAGAGTTCATATATGAAGGGTAGGATGAATGACCTGTCTGCAAGAAAATTTCATATATGAGAATATGTTTACATACACAAGTGTTGACAGCCTGGAAACTGTTCAGAGACATGTAACCAAGCAAACATCCTCCATCAGACACCTACCATACTCTGAACATTTTGCTATCCTGGCCTTGGATTTATTGAAGCCCCGACGTCTAGCAACTGACTTGCTAAACACCCATAAAATTATTAACCACCTTTTTGATCTCCATGTTTCTAACACATGTGGACATGTAGAATAGAATGAGAAAGTTTCATTCTAGCATTTAAAACAACTTTATTGAGTCGTCTTCATTAACAAGTGTATAAAGGGAATTTAAGAGAAGGGTGTTAGTAAATAAATATGTCCATGAGTATGCACAAAGACAAAAGGTTAGTAAATCTATGTGGTGTTAAATAAATGTCCTGTTAGTAGGGAAGAGAGAAGAGTTCATATATGAAGGATATGTGTCCGTACACAGGTGTGGAAGTCAGGCAATGTTCTGTTTGTAATAAAAGAGAAAGAGTTAATATATGAAGAATGTTTGTACCGTACACAGGTGTGGAAGACAGTCCATGTGTAAGTAGTTATGTGTGTGCGTGTGTGTTATATTATGTTCACGTGTGTGGCGGTTGTAGCCATGTTGAATTCTTGGGTCTTCTTGTGGAAGTCGAACCCCGGATGGATTTCTATTAAGTCCCAAGAGAGAAGTTTGGGAGTTGGTTCCAAGCAACGTGGAGTTGTTGTCAGTCCCGTCTCATGGGAAAGAAAAGAGGAAGTAAACGCTGTGCCATCCCTTTTATCTTCTCTTGTCAGGTGCTCAGCTCGCATGAGAGATGGCCCTCGATTGGGCAAACCAGAAAGGAAGTTAAATGTTTGCACCAATCAGTGCCCAGCTTACAAATTAAACACAGATTCAAAATCGTAATGGCAGCTGCTGTTGCCGTGTTGCATGCTTCTACTGCTGATGTCGTTTTTATCTCAGCTACACTTGTCAAGTGTTATACCTAGATGGAATATGGCTATTAAACAGAAAATAGCAAGGAAGCTTTATGATGTACTTACTTGTCATGGAAAATAAAAACCGTTCACAAAAATTTACGGAAATTCATCCAGTAGTTTTGTTTTTATAAAATAAATTCAACTTTTAGTAATACGTGGAAAATCGCCGCCATTATCAGCATCAAAATTAATTTTGCCATTGCTTAACTCCCCTTAAATACCTCTTTTAAATAAAGGATTAAAATGATGTAAAATGTGAAAAACAGGAATTATCTTCTTTGAATATCATGATAATGGCGACGATTTTCCACGTACTACTAAAAGTTGAATTTATTTAATAAAAACAAAACTATTGGATGAATTCACGTAAATTTTGGTGAACATTATTTTTTTTCCTAACAAGTAAGTACATCATAAAGTTTCTTGCTATTTTCTGTCTAACAGCTATATTCCATCACTAGAGAAGCACCCGATCTCTCATATTCTTTTTCTTTAATTTCAAGTGTTTTTTATTTATTTATATTTATATTGTTTTTGTTTATTCTGTTTTCTAATATAGACTGAGTAACTAATCTCGTCCATTGTTGGAGATAATCTCCATTTTCTGAAACTCTTTAGTTTGTAAACTGACTCATCATATTCGGTTTGACATCTGTTTTACATGTTGGCATGTGTTGGACGGCTTTCAGAAATTGACTTCCAAACTAACCTGTCTCTGGCCAGCTCTTTATTTGTCCACCTTTCTCTCAAATCTATCCTTATCACTTCCTCTCATGTTTTCCTTGGACATGCCCTGCCAACTGATCTTGCTACCTCAACTCTTCTACACCTAGTAACCCAAGAACTCTCGTCCATTCTTTCAACGTGGCCATACCATCAAAGTCTACTCTTCTGCACACAACTCCCTATACTGTCCACATTTAATCTTCCTCTGAGGTCATCAGATCTAAGCCTGTGTTTAACCCTTAAATGCTTTATTTTTTATATTGGTTTAAAAATATTTTTATTATCGAAGATGCTGATTACCTATTTAGCGGGTGTGATGATGCAACATCATACTAATACCTACTCACAATTGCCAACAGGCTCGTTGCAGATGTGAAACAAGTTGCTGTTTAACACATTTTCGTTGAATATTACATTAAATAGGCATTTTGTTGGAATGTGCCATATTTGAAACAAAAAGCATTTAAAGGTTAAGACTCACATTACACATCCATTATATAATTCTTATATCATTTCTCTCCATACAACGTATGCCACTAACTTTCACTGGCCAGGTTTCAGTTCTGTACATTATCACACTTTGTGCACATGCCTGATAGACTCTTCCCTTGGTCGACAGTGGTAACACTCTGCTGGTTAGTAATGGCAGAAATTTCCTGAACTTACTCTATCCACTCTTAACTCTTGCATTCACACTAGCACCTGCCCCCCACCCCCTTGTGCTCTAATGGTATCACCTAAGTAACAAAACTTCTGAACAACCTCAATAGCTATGCCATTCAAATATACTTTTTCCACATCTGAATTTTCATCCCTCTCCATTGTGTTACACTTCTTGCATACAAAATAGTTACCATTTCTTTACTTACCAGTAATTCCACTGCACTTCTTGTGTACCCAATACCCTAACCCTAACCCCTAACCCTAACCCCTAACCCTAACCCAATACCCTAACCCATACCCTAACCCAATACCCTAACCCAATACCCTAACCCTAACCCTAACCCAATGTTTACAAATACCACAAAAATTGTGTTGCACCCGACTCCCTTTCCACCAACTGAGCAGGGGAACTTTCCCCTTTTTAAGGACTTTCTAACACTACAACCACTGATCATCACTTTGGTTTTGGTAACATTCACTTTCATACCTTTAATTTCCATAACAATCCTCCAAGTGTTTAACTTAACAAGTAGACCTTCCATTGTTTCACAGGCAAGTACTAAAACATCAGCATACATCATCTCTTCTGGATAACCCATACAAAACTCCATGGACAACGCTTCTAAGACACAAATGAAAAGCAACGGACTCAGTACAGAATCCTGATGTATTCCTACTTTAACCATAAAGCTGTCACTATATGTGCTGTTAATTCACAAACACAACTTTGAGCATTTCGTTACATTGCTTGAACAACCTTCACCAACCAGTCGTTTATATAACCCTAACCCTAACCAACCACTCGTTTGTTCCTAATTTATGCAAAGCCCACCAGACAACCTCTCTTTGCGCTCTGTCAAAAGCTTTCTCCAAATCCACAAGAGCAAAATACACGTTCTTCTTACCAAGATACATCTTTTGCATTTGTTGCAGGATAAATATAGCACCAGTGATGCTTTGCCTCGACATAAAACCGAACTGCATTTTGTCTATGCTTATATGACTGACAATTTTCAGTTTCACATTTCTTTTTAAATATGTTGTGAACATGTGTCTGCGTGCGTTCACAGCACAGGCCGTGATCGTCCACTTGTTGCCTTCGTTTGAATTCGATGCTTGATTCCGACACCGGTCGCAGTGTCAATTGTGTGGTCTCTGTCACCGCTGTAACAAAAGGATTCTCCCTCCAAACAAAACAACAACTTAAGTTGAAAACAAGTAACACATTTTTATTTTGAGGGATGTTACAGTGATACTGGTTTCCTTTTACTTATAAACAGGCCTGCAAATTAGTTAGGGTTATGGTTAGGGTTAAGGTTAGGGTTAGTTGGTTAGGGTTAGTTAGTTAGTTAGTTAGGTACTCCCATGTTCTAAGACACATGAGGCAATCAAAGTGATCCATCACATTCATAAAAATTTGAATTTGTCAAACTTTTGACTGTTTTCGACAGGTTTCTAGTCTGAAGCCAAACCACTAACATTTATAAAGAAGACTGAAAGTGGAGACGTCTCCGGTAGATATTTACTTCCTTGTTTTTGCAGTGGAGCGAATATCTAAAACAAGACTCCACACCATTGTTGTTGATGTTCTTTTTTTTGTTGTTGTTTTTTTAAACGTCTTTCGTTGTTCAGAAAATGATCCACTTCCTTATCTTTAATGAAGTAGAGCGAAAATAACAAACACAGCCAATTAAGACCAACATATCTTCCACCCGAACACAAAATACACCATCTGTCCCTGAGAACCGCCAGAACCCAGTTTTGCTGGAATATATATAATCACTTGGGCCACACATGAAAGACAACTTGAAATAATCAGCTGCTTATCTATGGACATAAAAAATTGACTGACCAGTTCAAAACAATGTTTTATTTTGTGAAGATACAATGATACTTATTTTCTTCTACTAAACGGCAGGCCTGCAAATCAAGACAAACATCGCTTCCAAACGAATACAAACAGTCCCTAAAAGAATAGTTTAATTAATTAATATGCATGGAGAGTAGTAAGTGAATCTTGAATTTACTTTTGTCAACCTTGTAACTCTCGTTTCATTCCAATTTTGTTCTTTTCTCTTCACATTCTATGAGCAGTGTTTCTGACAAAAGGGGAAAATTGCTGTTTTGAGTGGGTGGGATGTGAAAGTTTTCAACCCTTTCATAGTATTCAACATAATTCAACTGTCGATCTATCCATCTCATTAATCTTTATCCTTGAGTGTTTTTTAGCCTTAATAAGTGGTGACTCATTAGTAAAAAGAAAACGAAATTTTTACATTTTAACCCTAACCCTAACCCTAACTCTAACCCTAACCTTAACCCTAACCCAAAATCTAACCCTAACCTTAACCCTAACCCAAAATCTAACCCTAACCCTAACCCTAACCTAACCCTAACCCCAGAAATAGTTAGGTGTCACATAATTCTCAGGAAAAAAATATTGACTTTGTGAAAAAGTAATTAAACTTTTTAAAAACCTTTCCAATCACTGTGCTTGGAGCACCGTAGCTGAGAGTTTAACATTCAAACTCCTCAGTCTAACATTCACAGGTAAACAAATACATAGAAGACATTGCCAAGTCTGCCGCAAAGAAGGTGGACTCCCTGTACCGGGCTAGAAAACTTTTCTCACCTACCAGTATCTTATATCTCTACACAGCCACCATGCACCCGTACATGGAATATTGTAGCCACATCTTGGCTGGTGCACCTACCACTGGTCTGGCTCTCTTGGATCGGATACAAAAAAGAGCTTCTAATCTAATACGTCCCACACTGTCTCCCAAGCTCCAGTCCTTGTCTTATCGCCGCAGTGTTGCATCTCTGTGTTTGGTTTATAAGTACTTCAATGGAATGTGCTCCAACGAACTTGCTGCACTTGTGCCCCCCCCCCCAACGTAAATACACTCGACCAACCTGACAATCAGCAAAATCCTACCCCTTAACCATAGAGGCCCTCAAATGGCAGAAAGCTTTCTACTCTAATAGCTTCTTTCCTCGAACTGCTTGCCTTTGGAATTCCCTCCCTGCTCTCTGTTTCCCCGACTGTACCAACATGCACAACTCCCTACTTAGGATACTCCTATTAATCTGGTCCCTAATTCGCATTAGCCCTTTATCCCCATTGGTCATGTGCCTTGTTTGGGGTGAATATAAGAAAAAAAAAAGAATATTTTTTAAACATCCTTAAATTCTCATGACTCCAAGTATCAAATTCTTCTGGCGTTTATTCGTATTGATGCAGAGGCTACATTATATTAAGATTATAATTACTGATGTCGTTTATAACTGTCTTTTTTGTCTGTTGTTAAATCACATTCAAAGACAACCATTTTCTTCAAGCACCATTGGCTTGTTCTTGGCAAATCCAGATCGTCAAAACCAATAACAGTTTGAAATTGGATTCTTCCCCTCCCCCTCTCCTCGACCCTTTTTCTCTCTAAATCTCCCCTCTCTCTCTCTCTCTCTCTCTCTCTCCTCACCCATTTCTCTCTCTTAATCTCCCTTCCTCCTCTCTCTCTCTCCTCGCCCCTTTCTCTCTCTTAATCTCCCTCAATCTCTTTTTCTCTTTCTCTCTACTAGTTTCTCTCCCCCTCTTTCACTCCTCCTCAGTATCTCCCTCTTGCTCTACCTCTTCTTCTCCCCATCTTCCATTCTCTCTTTGTTCACTGCTCTTTTCTTTACTAAGAATCAATATTCAAGAATCTTTAAGATGAACAATATAATTTTCCGGCAAACCAGAAGAGTACCCGTCTCAAAGTCAGCAGCAAACGATGTTCGGCCAGATTTAGTTCCTGATATTAAACTTTATTCGAAATATAACTTCCGGCGAGAGTTTCAGTTTCCCAAATTTATTAATTTATTTATGAAATTGTTAAGTGAAAGTACAGAATAGTTAACAAAGCTCTCTCCTCATGTTAAGAATGACTTTCTATATAATAACGTTATTATTTCAGCAGGACCTGTAAACTGCAGAAGATTATTTAGAAACCATTCTTAGCATGTATTTATATATATATATATTTATATATATATATATATATATATATATATATATATATATTTATATATATATATATATATATATATATATATATTTATATATATATATATATATTTATATATATATATATATTTATATATATATATATATATATATATATTTATATATATATATATATATTTATATATATATATATATATATATATATTTATATATATATATATATATATATTTATATATATATATATATATATATATATATATATATTTATATATATATATATATATATATTTATATATATATATATATATATATATATATATTTATATATATATATATATATATATATATATATATATATATATTTATATATATATATATATATATATATATATTTATATATATATATATATTTATATATATATATATATATAGTGAAACCAATTCCAGAAGGAAATCCGGTTATGAGAGCTCAATGTAATAAACAGAGCAAGAAAAAAATAAAGTAAAGTAACACGGAATCACATAATCACCGGTGCAATAATTTATTTCGACCCTCCGGCCTTATTCAAGCATCCAAGGGAGGCTATTACATTTTTGAACACGAAAAAAGAGAAACTCACACTCACTATTCAATACACATATAGAGAGAGCGACAACATATTTAATACATATCTTGAGAGAGGGGGAAATGAACTATTTAAGACGTATATTGAGGGGAAAGAGAGTGACAACATATTTTATATATATATATATATAAACATTCTTTCTCGCTCTCCCTCTTCATGTCCACTAGTTCCCTCCCTACCATTTCCTTTGCCCTTATCTCTCTCTCCATTCTTTTCTTTTTTCACCTCTTTTGCCCACTTTCTAACTCTATCTATCTATCTATCTATCTATCTATCTATCTAGTTATTTCTTTTCTTTCCTCTCCTCTCTTTCTCCCTTCTTTCTGCCTTAAAAGTGACACACCATATCTCTCTATTGACTTCTCTCTCCCCCTCTCTCTCTATCCCTTCCTCTTTGCCTGTTTCTCTCTCACTCACTCACCATATCCCTCCTCTCTTCTCTCTGTTCATCATTCTCTGTCTTTTTGTCTCCCTAACTTTCCCTTTTCTCTCTTCCACTCTCTCTATATCTCTCTCTTTCCTCTTCTCTCTCTCCCTCTTTCTACTACTCTTTCTCTCTATCTCTCTCTAGCTATCTTTTTTCTCCCTTTCCCCCTTCTCTCTCCATCTTTCTTTCTCCACTTCTCGTTCTCTCTACTGATCCCTTCCCCTCTCTCTATCTCCATCTCTTTTTCTATCCACTCTCTATCTATCTTCATCCTTCTCTCCCTCTCTTTCCTTCCCTATCTTTCTACTACTCTCTCCCTCTCCCCTCTCTCTCTCTCTAGCGATCCCTATTCTTCCCTTACCTCCCACTCTCTATCTCTATTCATCCTTCTCTCTCTCCTTCCCTCTCTTTCTACTACTCTCTCTTACTCTATATCTCTCTTTATCCTTCTCTCTCCCCTTCCTCCTCTTCCTGTTATATATACCCTTACCGATGCATGTATAAAATTCTTTTACGCACGCGTCTTGAACTTGTCGTTGCCATCATCGTTGTGAGCCCAGGCTGATTTTCGTCCGTTGATACAAAACTACTCAGACGCCAATGTTTCGCTTATAAAAGATTTATTCAAATGACAGAACAAGAAACAAGCCCACTTTGCATGTGTGTATGTGTGTGTGTGAGAGAGAGAGATTTCACTACATTAGCCGCCTGACACGTGCTGTCTCCATTGTTGAGGACAGCATGCAAAAACGTCTTTCCTCCTTGAAATCTCGCCAGCTAAGAGATCTCACCGGAAATCTCGTGACCCCCCTCAACTTCTACCAGGTGTCACTCTCTGACCTCTTTGACCTCTAAACCTTTTTTTACTGAAACTACGGCTCACACTATTTAACATTTCTATTACTCTCTCCATGTCTCTTTGGCTATCTTTCTTCTTCCCTCCTATTCTCCATCTTTCCGTCCTCTCCCTCCCCTTAAAGGTGAGCAGTATAAGCTCTTTTTTGACGTTCCTCTCATCCAGTTTACTCTCCATCAATTTTTATTTTATCTTACAGACACGCGGATCGGGATGCATCATTTATTTTTCTAAATTTGCTTCATTTGTCAATTCTTTTGTCAATTCTTTTGTCAATTCTTTTGTCAATTTTTTTGTCAATTTTTAAAAATTTCTAATATTCGTGTCAATTCTTTTGTCAATTCTTTAAAATTTATGATATTATTGTCAATTCTGTTGTCAATTCTTTAAAATTTCTAATATTCTTGTCAATTCTTTTGTCAATTCTTTAAAATTTCTAATATTCTTGTCAATTCTTTTGTCAATTCTTTTGTTAATTCTTTAAAATTTATAATATTCTTGTCAATTCTTTTGTCAATTCTTTTGTCAATTCTTTTGTTAATTCTTTAAAATTTTTAATATTCTTGTCAATTCTTTAAAGTTTCTAATATTCTTGTAAATTCTTTTGTCAATTCTTTTGTCAATTCATTTGTCAATTTTGGATTCACCATTTGTAATAATATTGCTTCTTTCTGTATCCAGGGCGAAAGGAGAACTCGATCATGCGGAACTGCTCTTCTTGTTGACCGGCGGTGTGGGTCTTGAGAACAAACTCATCAACCCCGATAACAGTTGGCTCTCCGAGAGATCCTGGGATGAAATCTGCCGCTTAGACCAACTTAAATGTTTAAAAAGCTTCAGGTAAGAATAATCGTTACAAAGTAATTAACAAGAGCAGTTTTAAAATGCATTCATTTAATCTTAGAGATTAGTCAGGTGCAAATGTTGACTACAACAGAAAAAGAAAATACATATCTATTTACCCTTTTTACCACATTAGATGTGGGTCATGGCAGCACAAAGTGAATTTCTTCATGAAATTCTATCATTTACATTGTTTAGAGATGGTGTCTCGATAAAAAACACTGATCCCTAGCACCTCACTAGGTTTGCATCAGGAAGGGCATCCGGCCTATAAAAACCTTGTCTCAAGAGATGACTTCCAAAGAAAATCTGTCGCATTTCATTATGTAGTTTAAATAATGACCTGGCCAGAGATAGGTTAGTTTGGAAGTTAATTTCTAAAAGCCGTCCAAAACATGCCGGATGTAAAACGGATATTAAACCGATGATGATGATGATGATGATGATGATGATGATACCGATGATGATACCGATGATGATGATGATGATACCGATGATGATGATGATACCGATGATGATACCGATGATGATACCGATGATGATACCGATGATGATGATACCGATGATGATACCGATGATGATGATACCGATGATGATGATACCGATGATACAGATGATGATGATGATGATACCGATGATACAGATGATGATGATGATGATGATACCGATGATGATGATACCCATGATGATGATGATGATGATGATGAGTAAACTGAATGGAGCATTAAAGGATAGTACCATAGTCTCAAATTAATAGAAGTAATAGTATAGTTTCGGCTTCAGACAGACAGATACCAAATCTTCATTATTAATAGAAGTTTTAATAATACACTTTTATTATTTTTCTAAGTCATCATTTTCCCTCACAATTCCTTTCTTCATAAATATTAATGTATTTTATTTGATTTGATCCTTGAATGTTGTCGGCCTTTTCTTTTCTTTTGTACAAATTGTGAGAGACACTGAATTATCCGCAGGCGATTAGTATGCATTAAAGATTAGTGACTATTATAATCGTTTTCCTTCTTCCATCGTGACACATGTTCGCAAAGTGTGTTTCCCATTTATTTCTCGACCGCAGCGAGTGCTGCGTAGGAGGACTAACTCTCTTTTCAAATTTTGTCGCTGTTTACAATAACCCCACCAAGGAAAAAAAAAAAACTTATACAAGAAAAGAAACGAAATGGATCAACTGTAGTCGAGGGCGACCCAAAGGCTCCTTTTCATTGGCTACTTTTTCTTTTTTTTTTTAACTGATGGATCACCGTTTATCAAGGTCCAAAGACGACTTTAAGAAATTGGCTTCCAAACTAACCTATCTATTTTTATCTGTGGGGTTATCTCAAAGATAGGTCTATCAAAACAATCCACAGACTGTTCTTGGACTGAAGGGGATCATCACATCCAAAATCAGGGCAGCGTCAAAAGAGGAGTATTTCAAAGTTATTGACAATTTTACATGTTGTATTCAGGTGTGCTAATCATTGAATGGGGATAAAACAAAGACTGTTGGACATTCATGACTGAAACTTGGTGGACAAGTCAGGTGTAGATTGAAGTTTACTTGTATCAAATGCGGTTGGATTGCAGAAAGGATTGTGAATTTTATTAACGATTCCATCGGTGGCATTTTGGGGGGGGGGACGGGGGGGCTCACCCTGTATACGTATTGAAACAGAGACACCAAGCATATTATTATTATAGCCAATGAATACATTTGTTACTGTCCATGTATATATTGTAAAATCCAGTCGAAAATTCCGAGAAAGTGACGTTATATCGAGAGAGGGGGAGATTAGATGTTATCCTTGTAGTAGTGTTGTTTGATTGTTTTTTTGTTTGTTTTTGTTTTTTTGCTTTTCGTTTTTTTTTTTAAGTGATGGATTACCGCTTCTCAAGGCCTGGGGGGGGGAGGACACTCGAAGAATAAGGGTTAGGATTTATGGGTTGACGTTGGTCGCCATCACGAGAGGGTTGGAAACAGTGCGTGGACTGGACAGAGGATTTCTTAAGAGGACTTGATTTTCCAAGAGGACGGCTCAACATCTATTTGACTTGAAGACGACCATGCTGTAGTCGGTTGGGAGGCAGACTCGTGGTATCTTGTTCCACAGATGGGATGTTCTAGGAAAGAAACAGACAGAGAGAGAGAGAGAGAGACAGAGAGAGAGAGAGACAGACAGAGAGAGAGAGGCAGACAGACAGACAGAGAGACAGAGAGAGAGAGAGAGAGACAGAGAGACAGAGAGACAGAGAGACAGAGAGAGAAAGGAAATTTCTTGAATGTGGTTGCAGCCAGACGAGTTCTTGCTGTGAATATTTTACAGAGGAGGCAGGTATTGGAGTTCAGTCGAGCACCTATGATGAACATAACGATAGAGTAGAGAGAGACTAGCAACATCTCTTCCATGTGAAAGTAGCTGCAGGGACGAGTAGAGGACTTCCCCACTAGATTGCAAAGTCGATTCTATACTCTGTCGAGATAAGAAAGATTGCTCCAAGCGGCACCTCCCCAGATATGACAGCAGTACTCCATCTTAGGACGAATCTGGCTCTTATACAGGTAGACGATTGCATCAGGAGCCAGGTATTTTCTGGAGCAGTGGAATGATGCAACCATTGCTACAAGTGTTCAACAAGACCAACTCTATCAATTAAAAGAAACTAAAATTATATTCTACTGTTGCCACATCTGGGGAGGTGCCACTCACTTTCCTGCCTTGACAGATTACAAAATCGACTTTGAAATCTAATGACGGATGATCGCTTCTTTTCCCTACAGCTACTTTCTCACAGAAGAGACGTTGCTAGTCTTTCTCTACTCTATCATTATTTCCATGGAAGGTGCTCGACTGAGCTCCAATCTTGTTTCTTACCTATAAAACATTCACAGCAAGAACTCCACAGCCGCTTTCTCACAGAAGAGAGGTTGCTAGTCTTTCTCCACTCTATCATTATTTTCATGGTATGGGCTCGACTGAGCTCCAACCTACGGCTCCCCATACACAAACAAACATTCACAACAAAACTCGGTGCTTCTACAGGATTTGAATGGAACCTAACCGATTTTTTACGGACTAAATCTAAAACTTGGGTTAAAATTAGTTTAGGGTTAAAGAAAAAACAGTTTGGTTCAAATTCTGTAGAAGTACACAAAACTCGTCTTGCTACAACCACTGTGAATAATTTTCCTTCCTTCCTCTGTGTACCTAAAACTAAACAGAACTTCCATGAGCAGAGTTTATTTCCTAGAACTACTCATCTGTTGAACACAATTCTACGGGGCTGCTTCCCTGCTGACTATAGCATGGTCGTTTTCAAGTCTAATGTAAACAAATTCTTGTTGAGCCGCCCTCTTAATCAAATTTCAATCATCGTTATCAATCCTCAAGGTGTTGTCTAACCGTCCATCTGACAAACTTATTAACCCTTATCCTCGAGTGTCTTTTAGGCCTTGATAAGCAGTGACTCGTTAGTACATAAAACAATAGTGACTATGGATCAAATTCAAATATTTGAATGTGCCCATATGATGTGCCTAAAATCCCTTTAAAATTCTCCAAAGAAATTGATATTTTTAGGGAATATTTATTAATTGATGTCTAATACCTATTGTTAAAATTTCACAAAAATCGAAGGAATCTGAATTTTAATGAAAGGATTTCAACTCCCTCTTTACCCCCTTTGCATAAAACTAAACTAAATATAGCCCACATTACCCGCCATTACGCCTACATAGATTTATATAAATAGAGATGATGTACAAATATTTGTCTGCTGGCCTCTGGAACTCCCTCCCTGTCCCCTGTTTCCCCGACAGTACTGACATGCAGAAATTTAAAATTAATGTAAACAGACATCTCGCTGCGCAGATCCCAACCTTCTCCCCTTTTCTTTCTTCTCAGTAGCCCCTTACGTCTACAGTGGCGGTCTGCCTTGTTTGGGGGCAACTACGTTAAAAAAACAACAAATCCACGTTTGAAAAGATATAACTTCTCTCAATAATTTGATCCTTTTTGTTTTTGTTTAGGGAAGACTTCCAAAAGAATGTATCAGCTTGGGCCAAATTTTACAACAGCAAAGAACCTCACAATGAGGACTTGCCCGGTCACTGGCAGACCAGTCTGGACCTTTTCCCCAAGATGATTATCTTACGCTGCCTGCGACCCGACAAAGTAAGTTTTGCAAACGCTCATTTTTACTTACAATGCTATTTTTGTTTGAAAGTTTTTATTTTATTTTATTTGTTTTCTCTATTAGTTTATTTTATCCTCTAAGCCCCCTAAAATGGGGCCTAAAAACCATAATTATGAGTAGTGATACAACAGGGGTTAGTTAAACAATGGAAAAGACAACATGCATATGCTGCTGCCAGTTTTGTACATCGATTCATTGGGGTGGTGACATGTGCTCGTTCTCTCTCTCTCCCTCTCTCTCTCTCCCTCTCTCTCTCTCTTTATCTCTCTCCCCCTCTCTCTCTCTTTATCTCTCTCCCCCTCTCTCTCTCCCTCTCCATCTCTCTCTCTCTTACCCTTTTCATAAATAGTGTATCTGTATATACAGGTAAAATAAAAAGTATACTCAAAATGAAAAATCGTCACTTATTTTAATCAACAAATTTAAACAACACGTCAAATGTAAATATATTGGATAAAGAAAATTCCAGATGGAAATAACCAAAAGTTTGGAGAGACGGGGAAAACAAAACAAAAAATCATCATCATCATCATCATCATCATCATCATCATCATCATCATCATCATCATCATCATCATGCCACATAAATTGGAATTAGTACATAGAAAATGCTGCCAAGTCTGCTGCAAAGAAGGTGGGCTCCCTTTACCGGGCTAGAAAATTTCTCACACCTGCCAGTATCCTATATCTCTATACAGCCATCATTCGCCCATGCATGGAGTATTGTTATCACAACTTGGCTGGTGCACCAACCACTAGTCTCTCTGTCTTGGACAGAGTGCAACAAAGAGGCTCTAACCTAATATATCCCACACTGTGTACCAAGCTCCAGCCCCTGTCGCATCGCCACACCGTGTATCCCTGTGCTTGGTAGTGGAGACTTTTGAGTTGTTGGTCCTTATTATGTTGTGTTTCTTCATCAGATTGCATCTCATTTAGCGTCGCGAAATGAAGAGATTGTTACAGCATGTTTCGTTATCTTTGCCACCGTCACAGCTGGACGCGGACAGCATCAAAATTGTTCTTTCATTAATGAAATTTTTTTTTCAAATAAAAAATTTTAAAATACAATTTTTTCTAATATTACGTTGATAAGAAAATAAAGTTGGTATTTGAAAATAAAGTTGGTATTTGACCTCAAACTCCAAATCCATATGAATCAGTGTAAACTCAAATTTTATTAATCTGTTGTGGATGGATCCGGATTCACCCATAGTGACCTGACGAATCCATCCTGTCACTATGGGTGAATACGGATCAGTTCGCAACATAATCAAATTTAAAAAAAATTTACAATCAACACAGAATCAATGTAGTAACGTTTGAATGTAAAGTTTAGTGTGTAGAAACAAGGTTAGAATCGAGAATTTTCCACATAATTTTGTAAACATGTGCAACACTGCATGTTTATTGGGGTCCATAGTTGCAACGCATGCAGACGACAGGCCTGTGATGGGAAAAATATCTCGCTCAGGGTTTTGACCACTTAAAATTTGATTTCTCCATTTGAAAAAGTAATCGCCTCTTTAAGGTGTGGTGCCATTCGCTGATTGCGAGCCACTTGAGACTTTATAAAGGTTATGTTCATACCAAATGATGTGCTCCCATGGTGAGTCAGTTTTTATGTCCATAGATCAACAACTGATAAATCTCAAGTGGTCTTACGGTGTGGTCCAAATGATATCTATATATGTGATGGGAAAAATATCTGTATATTTAGTGGGGTACATAGTTACAATACATGATGGAGTTCTTCAGAAATAGTTTAGGGAAATGCCTACTTGTTGGTGTTTCGTGGTTTTGTTTCTTACCCGCCAAGGTTCACTTTGGCATCATTCTGGCAATCTAGGGGCTGACTTAAACTACCATCCCCTTCTTTGTTAAAATTAAGCATGTTTCAGTTTTGGCTATCCTCCCAAGCATTACCTCTTCTTTTGGGAGAGGGTATTGTTTTTTTGCCGCTCGTCTGAGGCTCCCCTTTCGAGGAATGCTGACGGGTCTGTTCTCGGCTATTTTTGTATCCGACCAGAGTACCCGTTTCGGGGGAGCTTGTTTAATGTATTTTCTGACCTTGTGTCACATCTTGCTACTGTGGGAAGGATTTAAATAAGAGGATCTTGCAACTCGAGTGAAATTCTTTTATTATCTGCTTAATATGGGCTCTACCTTTCACCCACTAAATGTTTTTGGTTGCTTCTGTAGCGTTACGGCACAGTTGAAACCCATAAAGCATAATTTCCCAAATTAGACTACATTGCACATTCATCCGTAACCTGGTGTGGTATTAACTCCAGGCAGGCTAACCCTAACCCTAACCCATGGCAGGCTAAGCCGGCTTCTCCTGAATGAGGAAGTTTATAGGGAATATCAAATTCACAAGCGGTCCCCAGCCGCATGTATATCTCGTGAAGATGACATACAAATAGTCACCCATCTGGTACTGGCCAGGTTCGACGTCGCTTAACTTCAGTGATCTAATGAGAACCAGTGTATCAATGTGATTATACCGTATATACATTCAGCTGTGCAGCTTTCAAATTACCCATGGTGTAAAAATTAAATTCATTGATTATATTGTATATACATTCAGCTGTGCAGCTTTCAAATTACACATGGAGTAAAAATTAAATTTATACGAATCAGCATTGTACGACCTTTTTGACTGGCTTGATTCTGATGCCGGCATTGGTATCTCCGATTGTTTCTAGAATCAGGTACTTCAAGTAGAGATCATGTGAACGTTGCCAACATCCATTAGTGAAAGTGGTACTATCGAACCAACTGGATTCGAACATGACACACCCAGAGTGACGTCATTATCCACTTCACCACAATCACCTCCTCAACGGGGTTAAGCAATGCACACCATTTTGGTGCACCATCTATCATGATAATACCCACCACAGCGGATACCTTCAATGACTTGAACTGCTTCGGTCATGTGATATATGCATCGCAAGTAAGCACCTATGCAAATATTGCAAAACTTTTGATGCACCTTCGTATTTTTCAGAAATACTGACATTGTTTCTGTAACAGACACCAAATTTATATTATAGTAAGATACAAAGAAACATCATTTGTCATATTCTTTTCAAAGAAGACTCTCTCTCTCTATATATATATATATAAAGTAAACAAGATTTTGTTACAGTCTAAAGGCCAAGATTTTATTTATTTCACAAATCATTTACAAAACAGCCAATCTTTGGTACAATTTTTTTTACAAATTCGTTTCGTTCATAGGGGACCAACCAACATTAGTATGTCAATATTGGATCTGTCTAACAAACGGGACCTATAACAGGTCTCTTTACGGACGCTCTTCTGAAGAGAGTCTGGTAAAGAGGCTTATTATAGGTCCCCTTTGTTAGGATTTGAAACCGACGGTACCGATGTTGTTCTGATCTTCTGTAATACATATCTAAATAAATAAATAAATTTATATATATATATATATATATATATATATACATAGGAAATGGAAAAGGAAAAACCAAGAGATATTTTTTATATATTCATCAACGTTTCGTTTTTATTGTAAGACTTTGTCAGGATGATAATTTTAAGAAAAATGTCATACAAGTACATCGAAATATTGGGTTGACATGATGGGTTGATAAGGAAAAGTAGTAGCCGTGGCTACTAAGAGTGCTGCACGAGGGTTCAGGTTGTGAGAAGTCAGTAGTGGCAAAGAGTGAAATGAATATGGAAAGCTTTGAGTGGGTACCATTTAGGCTGCAGTGAAAAAGAGGAAGGGTGAGAGTATTAATGAATTTGCCTAAGGTTTTTGTCGTGGTGAGGTGTGGCATGGATTTTGAGGGGCTGGGGAAAGAGGAAGGAAGGGGGAAACTCTGTGTTTGGTATGTAGGTGGTATCATAGTTTTAGAAAAAGATTTGAAGAATTTAAGATAACTTGAAAATGGGCGGGGGGTGGGTAAGAGTATGAAAGAAGTAGTCGAAAAGGTGAGATAGGGGAGAGGGGAGATTTTGTTGTGGTCAGGTGTGAAATTTTTTTTTTTTTGAGGCTTGAGGGAGGAACGTCAGACAGTTTCTGATATTTGTCTCACTCTCCTCATGGTTCAGCAGTTTAACTGTTTAAAAAATTCCACTCTGTGCGTTCATGTCTAATCATTTGCTTCCAAATTTTCCCTGGCCGGCCAACTTTCCTGCGATTCAAGACATACACGCTTTTGCAATGGTTTATCCAGAAAGACAAATGCTCCACATGAACATACCAGCATAACCTATTCGTCTTTAGGATGACCTCTATGCTGGGCAAATGTAGAGTTTTCAGCAAATCTTCTCACCTAATGTGTTGGGTTTGATCGGATTTCACATTGAAAAATCCATCTGATCATGGATCTGTCATTGCACTGCGGTCAGACAACACTTGCTGCCATTTAAACATTATGCTCTTGAGACAGCTGATATACAACTTATCCCGGATGTAGAGGGGAATAACTCGTGATGTTATCAGAGGCAAAAGCTCACGAAATTTCTCCATGCTGCCTTTTGGTCAGGATCAAAGTGTAGTATCTGTTCCGATGGATACTGCACCCCATAGACAGGTATTGTCTTGGCCTTCGGGGCTTGATTTACGCCTGTCTATGGGTTTGTCCTGTGCAGTTCTAGGAGGTCCACCCTCCCAGGCTTTGCCTCCCCTCTTTGGGGAGGAGTAAGTTTATTGCTTACTGCCTGAGACGTCCCTACCGGGGAATGCCGACGGGCTGCCCAGGCAATTTTTAAAGGTAATAGGTGCTCTTCCTCTATAGTGCTGACTTATCAAAACCCCACTTCCCGACCTTGTGTCACATTTTACTCTGTGGGGAGTAGATAAATACCTGCTGCCTTTACCTATGAATGATGGAATAAGCAGAATTATAATAAGACGATAAAAAAAAACATTAGACCCGTTGGGTCATCCATTGATTTCAGTGTAGATTGTTTGAATCAGGAAAACGTGAGTTTGCAAAGCCAGTTAAATATTAAAAAATAAAAAGACAAAATCCAAATTTGGTCTCTTTCTGCTCGCTATATTTACCTCTCTCTCTTTCTCTTTCTTTCTACATCTACGGTTTAAATAGTATTACTACCTGTGGTGATATCCCCATTTTGTTTATAGTAGACTATTCCAATCTTTTTATTCTTTCCTTTCTTTATTGCTTTCGGCTCTTAATAAACACGAAAGAAAGAAAAAGAGAGGGGTGGTATTTTATATTTCTTTTCACTCTCATTTCGGAACAATGCTGCCGATTCTTATGGAAAATAGGTTAAATAATATAACTACCTGTGGTGATATTCCCTTTTGTTTATAATGAACTATTACAATCTTTTTATTATTTCTTTCTTTATTGCCTTCGGCTCTTAATACACATAAAGAGAGGGAGAGAAAGAGAGAGAGAGAGAGAGAGAGAGAGAGAATTAAAACAATTAAAATGTTTTTTGTTTTTTTTTTAAACATAACGCAATCCCAAAACTGAGGAATATTTTAGCATGTATTTTGTGTCATTAAAATATATAGTGAAAAGCATTAGGGAAACAAACGTTGGTTAACTGAGCTTAATTGCAAA
This sequence comes from Sepiola atlantica, assembly GCA_963556195.1. NCBI lineage: Eukaryota > Metazoa > Mollusca > Cephalopoda > Sepiida > Sepiolidae > Sepiola > Sepiola atlantica. The sequence goes on from OY744518.1 coordinate 83,320,593, forward strand.
TTGCAGTTAATTAGAACAATTGAAATCTATTCGTTTTCCAAACATAACGCAATCCCCAAACTGAGGAATATTTTAGCATGTATTTTGTGTTATCAAAATATATATGAGGAAAAGCTTTAGGTAAACAAGTGTTTATTAACTCAGCTTTAGTACAATAATAGATTGATAGCTTAATTCTAAAAAAGACACCATTCGCTGAAAATATAACTTCGTTAAACCGACAGAAGAAAGGATTGCTTAATTAGCCGAAAAGAGAAAAAATATTTTGACAAATTTGAATTTGTGAGACAAGAGATCAATTAAGTTTTTTAATTATGGAAATACAACGTTTCGTTTCGTTTTCTTGTTTCGTTTCGTTTTCTTTTCGTTTTTTTTTTTGTTTTTTGTTTCGTTTTTTTGTTTTTGTTTTTTCGTTTCGTTTTTTTGTTTTTTCGTTTCGTTTTCTTTTTTAATCTTTTGGTTGTTGTTTTTATTTTCTCTTAATTATGTGGACAGCTTTCAACTGGGAATGTTAGATTGTGACAAATGTCAGTGAATTGCCAAAGGAATTCTTAATTTGGCCAATTTCCTTGATGGAACTTCCGGTTTAATTAACGCCATTTTTCATAAAGGAAGATTCATGTATTTGCGTTTCTTTGAATCTAGTTGCAATTTGTAAAGCCGCCGGCAAACTCATCATCGTCGCTGCATCTTCGTTAATTTCGTTAACATGACGCTGGCAAACATATTTATTCAAAGCTTGCTGAAAGTGCAGTATAGTTAACAATGAAATAAAAAAGGGGTGTGGGGAGAAATAAATACACGACAAATAACTGTTACCAAACGATAGAAAATTTGGAAGTTTTAAGGAATAGGTATCCAAGAAAATTTCAGTACTTACGTCATTAATTCCAAGTTTTACCGAATACTTCTGAGACTTGCGAACGTTAACGAACTTCTCCGAACAAACTGAATGTATTATTAGCATTTTTTTTTCTTTCTTCTTTTTATTTGTTTTGCAAAGAAGTTATTTAACGAATGAAACTACTGATGTTATCTTCTATTAAAGTGTATTCTGTAACACAATATGAACCGAACTGTTTTTTTTCTTTTAACCCTAAACCTAAACTAAGTCTCCCTGTCGGCAGGGCCACGAATTCGCCGACTGCAACCCCATGCAGAGGGGTACCTCCCCTCTCGAAAATGGAGCCACCTGTTGGCCATGAGTGGCGACCCGCAATGTCTTAGGATGGAATCCTGATGGCTAGGCATTCATCCACTTCGGCTCTTACTTTGGCTAGACAGGAGGTCGGAGAGGCCCGATCCGACCAATCGGCTGGTCACATCATACCCTAGTATCTATAAGTTCATCTTCAACCTTATTATTCAATCTGATTCTTCAAAAAATAAAAACATTATTTCTCCTTTTTATTTTTATTCCAAAATAGATACTAGATGGTAACTAAGGGTCCATCATATTAAGAACAATAAGCAACGTATTCTGAGAGCAATGTATTCTAGGAATATAAATAATTATCCTACCTATAGAATTATATTTAGCAACTTTATTCGGCATTAAATAATCCACAGATGGTTGATATACCGTAAAACAAACCAAACCAAACCCAAACTAAGTTTTAGGTTTAGTTCAGCAAAAGTCGGTTTAGTTCGGTTCGTATTGTGTCTTGATTCGGCTTTCTCTGTTCGTACTTATGTCACAATTACAAATCTCTGGATACCTATTCTTAAAAAGCAACGAAAATTTAATATTCTGTTGACCTGTTATCTTTAAACTTTTGGAAACTATTTGTAAGTTTTGTTATTTCTAAATTTGTGTCCTTCGTCATAGAAAATGGCGGTCGAATTTTTCTTTTTTAGGTCGTCGCTTATTTCAGGCATAAAATTACTAAAAAAAAAAACTTACGGCTCCACTAACCGGGATGGTTTCAGTCGGATTAGGATAATTTTTTTTTTTTTAAATCTTTTAAGCCTGAAATAAGAAACCATCTAAAAAAAAAACGACGGTCATTTTGTTTGAAAGTAATGAAACAAAACTAACAAGTCGATAGAATATTAATTTTACTATCGTTTGGTAACAGTTATTTGTTATATATTTGTTTCTTCCCCCCCTTTTCTTTTGCCCAAAGCTTTTCTCTCAAAACACGTGGTTTGGAGTCTGTCTAGATCAGTGTTTCTCAACCGGGATCCACATGGACCCTGGGGATCCACGTAATATTTCTTAGGGTCCACAGGCAAAAATAACAAATTGGGGGTCCACAGTGATATTTTAGTGGTCCATGGAGCAATTCCTCTTCAGAACGGTTATTACTAAAAATAAAATTTCTACTGTAATTTACACCATATTGAAATAAGTAGAGAATATATATGAATGATTCTTTCTTTGATATTTCCTTTTGACCTATCTACTCACCCATGGCAAGAACAAACGAAGGTGAAAATAGTTTATTATGAATTGTTTAGCAGTGTGCATAAACACTCAATCTATATAATACTAAAAGTCTATTGTTCTTGTATGTTTGCAATCAGCTTTCAGCTTTCCGGTTTTCAACATCCGGTTGCGCATGCGTAAATAGCATCGTCTTCAATCTGTTATTCCAATTCCGTTATTCTCTATTATGATTAACGAACGCATGAAATTTTTCATTCTAGAAATTTTTAAACAATTTCATTTAATTTCATCAAATAGTTTATTTGTTTTCTTCACGGCTAAAAACATTCAACGGGAGGACTTCGTAAAGTCTGTCGCAGTTTCAAAAAAACTCCTCCCTTTTAAAAAACAAAAACAAACAAACAAAAAAACAACACTCATTATTAATATCAGCCATACTAGCGGTCGGTGAACGAAACCACCTCCCACTTTCCCTCTCATAGATTTCACCACTCCTACTCCCTCTGTTTTCGTTACGTACGCGAGAAAGCCTGATGTTCCCCCTTCCTTTCTCAAATCGCCCTAACCAACCACTTATAATTCAGTAACTGTAATTTAAAAAAAAAACAATTATAATAAACAGAACGACTCATAGAAATCTATCTATATTCTTTTTTCATTTTAATATACTTTCATAGAAATGCTTCTGTTATGTAAAAAAAACCTATTTTCTTTTTGCCACATGTGTCACGCTCATACATGAATTCCATAGCTAATATAACAAACTGACCCAACGGGTCACGGGTGGTCTAGTAGAATTTAATTGTAAAATAATTTATTTACATTACATTATTTGTTCCTTCAAAATAAAGCATAATCATTTACTATTTCTTTGAGTATTGATATAATCCCTTTACTTTCTATTAGTGAAAAATAGAATAAGCTTTTCTTTTGTCGAATAGCTATGAGAGGGTCCACCAAAAGAAAAATAAGGGAAAAGGGGTCCATGGGTAAAAAAAGGTTGACAACCCCTGCTCTAGATTTATTAAGTAACTAGCGGGGCCCGTGGAAATTAAGTAACTAGCGGGACCCGTGGAAATTAAGTAACTAGCGGGATCCGTGGAAATTAAGTAACTAGCAGGATCCATGGAAATTAAGTAACTAGCGGGACCCGTGGAAATTAAGTAACTAGCGGGATCCGTGGAAATTAAGTAACTAGCGGGACCCGTGGAAATTAAGTAACTAGCGGGACCCGTGGAAATTAAGTAACTAGCGGGATCCGTGGAAATTAAGTAACTAGCGGGACCCGTGGAAATTAAGTAACTAGCGGGACCCGTGGAAATTAAGTAACTAGCGGGATCCGTGGAAATTAAGTAACTAGCAGGATCCGTGGAAATTCAACAGTTGTATCCTTTATTTGTTGGATATTGCTGCTATGCTTATAAGGAGATTATGACATATTCCTCTTCTAGGGAGGTGACGGCGGTTAAGTCGATAATGCAACCAACTGGCGACCTGGGTGTGCCAGGTTCGAATCCAGTCGGTTCTATAGCATCACTTTCACTTAGGGATGTTGGCAACCTTCATGTGGTTCCTCCTCTAAGAGTGCCAACAACGGGATCAAGCTGGTCGACAAAGTTGTACCACATTGATTCATACGAATTTTTTTTTTTTTATTCTATGGACGTCCGGTGCGAACTCAGACCCCACAATATTATTGTACCAACTTTGTTCAAACTAAAGCATACTTATTTAACTACTCTGCTCGATGTAGTTTCAGAAAATACCCTGTGACATATTTCTATTTTATGGACGTCCATTGCAAACGCAGACGCCTCGATATTATTGCATCCTCTTTGGACAGAAAAGATACAACGTTTTGATCTTTGCGCAAACGCCAAGAAAATCTATTTCAATTCGAGTTTCACGTTCAACACAATGGCGACATCAAATGGAATTAAAAAAATTACTTTTTGTTGGTATTGCATCTTCGGCAATCGGGCGATCACATCTTTTGAAAAAGAGGGTGGAGAGTGATAACGTATGTACGAACATGAAATTGCTTTAGTGTATCATCATAACCCGATCCTGCACTAGTTTGATGCCTGTATTTTCCTTGACGTCATTCATAATTATATTGACCCACGTTATGTTTTTGGTGGATTAGTAAGTTTTTCCTGCAGATTAAAGTTTTTTTTTTTTTACTTAGTTCACCCCAAACAAGGCATGCTGCCACTATAGACATAAGGGGCCACTGAGAATTAGGGTAAATGTTTTGGGAGTCATCTTAAATTGGGAGCTGTGCAAAGAGATACTTGTTCACATTAGTTTCAAATTTCTGCATGTTAGTACAGCCGGGGAAACAAGGAGTAGGGAGCGAGTTACAACGGCCGCCACTTCGAGAAAAGAAGCTATTGGAGTAGAATGCTCTCCGGCATCTGGGGACCTCCACAGTGAATGGATGAGATTTAGCTGATTGTCAGGTTGGTCGAGTGTATTTATATCGAGGGAACACCAGAGCAGCAAGTTCATCGGAGCACATTCCATTGAAGTAAAACAAGCACAAGGATGCAACATTGCGGCGATGGGACAGGGGTTGGAGCTCGGTGGATAGTGAGGGACCTATTTGATTAGATACTCTTTTTTGAACCTTGTCTGAAAGGGAGAAACTAGTGGATGATGCACCAGCCCAGATGTGACAATAATACTCAATGTATGGGCGGATGGTGGCTTTGTAGAGATATAGGATACTGTCAGGTGTGAAAAGTTTACTAGCACAGTAGAGGAATCCCACCTTCTTTGCAGCAGCCTTGGCAATGTCTTCTATGTATTTGTTCCAATTCATGTTTCTTGTGAATATTAGATCGAAGAGTTTGAACGTTGGACTCTATGGCAGGGTGTTATTTGCCATGGCAATCGGTGGTTGAAGAGGTTTCTTGTAGTTCTTGAAGGAAAGGAACTTTGTCTTAGCAACATTAAATGTTACCATCCATTTATGACCCTATTCCACTACAGACTGGAGGTCACTTTCTAAGGATTCAGCCATTGCCTTGGATATGTGCACATCCGTTTTACCAACATGACGAGAGTAGAGCGTGGTGTTGTCAGCAAATATACCCATCTCAGGCATAATGTCATCAGGGAGGTCGTTTATGAAAAGCAGGAACAATAAAGGTCTCAGGATCGATACCTGGGGTACACCTGCGTTTATTTAATGTTGTTTAGATGAACAGCCATCAAAGACAACCTGAATCTTTCTTTTAGATAGGAAGGATCTAATTATATTAAATACTCGTCCAGTAATACCACATGAATTAATTTTTATGAGAAGATCTTTATGCCAAACCTTGTCAAAGGCTTTAGATATATCAAGTGCTACCGCCCTAGCTTAACCTGCCTTGTTCAATCTATGGTATATGCATTCAGGATATCCGCAATAGATCGTGCTTGCCTAAATCCATACTGATGGTCAAAAAGAAGTTTAGCATTAACGAGGTGACAGACTATAGCTAGATTGATTAAGGATTCAAAGATTTTAGAGAAGAGCTGGAATAAACTGATGGAGCCATAATTCTGAGGGTCAGTTCTATCCCCAGAATTCTTGAAGACTGGTATCACAAAGGCAATTTTCCAGCTATCAGGGAGGCAAGATTCGGCAAGGCATTTGTTGCAGAGTTTGGAGAGGACAGGGACTAGTTCAGCAGACTATTTCTTTATTATTATTACTGGTATAAGATCAGGCCCACATGCTTTGGAGGTGTCAAAGTTCTTTTAGGATGTCCAGGACATGAAATAGCGTGATTATCAGGTCATCAAGTGTGACAGCAGTCTGCAATAGGAAATTTGGGAGGGAGTGGTTTACAGAGTCCAAAGTGGAGTTTAAGGCGAAATGCTGGGCAAGTAGTTCAGCCTTGTCAGTTGCCGTGTAAATGATATCATTGTGGTTGGTTAGCAGGGAATTTGTTGATTGCCCATTGTTCGCCACACTATTGAAGATTTTTCAGAAATCATGAGTACCTTGTTTATGCGACTGAATGCGATTTTTGATCATCTCTGTATACCTTCTCTTTGCTTCACCGATCACAGCCTTACAATTCTTACTTGACTCTATAAATTTTTGTCTATTTGTAGTTGACTTATGGTGGTTGAATTGTCAGCATGCTTTCTGCTTCTGAGCAATAGCAGCTGCACAGTTCGAGGTGAACCATTGTGGGGAGTGGGGCTTGCTGTAGAATTTTCGCATGGGGACATGTGCTTCAATGCCTGCTTTGACCCATTCAGTTAACTCATTTGTGCACTGATCAGCAGGGAGAGAAAAAGTTTCACTCCATGGGGTGTCTCTGATGTGATTTCTGATGGATTCCCAATCAGCCTGCTTGTAGTATTTCGTTGTTTTGAGCAACGGCTCATCAGCTTTGGGGTGAGATTCTTGTGTAATTTTTAGTGCTGATTTAGGCTGTTGTTTCTAATGGAATTCGAAAGGCGTGACTGAACCTGTGTAGCATAGAATGTAATCTTCTTGTTGGCAGAAACAGTTGTACTCTCGTTGACATGTAATTAGTTGCCTCATCGGGTAGTGATGTCTCTCAGCAGTAGTAGAGATGTTGATCTGTTCTATTCCTTTCTCTTTGTGGCTGCAATATCATCATCATCATCATCATCATCATCATCATTATCATCGGTTTAACTTCCGATTATATATATATATATATATATATATATATATATATATATAGTAAGCTATGAAAATATATTTATGGCAATTAAGCTACACAGAGGCTCTCGCATTTCATCCCCAGGGGGGAATCTTCAGGCTAAAATGCATGGAGTTATTTTTGCCGGGTGTTTTTATATACACAGCTAGCTAGTTAACCAATCAGATTTTGTTGTTCTCTCAGCCAATCGTTGGGCTTTTCACGAACAAAGGTGTGGTTAGTGTTACTTCCTATATCCTGTTCTATTGTTCTGTTTTCTATAGATTGCCCTATATCCTGTTTCCTTTGTTGTATCAATATAATGGGTGCATTTATTTTAACACGTGGTTCCTTGCATTTCTATTTTAGGTTTTAATTTTTAAATTGTTAGTTTTTTGTTTAGTTTAGGTTTTACTTATTTGTTTATTTATTTATGTATCGTTAGCCTAAAGTAAATTTATTTCTTTGTAGGCAGCTGTTTGCTATCTCACTTCTACAGTTTAATAGATTTCGAGGGTCTTTAAAGTTTAGGATTTCAAATTTTTCATTCAGACATAATCTACACGGGTCGTCTAAATTTCTACATGTACTGGCCTGTCATATTATTTTCCATTCAATTATTAGTGAGCGTCCATTTTCTTTGAGCTCCCAATAGTGGTTTGCTAGTGCTGTTTTAATTCGATGTTCTCTGTTTTTAAATGTGCTTTTGTGGTCATAATACCTGGTTTTAAAATGTAGGGAGGTCATACCTACAAAGTACTTCTTGTTATTCGGTTTTTCCGTGGCAAATATTGTGGCTTGGTATACAATACTTTTGGTTAGGCATTTATTTTGTAGTGGACAAAGTGTACGATTTATGCAGTTACATCTTTTCTCTTCATTGCTAACTTTTTCGTTTCTATTCGGGTGGTTACTGTTAGTATTTTGTTTATTTCCATTTTTGTTTATATTTTTGTTCTTCTTAGTGTTATTTTTGCTATATTTTTCACTTTTTTCATGTAATTTGTTATTTTTTCTTTCTCTCTGCTGTTCTCTTTTAGTATTTTGTTATTGTGTGCCTTAATTATCATTTCTAGGTTTTCGCAGCAGCTAGGATAGTTTTAGGTTATTTTTATTGAATATTTTATGCAGGGGATTGGTTATGGGGAAAATTAAAAAAATAAGAGCGAAATATTTATTTATATATATATTACAGAAGATCAGAACAACACTGTCGATTTCAAATCCAATTTGGATTTGAAACTGACGGTACCGATGTTGTTCTGATCTTCTGTAATATATATATAAATAAATATTTCGCTCTTATTTTTTTAATTTTCTTAATAATCGAGCTGGGGTTCTCTCCCACTAACCTTACACACACACACACACATAAATCTTATTACACAATTTTTACTTGTCGATGCTTTTCAAGTAGCCCAAAGGAATATATTTAACTGCCACGTACCAGCATGTATGCTACTCCTGGACTTACAAAAAAAAACCCACTGCCATCGGGAGATTTTGTGATCCCTGATTCGCCTGGCCGATTGGGAGATCTCAACAATGAAAAAGAAAAAAATGTCTGTAAAAACTGAAGAAGATATGTTTATGTCGAAATATTTGATTTAAATTAAAATAATAAATGTTTCATTTATTGCAAAAAATCTTGTATCGCTTATCGGGTTTTAAATCTGATTACATAATTTTCACTTGTCGACGATTTTCAAGTAGCTCAAACAGATTTATATATATATATATATATATATATATATATATATATACTCACAGACATTTCTTACCCCCCCTACATACAGACCGGATGTAAGCTCATGCACATAAGTCTTGACATACCAATAAACCAGCACAACCTAGATCGTCAGGGAACAACTTGGTGCAGGGGGGGGGGGGGCGACATAAAAAAATTACTTTCTTTTATTCCTACTGGTACATGTTCGAAAAAGAACACCGAAACTATGTTAGATAGTTGGCTGTTGATAACTTTATACTTTTCGTTCTTTCTTTTTTCTTTCATTCTTTTTTCTTTCTTTCTATCATATTGAACCAGTTGCCAAAGTTTCCACATGAATGAAGGAGAGAGAGAGAGAGAGAGAGAGAGCGAGAGAGAGAGAGGAGAGTGAGATCCTTTTTTATCTTATATATTTGTATTTGAATTTTGAGTTTGTTGTTCTGTCTGTGTGAGTGTTCAGCTAAAACTCAGAAACCACCAGAGATACATTTACAAGCCTTACATATTCCGATTCAGTATGCCCCCGCGCAGGTTATGGTATAAAAAATACTCATTCGCTTAGGGTCAACTTTTTCTTTCTTCTTTTCGTTTAACGTCACTTTTCCCTTGTTCACGGGTCAGTCGTTTTCTGATATTATGCAAGCTTACTCTCCAGTTTTCACGGTTCAGTGGATCAGCTGTATCCAAATACCACTTTATGTGTTTTTGTCTAATCACCTGCTCCTAACTTTTCTTTAGCCGGCCAACCTTCCTGCGATTCAAGACATTCATGCTTCTGCAATGGTTTATTCAGGAGGATATACGTTTTACATGACCATACCAGCGCAACCAATTCATCCTTAGCATAACCTTCATGTTGGGCAAGTGTAGTGCTTTCAGCAAATCTTCTGACCTGATGTGTTGGGTTTGGTCAGATTTCACATTGCAGATCTATCTGATCTAGGATCTGTCATTGCACTGCAGTGGGGCGAAAGAGGGTTGGATTAGGGTTCAGTATTCACTGCCATATATCATGACGCTCCTGACACAGTTGCTATACAACTTACCCCAGATGTAGAGAAGAACAGCTCGCAATGTCATCAAAGGCAACAACTCATGAAATTTCGCCCAAGCTGCCCTCATGGTTCAGCAGGTCAGCAGTCTCCAAATTCCACTCTGTGCATTTTTGTCTAATCACCTGTTTCCAGGTTTTTCTTGGCTGGCCAATCTTCCTGCGATTTATGACATTCATGCTTGTGCAACGATTTATCCAGGAGAATGAACGTTCCACATGACCATACCAGCGTAATCGATTCATCCTTAGGATAACCTCCATACTGAACAAATCTTCTGACCTGATGCGTTGTGTTTGATTAGATTTCAGATTGCAGATCCATCTGATCATTGATCTGTCAATACGTTGCAGACGGACGAAAGAGGACTTGGCAAGGGCCCAGCATTTACTGCCATATAACATGACACTCCTGACACAGCTGCTGTACAACTTGCCCTGGATGTAGAGAGTGACAGCACCTGATGTTATCAGAGGCAACAACTCAAAAAGTTTCGCCCAAACTGCCCTCACTCTTGTGGCCCATACCGAGTTCACATCCACCACTTACATTCAGCATATCTCCGAGATAGCAGAAAGCGTCTACTACTTCTAGGGTATTGCCATCTAGTACCATCTCTTTGTGCGGACGACCGTCAATAGGATGCGCCTGTCTCATGCATCTCCTACACTTGAGGTTGGGGTTTGGGGCTAACTTATCTTTCAGAGATCAAATTAATGCAGGGAGTGGGGTCAGAAGAAAATTACTTTCTTCTATTCGTACTGGTACATGAAACTAGGTCAAATAGTCGTCCGCTGATGAATTTATCTTTTTCTTTCTTTTTTCTTTCTTTTTATTATATTGAACCAGTTGCCAGAGAGAGATAAGTATATAGATATAGAGAGAAATCGAGATAAAGAGAGAGATAGAGATGGAGAAATATAGATAGATAGATAGATATAAAGAGAGATAGAGAGAGATATGGATAGATAGAGATAAAGATATATATATATATATATGAGAGAGAGAAAGAAAGAGAGAGAGAGAGAGAGAGAAAGAGAGATCCTTTTTTATTTTATATATCTGGATTTGAATTTTGAGTTTGTTGTTCTTGTTGCTTTTTTTTACAGATCAGTCCTGCCATCACAGATTTTGTGAAAACGAAGTTGGGTAAGAAGTTTGTAGAGCCTCCGCCATTTGACCTTGCGAAGAGTTTTGTCGATTCCAACAGCTGCTCCCCTCTCATCTTCATCCTCTCCCCAGGGGCTGACCCCACGATGAGTCTGCTGAAATTTGCAGAAGACAAAGGATTTGGTGGGAAAAAGTTCCAGTCTATATCTCTCGGACAAGGCCAGGTGGGTGTGACACGGATAATTCTTGCGAACGGACGATTTTCAATCCGGTCTCTTTTACTTTTTACTGGCTATGTGCTTGAGATGCGGTTTTCGCAGCACTTTGTTGGGCTGTTGTATCACTTTAATTAATACCCTTACGAAAGGTATGAATCTATATTTCCCCCCTCCAGCTATGGGAGAAATAGTAGCATAGATTTGACTCTGTATCTTTGGTAGAGCAACTGATATAACATCTGCAGCGAGGTAGGTCTGTCAATCTATCCATCTCATTAACCCTTATCCTCGAGTGGCTTTTAGCATTGATGAGTTGTGCTTTATTAGTTAAAAAAGAGGGTGCTTCTACAGAATTTGAACCGAACCAAACCGACTTTTGCTGAACTAAACCTAAAACTTAGGATTGGGTTATTTTAGGGTGAGGTTAGGGTTAAGGTATAAAAAAAGAGTTTGGTTCAAATTCACGTTCGGTGCATAAATAATGCCCTTTTTATTTTAATTTTTGAATGGTGTTTGTAGTAAGCAGTTTTCTTTTTATTCGTAAGCAGTTTTTTTATTAGTAAGCAGTTTTTCATTAGTATTCACAAGTATTTCATTAGTATTTCATTAGTATTTCATTATGGTATTCGTATTTCATTAAGGTTCATAGTATTTCACTATGAAATAATTAGTATTTTATAGTATTTCATTAGTATTTCATTTCGCAAGTATTTCATTAGTATTCACAAGTATTAGTAAGCAGTTTTTTATTCGTAAGCAGTTTTTTTTATTCGTAAGCAGTTTTTTATTAGTAAGCAGTTTTTATTAGTAAGCAGTTTTTATTAGTAAGCAGTTTTGTTTTTATTAAACATTTTTCTTTTACTGTAGTGCATCGTATTCATTTCTCAATCTACTGTAATACATTTTTATTCAGTAAAATTTTTAAAAAATAATTAAATGGCGTTACTTATCCCACATTATATAAATTTAGGCATTAGAAAAAAAAAGATAGAAGTAAAACAACACCTTACTTATGTTGCAGTCTGTATACTCGGACCCCATCTGAGTCGGGATGGGGATGACTTGTCAGACACCGCACTTCTCGTCAGACTGAAATCAAAGCCAAAATATAAGACTGAGGTCGCTTCCATTCTTGCCCATGATGTCGCAGTCACAAGTGTTCTCTTTAAGTCTCGCACCCTACCACCTCCTCAATATATAACAAAGAAAAATGGCAAGAATATTGGGATGAGTGCCAAAATAAGTTATACACGATTTGGCCAACTATAGATGACTGTCCCCTGGACTATAGAAAAGCAAGAAGAAAAGAAGTTATAATAACCAGACTCTGTATAGGACACGCGTATATCACTCACAAGCACTTATTGGAAGGAGAGGAGTCTCCAATGTGCATAGCATGTCAACAATCTTACACAGTCAAACATATATTAATAGACTGTCAAGATCTGCAACAAACTCGAAGCAAATATTACGACTCCAAAAATTTAAAAGATTTATTTAAAACCACAAATGTGACGAAAATTTTAGATTTCATCAAGGAAGTTAGACTGTTCCAAAAAATTTAATCGCAAATTCTTCATTTCACTTTTCATTGTCTTTCAAGACAATGTGAAATAATTGGAATTGCATTTGACAACTTTATTCGGCATTACATAACCCATAGTTGGTTGCTATGCCGTAAAACAAACCAAACCAAACCAAACCAATATATAACAAAGATGCTAGATGCTGTTATTGCATTAAATTTTAGTTAATAAGGTGATGTAGTTTGCTTGAAGCATTGTGTGCTATATGTATATAAAGGTGTTGTTCTTTGGCGATTTCTTACTTCAATGCTATATAATATCCTCTATGGATGGAACAAAATGCCTAGCGCATCCTAAAATACGGAAGACAAAACCTTACCTGCTGATGTTTGCATCTTTAGTTGCTTTGGACGGCTTTCACCTGCTGCTGTCCACCCAGCTGACTGAGACATATCCTCTCCCCGATTTGTATGACTCTTCACTAATCAGATTGAATAAACCTATCAGACATTAATCACACATTTTCCCCGTAAAATGTGTGAAGTTCTTTTATTTGAAGCCAGTTAATTAATTTTGTCTTATTTCCGCATATTTTGTAAACATTATCATTTATGCAAAAAGTTGAATTTTGAAGGCGGTGACAATGCAGTTTGACAGAGACACCTTTGGATACGAGACAAGGTAAACAGATCAAATGACAATATTGAAGAATTCAATAATTTCAATTAAATATTTATTTACAAACGTAATGTGTCAAACCAGGATGGTATGGATGGTGTCATATTCTTTATATTTTCGAGGTAAACCTCCTTTTCATAAAAGAAAGTACCACTCAATCGGAGTGTGTTTTCACCTGAAAGTCAGGCCTTTCAGGCAAAAACACACTTCCAGGCAAGGGTCATAGAAGGCTATCACAATACAAGAAGTGAAAATATGCCGGTGTTCAGAAGGAAGACAAAAACGAAGTGATTTTTATTTTTATTTTATTTATTTTTTATTAAATCTTTCTTGATTTAGTTTAACTTCTTTACAGTAATCTAATGTGTGTAATTGTGTTCCATGATATATTTCAAGGTAAGACCTCCTTATCAAATAGTGAGTGTTTCAAATTTCCTACAACCCTTATGGTCTTAAGCACTGGTAATATTGTTTTTCTTTGCACTACTGCAGTAAATGGCAGAGTGACCCCGCAGCAAATAGATTTGAATGTTTTAAATTTAATTTGATTTGAATTGTACCCCGTAATCTGAAGGCTTGCAGTTATTTTAAGACATGAGTTAAGTTTACACTTCTTTTATTTAAAAAAAATACTTTCTGTTTCCCTTTTTAGGGTCCAATTGCTGCCAAGATGATTTTCAGTGCAAAGAGCGAAGGCAGTTGGGTGTTGTTACAAAATTGCCACTTGGCTGTTTCGTGGATGACAGCTATGGAGAAGATCTGTGAAGAGCTCAACCCAGAAGACACCAGCTCTGATTTTAGACTCTGGCTAACCAGTTATCCTTCACCGAAGGTATGCTTATTATTCAGTAAAATTGCTGAACAGTCAAGAGATTATAAAAAAAATCAACAAATAACTTATGCCAAACGCAGTAGAATTTAATTATCTATTGAGATATTATTATTCATTATATTATATGTTCCCCCCCTCTCCATTTTACATCTCATGGCCTCTGTTTAGTCTTGAGAGACAATGGATACCCTCTGTAAGGGTGGCTGCACATGTAATTGTGAAGCAAGGGTTGTGCAATCACCAATCACATCTCCCCTAAGTCGGCACTACTTGATTCCAGTGGCAAGGGGAAGTCCAGGACAACTGGAAACAATGCTGAGATAAACGAAGAGCACATACAGCACCTGGCACTCCCAAATGGTCACCCATTTTAGTACTGATACGGCTCAACATTGCTTCACTTTTTTCTTCATCAAAATTATTATCATGCCTGATATATTTTTGGTCAGTGTTGGCAGAATTTGTTTGAATTGTTTTTTTTCTAAAATTAATCTACATGGATGTATACGCATACATACAGACCACCATGTTTAACCAAAACTTGTTATCCATCTTGATCGAGAATAAACGGATTTGAGTGGCACCATCTTTTAGTGCTTCGCAGCTGACAGCTCCGCTACCAGATCCAGCACTACACCATCATCAGGAGGAACCACTTCGCAGTTTTGGTCCCTATTCCTCGACTGCTTTACTGAAGTGGCAGAGCCTCTCTGTCAGGAAGTGGTTATGTAGACAATCTCATATTGTTTTACTTTTCATCTGTACCTATGCCAGTCTGGCACAAGGTTTCTGGTTTTGAGCGCTTTCGTCAGTGCATACAATACATAATGCACTACCACTTACTAATGGTAATGTCTTTGATTTTCCTTTCTTTCCAGTTTCCAGTGACCGTTTTACAGAATGGTGTGAAGATGACCAATGAACCACCCACGGGCCTACGTCAGAACTTACTACAATCTTACATAAGTGACCCCATCAGTGACCCTGTATTCTTTTCTGGTGCTAAAGGCAAAGAAATGGTAAGCTACACTGTAATCATGTACCCCTTAGAAGGGATCAGGAAAAAAAAAAGAAGGGATATAAGTTCGGTACTTCTTACGATTAGGACCCGAGCTAACCCTGACCATAACCCTAACCCTGACCCTAACGCTAACCCTAACCCTTAGAAAGGATCAGGAAAAAAAAAAGAATGGGTATAAGTTTGGTACTTCTAACGACGGGGTCAAAGTTAGCTCGGGTCCTAATCTAGAGAAACACCATGAATTCAAACAAATATTTTAAGTCTGAATAAAACTGATGATGTAAATAATAATTTTTTTTTATTTCTTTGTGTTTACTTTTGTTTACCTCCAAAAAAAGACATATTATCACTGAAACATAAGGGCTGCTGTGATAGGTGCCAGATTTATAGGGGGAAACCTGGGTGGGGAATTGGGCAGCTCGCTATTTGTTCACATTACATTTAAGTTTCTGCATGTTTGTATAGGCGGGGAAACGGGGAGCAGGGAGAGAATTCCAAAGGCAAGTGGTCCAAGGAAAAAAGCTCTTAGAGTAGAAAGTTTTACGGCATCTGGAGACCTCTACAGTGAGTGGGTGGTATTTATGTTGAGGGGGTACAAGTGAAGTAAGTTCATTGAAACACAGTATAGTCTCCATTCTTTTCTATGACCTCTTTCCATCTATCAATAAGTTTTGTTTTTGTTTCTTAACTTATATTCACCCCAAACAAGGGATCACGTTACCACCGAGACGTAAGGGGCGACTGAATTAAGAGCCAGACTTGTAAGGAGCATTCTAAGTGGGGAGTTGTGCAGCGAGATGTTTGTTCACATTACATTTCTGCATGTTGGTACAGTTAGGGAAACGGGAGCAGGGAGAGGAATTCCAAAAGCTAGTCGTTTGAGAAAAGAAGCATTATGTAGAAAGTAGTCTGCCATTTGGGAACCTCCACGGTGAATGGATGGAATTTAGCTGATTGTCGGGGGTATTCACGTTGAAGTGGGTACAAGTGAAGTAAGTTCGTTGGAGCACATTTCGTGGAAGTACTTGTAGAACAAGCACAGGGATGCAACATTGCGGTGATGCGTCAGAGGCTTGAGCTTGGTAGACAGTTAGGACTTATTAGGGTAGAGACTCATTGTTTCACCCTCTCTAAAAGGGAGAGGCAGTAGTTATACACATATTTCTTTCTATGTATGCAACAGCTCTGAACAGTTTAATATGTCGGAAAAACAGACAAAGCAAACGACGTCAAAGTGTTCAATTATTTCTTTAATGTATATTTTTTTTTTTTGTAGCAATTTGAGAAGCTGCTCTTTGGTCTTTGTTTCTTCCATGCAATTGTGCAAGAACGGCGAAAGTTTGGTCCGATTGGCTGGAACATTAAATATGGTTTCAATGAATCGGATCTCAGAATATCCATCCGACAACTTCAAGTAAGTTTCTTTCTAATGTCAATTTTTTGGTCTTCAAATAAAAAGAGTTGAAATCCAAATTAAAATTGCTTAACTTCAACTTAAGAAAAAGTATCAACTTCAAATTATAAAAAAGTCAAATTCAAATGAAGTACAGCATATATTTTTTTAAACTCAGCATCAAATAAAAAAATTGAGCATTAAAATCGAAATTTAAAAAATCTCAAATTTAAAATTAAAAAATCTCAAATCAGATTTTTTAAAAATCTAAAATTAAAATTGTAAAATTCTCAAATTCAAATTAAAACATTTGAAATAGAAAATAAAAAATCTCCAATTGAAAATAAAAAATCTCCAATTGAAAATAAAAATTTTCAAATTCAAATTTTAAAATATCTCAAATTTTAAAATTTAAAAATATTAAATTCGAATTTTAAAAATTCTCAAATTCAAAATTAAAAAATCTTAAATTCGAATTTTAAAATCTCAAATAAAAATTAATAAAATCTAAAATTTTAAATTAAAAAAATCTAAAATTCAAAATAAAAGTACTCAAATTCAAAATAAAAAATCTCAAATTAATTTTTTTTAATTTTCAAATTCAAAATAAAAAAGTCTCCAATTCGAATTTTAAAAATCTCAAATTAAAATTTAAAAAATCTGGAATTCAAAATAAAAAATCTCAAATCTAAATTGAAAAAACTTCAAAACAAATTTTTTAAATCTCACATCAAAATTTTAAATATCTTAAATTTAATTCAAACAATCTCGATCATTAAAGTTAAAAAATTTCAAATGAAAAATTTCAAATTAAATTTTTTTAAATCTCAAAATACAACATAAAAACTTTTCAAAGTTAAAATTTAAGAAATCTTAAATTCAAAGTTTTAAAGTTCAACACAAATTAAAATACATCTAAATGGTTTGATATGTCAGGAAAAAATAAAAATCACACCAAACCAAACCAAACCAAACCAAACCAAACTGAAAATGTAAAATTCCAAGAAAAAAAGTTAGAACAATTTTTATGAATCCCCTAATTTGCATATAGCAACTTGCATTCATTGAATCGTATACAATTAAATGTTTACGTTTCGGAATTATTTGAAAACTATTCTCATCTTGGTTACACAACGTTTCTATCGATTTAATCTCCAACCTTCTTCTTGGACACAAAGTTCCACTGTTAAAAGCGTTAATTAGCCATCAGTAAATTCTGGAGGGTGAAATTTCGACACAATTATTCCTAAGTTGGAAAAGATCGGAGGTTGCATCGGCCGAAACGTTGTGAGAATAACGTCCAAAATGAGAATAATAGTCTGAATAATCCAAATCATCAATCCTCATCTAAACAAATCTGAAACATGTCACACTTGTCATTTTTGATAGAACAAATACTTCTATATTCATAAAATTATGAGACAACTCCTCGTGTGTGTCTGTGTTTCTCGTGTTAATGTAACTTTTATAATATAATGACACATTGACTTATTAATTTTTATTTACTATTCATCGAATATTTAGTGAAATCAAAAATGCATTCATGTAAAATAGAAAAAAAAATGTCATTATGAAAAATAAATGTGAAGAAGGCCGGTGGTTACATGGGTCGCAACGTTGATTAAATCAAGATTAAAATGGTATGAATTGTTTGCAAAAAAATAGTATGTTTCATCATGAAATAATCCCAAAAAGATTGATATGTCAGTAAACAGGCAAACCAAACCACACCATATCAAACCAAACCAAAACAAACCACACCAAACCAAACCAAACCAAACCGCATCAAACCAAACACATATCAAACTAAATCAAAGTAAAAAATACAAAATTAATGTTACAAAAAGTAAAAGTAATTCTTAGTAATCTTGCAGTATCGTTAACAGACGAGAAATCGAAAATAAAACAAAATACAACAAATAACTTTAACCAAACGCAATAAAATTGAAGTATACCGATCTGTATACTTTACAGTTCGGAAACTCTTTTCAAGTTCTTAATTTCAAAATAATATTTCGTTCAAAGATCAATTTCAGACCCAGTAAAAAAGTAAACATAGTTGCCTACATTTTTGGTTCAGCTTCGGGATCTGTAGGCAGCCATGTTTAATTTTTACTAGGTCTAAAAGAGAGCTATTGACGGAATCTTATTTTGAAAAGGAAAAAAAAGAAAAAACAGTTTGAGAACGTTAAAACTATACAGGTCGGTAGAAAATTAAATTTTATTGCGTTTAGTCAAAGTTATTGATTGTATTTTCTTTCGATTTCTCGGCTGTTAACTATACTGCAATTTTGGTCAATTTTTATTTTGCTTACTTTTGATTTGTATGCTTTTGGATTACTCCGATGTTCTTCCATTGTATTTCTGCTGTGTTTAAAAGAATGACGACAAACACTGATGTATAAAAATACAAGGATATGTTCAGTGGCAGCGAATGAGTGGGGTGAGTGAGAAAGGTGGAGGAAGCACAGGAATTGACGGAGGTTGATGGCTCAAACTCGATAACCAATCGAGTCTCTCAATCTCAATTTGAACTACTTTATATATCGTTTTTGGACGCCCATATATCAACCTGTAAACGCCTATTCTATGGATTTCACTTTTGCTATCTATGTAACCATGCCCCCAGGGCGCTTATTTAGTGACAGGTATATTCGCATCTGCAGTTAACCTCTGTAGGTGTTTTTGCGGCAAATCACCGGATATTTTATTTTCCGAAGCGTTGTGTTTCCATGTCAACAACTGTGTTTTGTTTCATCTGGCCAGGTGCATGTCTGTGTCAAGTAGTTTTTAGTCATTTCCGATACACCAGATCCGATATTCAACACTTTAACTGTGGGGAATTTCCACAGAAAAACTTATGCACAAAGTTCGTTTGGCATTTCTTTTTAGGGAAATCGCTTCAGACAAGGCATGTAGCCACTTGATGTCAGAAGTTAAAAAAATACTATTTCAAGGTCAAAAACTAGCCAACGATTAGTGTTAGATGGATAGATTCTGACCCAGAAACAGCAATTCTTCCCCTCTTTGTCACAAACATCGCTCATGGAATGTGAGGACTAGAGGACAAAATAAGGGAAGTGAGAGTTACGAGGCTGCCGAAAGTGAACCCAAGGTCCACTTTCTACTTTCCTTTAAAGTTATGCTAAAAAAAGGTTGGACAGAAGGTTTGTTCAATTTATATAAGAATTTTTTAGATACCTGCGCATCCATAATTGTAAACGTCAATTCCGAGATTTTGCCTACGCTGTCAATGTAGCCACGCCCCTATGGGACATGGTTTCCATTCATTTTATTGTTTATTTAGCGATGGGTGTATTTCCGTCTGCAGATAACCTTCAAAGTTGTTTTTTTTTTAATCAAATCACACATTAAAAACCGACTTTGTATCTACTCTGCCCTTGTGGGGAGGCAAATAAATAGGAATTGTGTTCTGTTTCTTCCGGCCAGGTGCGTGTCTGTATAAAGTAGGTTTTTATTCCTGCCAGGTGTCATTTCTGGTACACTAGATCCAGTATTCAACACTTCTCGCCTTACTTTTCGTTTTCTCGCCTTTGTTGTATATCTTTCCACGTCAACATTGATTTTACGAGGTATAATTTTGATTCATTTTCAGATGTTCATTAACGAATACGAAGATATTCCCTATGATGCAATTACCTACATGACAGGCCAATGTAACTATGGAGGGCGTGTGACAGATGTCTGGGACATGCGCTGTTTGACTACCATTCTAGCAGACTTTTATAGTCCCTCAGTTATCTTGGAACCAAAGTACAAGTTTTCGGTCAGTGGAAATTATTATGTACCACAGAAAGGAACACACGAGGATTATGTGGAATTCATTAAGGTAAGTCTCTCAAACTAGTTCGATACAATCATTGCTATACAGTGTGGGGTCTACATTCTGGCCGGGCGTCCTTAAAACGGAAATATGTCACAAGATTATACAAGGGTTTGGAGATCGTCCTCCATAACCAGATATATTCAAAAATTTGATTAATCAGAGTACTTAGATAAGTATGTTTCAGTTTGAACAAAGGTGGTACAATAATATCGTGGGGTTTTTATTCGTGCCGGACGTCCATTGACAACTGATTGGCTGTTTTGTTTTATGGCATATCAACCTTTTTCGGATTATTTAATGCCAAATACGGTCATTTTGGTAAAAGTTGTTATGTTTCAAGTTCTTTGTCTTCAAATATTTATTCATGGTGTTTGGTTTGGTTGTTGTATGGCATATCAACCCTTTTTGGGTTATTTAATGCTGAATCTGGTCATTTTGGTAAATTTTTAAATATTTATTCATGGTGTTTGGTTAGGTTGTTTTGTAGAAGAAAATTGTTGTTTTTTGTTTTTGGCTCTACAGAACATGATTGAGTTTTGTAAAGGGA
The DNA here is from genome assembly GCA_963556195.1 of Sepiola atlantica. Taxonomy (NCBI): domain Eukaryota; kingdom Metazoa; phylum Mollusca; class Cephalopoda; order Sepiida; family Sepiolidae; genus Sepiola; species Sepiola atlantica. The sequence continues at coordinate 83,341,608 of OY744518.1, forward strand.
ATGGAAAAAAAAATGTTTTGTGCATTTTTGGTTAGGGAGCCGGTATCTTCAGACAGCCTGATCTGATAGCATCAGCATGGACAACTGAACAATAAAGATATTCCGTTATATATTTACACATAATTGTTTGTCGTCATGGTTCTGTTCAGTTTCAGGAGGTCCAGCCTCCCAGGCTTCACCTCCTCTTTGAGAAGGGATTAGTTTATTGCTTATCGCCTGAGGTGCTCCTACCGGAGAATGCCGACAGGGCTGAACAGGCATTTTTTGTAGGCCAGAGCATGCTAATCCTAGTGTGCTGGCTTTTCAAAACCACATCTGACCTTGCGTCTAACTTTCTGGAGAGGAGATAAATAAAAATTTGGTGCTTCTATAATAAAAGCCGATAAAAAAGTTTTTCTTGTCTTTTAGTGTTGGAGAGGTAAATAAGGGGCAGCTAACTCTTACAACGAATTTTAAACACGATTTTCTCTGAAATTAGGATCATGGATCTTAACTCTTTCAAGTTCGAAGATATACTGTATTTTACATCAGACAGTGCAAAACAAATTGATTTTTTGCAAACACACAGACTAATTTCTGGTGCAGAAACCTGCAACTGTGGCCATGAGATGCGACTTGTGCCATCAGTAATCAAAACTGATGGCTTTAATTGGCGTTGCACATGTGGCTACTATGCAAGGAGAACGTCGATTAGACATAAAAGGGTTAGGGTTTAGGGTTAGAGTTAGAATTAGAAAAATATTGTTCAAAAGCTAGAGCTGTTGTAAAGAGTTACCTGCCCCTTATTTACCTCTCCAACACTAAAAGACAAGAAAAACATTTTCGGCTTTTTATTATAGATGCACCAAAAATTCTTTTAAGGACGTCAGCAATAAACGACAGATGAAAGATACACCTATGGAATTTTAATGTAATTATTATTACTAGCATGACCCCGTGGAAATTCCACGGTGCTTTCTACATCAATCTGCATAATTTACTGTCCATAATAATATTCCTTTTGAAATAATAAATGTCTGTCAGATTCAGTACCATTAAGAAAAATGGCTCTTGCTTCTTCTCTAAAAATAATTGTCATTTTCAGCTAAATGTTCTTTCAACAAAACGTATACATCTCTTCTATATCTATTCAAAATTGTAGCGATTTAATTCTTTTTAAAATAATAAGTATTCTCTGTCACCATAAAAATAATTGTCAGCTAAATATTCTTCAAATGAGTAAAACGAATGGCACATTTTGAAATTAATTTATTTAAAATTGTACTGTTTTAGTCGACGGAACGACATAATTTGCTTGGAACAATTCATTTTAAAATAGGTAAAGTCGGATTTTTTTTTACTTTAGCGACATCAAATTAATCACCAATTAACATCACTCGATCTCCATTTTTAAAATGTGTCAAAAATGTGATAACGTATGTATGAACATGAAATGCCTTATTATATAGATTATAATAATAATAATAATAATAATAATAATAATAATAATAATAATAATAGTAATAATAATAATAATAATAACATGAAATAAAAATATCAAGATCTAAAATGGGAATTAGTTAGATTCTTGAACATTCCATACCCGACTTAGTCTTTCTAAACAAAAACAAGAGAACTTGCTTAATCATTGATATAGCCTGCACCTTTGATACCAGAGTGCAGGAGAAAGAACACAAATAAATAAATAAATGAATAAATATCAAGACCTAAAATGTGAATTAGTTAGACAATGGAAATGTAAAGAAGTAAAAGTGATTCCCGCTGTGAATGGAACGATTGGAATCATAACGAAAAGCCACCATAAATGACTTAAACAGATTGACGAGACAATTTCTTTTCCAATTCTGCAAAAGACTTGCCTGTTAGGAACAGCGAAAGCGTTAAGGTACAGCTTGAATGTCTAAGGTCAACGGAATTGACTTGATGTTCAAAAAGAAAAATCCAACTAAAACCATCCAAAAGTTGAGATTACTATGAAATAATAATAATAGTCTTATTCTCATGTAAGTGCGATCATTATAACCTGTTACTTCCTATATCCAATCATGGACTCATGTAATATATTAAATGTCCTTGGAATTATTCAAGGGTAAACTGAAGAATACATTACCATGGGAGGTTGAAGGTTACGGATGATCGATGCATAGAGTCAGATAGGAGGTCAATGACGAATCTATGTCTCTAGTGTGAGAAAATGACGAACCTGGAGTTTGCTGCTGCTAATAGAAGTAAAGATAGAAGATCCAGAGACAACAGCTTTCCATTAAGGTCAATCAAACTAGCAGCCTGTAAACCAACTTTCACTGCCCTGTTTGATATTGTGCCCAGAGAATCTTTCTCAGCCAAAATTATAACAAAGATCACGAATTGATAAGGAACTCTTTATTTTCAGGACTTGTCTGACAATTAACGCATTAGTGACCATGGTACTTTTTCTTTTTTAGGACCAGAAGGATAATTAACCATATTTCAACAACATCGGTATTTTAAACAAATTTTAAAACTTTCATTCACCCTAAACAAGGTACATTGCCACTGAGGCATAAGGGGCTACTATGAATTAGGAGTCATACCTACAGAGGCATCTCAGGTGGGGAGCTTAGCAGCGAGATTTTGTTCACATTACATTTAAATTTCTGCAGTCAAGGAAACAGGGAGCAGGGAGGGAATTCTAAAGGTTATCAGTTCTAGGTAAGAAGCTATGAGAGAAGAAAGCCTTCCGGCATCTGGGTACCTCTACAGTGAAGGGGTGGGATTTTGCTGATTGTTATGTCGGTTGGAGTTGTTTACGTCAAGGGGGCACGTCAAGTTCGTCAGAGCACATTCCATTGTGCTACTTCCCAGCTGACTATAACATCGTCGTTTTCAACTCCAATGTTAACAAATTGTGCCCATTCCACCCATCGTTTCTAATTCTCTCATGGTATTGCCCATTGTCCTAACCCTTATCTTCGAGTGGCCTTTGGCCTTAGTATTGTTGACCATCTAGCTTTTTGTCGCCTCTGGGTATTTTCTGGTAATCTTGATATTTTATCGAAACACAAAAACGTAACACTTATTTTATGTACCCCCTCTCCAGGAGGTTAGACATAAGGTCAGGTGTTAAGTTGAAAAGCTGGTGCACTAGGATTAGCGTACTATGGCCCTAAAAGATGCCTGAGCAGCCCCGTCAGTATTTCCTGGTAGGGACCCTCAGGCGATTAACGATAAATTAACGCCTTTGCAAAGAGAAGGTAAAGCCTGGGAGGGTTGACCTCCTGAGACTGAACAGGACCATACCTCATCCGACAGCAACAAAGTCACTGTCGGACTGATTGTCGAGTTTATATAAGTAGATAAAAAGTGGATATCAATATTGCAACTGACCTTCATGTCAAATATCATAATCGACCAGCGTGACCCTTTAGCCGTGCTCGGACTTTGCATGAATGAATCGAAATTGGAAAAATCAACGAGGCGTAAAATAAATGTCTTTTAAAGAGCATAAAAACAAAGGTTAAAATATATATAAATTATATTGAAAATTCTTTAGAGAAAAAATCTCTTTGGAAAGTTTTTTTCACAAGCCGAACAACTTATTATTATTATTATTATTATTATTATTATTATTATTATTATTATTATTATTATTATTATTATTATGTACTCACTAGGAGTTCTCACACAGGTCATCAGTGATTGTTCACCGACAACAACCGGTGGTATTCCCTGGAGTCTGAGTGACAACAAGTCTCCCCAGATTTCCAGTATTCTCCACCTCTTTTCGATAACCACCGCAAATAACCTTGCAGTATCACAACAGCCGTTTACCATTGATTTCTCACTGGTAAGAACCATTGGTCTCCTCTGGGATTTGGGTGGCAATAAGCCTCCCCAAAGTCCCAGCAGTCTCTGCACTTCCAATGGAGGTCTGGTTGGTGCTGTCCCTCCTCGGTCTTCTCATCCTCCTTATGCAAATATTTTGTATGGTGTCAGCCTAAGCTGGTACCATTATTTTTTTTTGGGGGGGGCGAGCTTATGGTGTTTCTTGCTATTTCTGTTCATTGGTTCATTTTTATGTCATGTCAGCTGAGGCCGGGAGGGAGCTCATGAAGTGATGTTTCTTGCATTTTCTGTTCCTTTGTTTGTGATGTGGTGTTCTTTCTGTGGTTTTGTTTTCTTCATGTTGTAGATTCCATGTGACCCTTCGTAGCTTAAGCGAGTTGGTTTCCGCATTCGATGAATTTTCTTAAGATTGCAGCTGTTTTGATCATTGCTGTCCTTTGTATAGTTTCAATGATCCCTTTGATTCCAATTTCTCCCAGTCTTTTTTCCAGGTTTTTGGGATTGTTCCTAGTGCTCCTACGATTATTGGTATTATACTGACTTTCTTCATGCTTCATATTCCTTTCAGTTCTCTGGTTAGTTCCGTGTATTTGCTTCATTTTTCTGTTTCTTTGGTCTTCACTCTGTCGTCTGCTGGAACGCCGAAGTCTAGGATTTTGTTGAAATTTTAACAAAACTGTACGTCATCTTTTCTTCTGTTTATCTCATTGACAGTTATGTATGTAGAAGTGGAAGGGGAGGAGAGGAACGAATTAGAAGGTGAAAAAAGTTAGTTTCGTTTCATTGACTTCAAGTAGTGAATACAAATCAAATTGCAAAGTGATAGTGAGCAGGCGAAGCAAACTAGTTTAAACTCTCTTCTTTCGTCCAACAAAGGTGAGCGTTATTATACAGCCCATGAGTCACTTTATAGGCCAACAGGAGCATTTCTCGATTGTCCAGCTCAAGCATACTGGCCCCTTGTAGGAGTCAGGAGCTGCACCTCACCGTGTTGGTAATTCCTACCTATATAAAATTCAAATACGTCATAAGATGGAATACTGCAACCACGTGCTCGGAGCATTCTTTCTTGCTTTGGCAGAGTTTAAAATTGACTTCGTAATCTAGTGGGGGATGATCGTTTCTGTTTTCTACACCCTTTTGCTTACAGAAGAGACGTTGGTCGTCTTTTTCTACTCCATCGTTATTTCCATGGAAGATGCTCGACTGCACTTCAATCTCTGGTCGCTCTGTGTAAGACATTCACAAGAACTCGTCTGCCTACCACAACTGAAAATAACTTTCTTTTCTTCTTCTGTGTGCCTAACGTCAAACGCAATTTCCATGAACACATGAACAGAGTTTCTTTCCAATAACTTTCCATTTGTGGTATTGGTTCCCTGCTGGCTACATCATGGTCGTCTTCAAATCCAATGTCTACAAATACTTGTTGTAAACCGTCCTCATAAGTAATCAAATTTTTATCATTCCATTCATCATTTTCAATCCTCTCATAATATTCTTCATCATTTTCAATCCTCTCATAATATTCTTCATCATTTTCAATCCTCTCATAATATTCTTTATCATTTTCAATCCTCTCATAATATTCTTCATCATTTTCAATCCTCTCATAATATTCTTCATCATTTTCAATCCTCTCATAATATTCTTCATCATTTTCAATCCTCTCATAATATTCTTCATCATTTTCAATCCTCTCATAATATTCTTTATCATTTTCAATCCTCTCATAATATTCTTTATCATTTTCAATCCTCTCATAATATTCTTCATCATTTTCAATCTTCTCATAATATTCTTCATCATTTTCAATCCTCTCATAATATTATTCACGATTCAACTGACAAGATATTTATCTCATTAACCCTTATCACTGAGTCCCTTGATAAGTGCTGACTCATACAAAAAACATGGTGTATTTCTCTTTAAACAATCAGCTATTTAAATCATACGCATCGAAATTATCTTTATTATCCCAATATTGATACTTTACATCAAGCGACCACAAACAATTCTCACTTTTTATTATTCATTATGTTAATGGAGTTTTAATCAATAAAGAAGAAAAAAGGCAGAATTAAAAAGGAAATTATTGCTCTTTAATTCTTTTTATTTGTTTTATCCTCAAGTGGCCTTCAGTTTTCTGTTAGTAAAAAAAAACTCTTATAATCTGACATTCTTTGCGTTTCTGTTTAGTTAAAATGAATAAAACAAAATATATGAGTTATGGCCCTTGCCCATTTTTATTTTTCGGTGATTAGTCAAAAATCTTTCATAATATAAATTGTCTGAACCGGACTGAGCAATTTTTAAAAATAAATTGTAGCTATGTATGCTATTATATTGCCAATAACATGGTACAACAATAGCAAATGAAAATTGGCTAGTCAAAATCAAAGTTTGATTTGTCAGCTTAAAGGCTATTTAGGTTCAACTTAAAATCCGACTGACATAATTTTATAGATATAAATTGTGTACATGACCAAGAAAAAAGATAGAATTAAAAAGGAAATTATTTCTTTTTGATTCATTCTTGTTTTTCGTGTATCTCGTATAATCTGACATTCTCTGATTTAAAATGAATCAAAGAAAAATATATCTTGTGTCGTTGCAGACACTTTCTGCTTTATTTGAATGATTAATTTTTTTGTTTTTTTGTCGTGCTTGTCAATTAAGTGAATTCTCCCAACAGAGATTGCTGAGAACTTCTTTTGTGAAATCTGTAAAACTCTGAGAAAAATAAAACAAACAACACATGATAGCTGATCTATTGAATATGAGTGTCAGGTCACAGAGTGCAACAACAACAAAAATAAAAAACACATTACATTTCAAAAGTGTCAACTTGAGCCATCAAATTTGAACCGATCTGAATTGATTTATTTTAAACTGAACAAATTATGAGCAAAAGTCATGAATTTGATGTCTAGTTTTTTTGCTGCATTTCATATTTGGAAAAGAAAAATCTATAGACTTAGGACAAATGCCGGGACAGCACTAAAAGTCATGCACAAATTGAGCCCTCCTCTAAAACTTGGAAACTAAGACACTTCAAGATTATTTAAGTGTTTAAAACATTGAAAGCTTATGCAGAAACAAACAAATCTTAATGAACCTAGTGTATCTTCAGTACCCCAATTATATTAGCAGTTGAAAGGAATGGGTTTAGAATGACACGCTATCTGATGCACGCAGCATATATATAAACTCACACAGCATATATACACACTCAGTCAGCATATATACACACTCACATAGTATATATACACACTCATGCAGCATATATACACACTCACACAGCATATATACCCACTCACACAGCATATATACACACTCACACAGCATATATATACACTCACATAGTATATATACACACTCATACAACATGTATACACACACAGCATATATACACACTCACACACCATATATACACACTCACACAGCATATACTCACATTCAGACATCATATATACACCCTTACACAGCATATACACACACTCACACTCAGACATCATATATACACCCTTACACAGCATATATACACACTCACACAGCATATATACACACACTCAAACAGCATATATACACACTCACACAGCATATACACACACTCACACAGCATATACACACACACTCACAGCATATACACACACACTCACACAGCATATATACACACACTCACATTGGGTCGATGCTAAGAATTACGGCACCTAATTAGAAAACTGATAGTGGGGCCCCAACTCTACATAATAAAATTCATGAATGTTTATATTTCATAAAAAAACACATACAAACCAACAACAAAAAACTGCATATTAACCTCTGTTCATTACACACTCACCAACCATAGTATTTTGTAGCACTCTCATGTCATTTATCTGCACCGTTTGCCCACTCTTGGCTCTTGTCGTTTCCTTATTTCTATACACGTAATGTATTGTAATAGTATGCTATTACGGCACAACAGTATCTTTAAATATGCAACAAAACACGACCTATCCAAAGAGCAATTATACAGCGCATAAAGAAAAGTGTTTACATTACACAAACTACGTTTTCTCTCATTCATTATCAGAAATTCAAAATTAGTGAAAAAGTTTTTTGACTTTAAAGAAATTTAAGCATTCAGACCAATTCTATCATTTCGTTCATAACGATAGGAATAAGATTTCAGCTGTTGATAGAAGTGACATATCGATAATTTACTGTTAATTCATCATTTAAATGAATAAATGCGATTTTTTTTCTTCCATTTATCATTCCTATATTACCATCAAAACGGGTTACTGTTATTTAAATCGATAATACAACATAATATTTTGAAATACTGTATATATCGTACAGACGAACGACCCAAAGACAGTTATTTAAATGCCTAATTTGCATAACTATTTTTTAAACAGTTCATAATAAATTAATATTTGGTGGTATTCATTCGTAATTTTATCGCCCTATTTTTTCCATATGCATGCAATACTTTTGTCGATATTAACAGTAATTAATTTAAGTGATTTAATTTAAAGATAAGGATAAATTACTGAACCTCTCTTAAAATATTTGCTGATTAATTTTCAGGGGAGGTAATTTAAATTAAACTAGCAACAAAATCATAAGCTAGAGATCAGAAGAGAAAGTGGCTGACTGAGCCCCCTCCTCTCTCTCACTATCCCCCCCCCCCCCGTTAGCGACGTCACATAGAGAAAGGGGAGAGGGTGACACTGCTCCCTCCCCTTAGCGATCAATGATACATTTTTTTAATTGTTTTTAAATTCAATGAAAAAATTTTAAGTTATTAAAAAAAAGCCCCCACACACACCATCGCTCAGGCGAATTGATTTCCTCTTTCTTTTAATTTCTTGAAAGTGTCTTATTAAAGATCTATAAATTTTTATCAAGATTACCAAAATGTTAACCTTTAAATGATTTATTTTTTATATTGATTTGAAAAATTTTATCATGTGAAAAACGTTTGTTTGTTGGTTTTGTTTTACGGCATATCAACCTTTTTCAGGTCATTTAATGCCGAATGAAAAACGTTTCATAGCGGTAATATAAAGTAGTATAAATGATTTTTGAAAAAAAATAATATTTATTGAACAAAAATAAATGATGTTGCAAATGTGCAACAAATGGCATCAAATTTTACATGCATAACAAAACACTACAATATCTGCATCTAAATAATCATAATACACTAGAGAATCATAAAATAAATTTTACTTAACATTATAATGACCAGATTTAAAAGTTGAGGCTCTTGAATTAGACAGATGACACACCGATGACACTCGTCCGTGACATCGAAGATACTGATTATCTATTTAGTGGGTGTGCTGATGCAACATCATACTAATACCTACTCACACTTTTTGGCTAAGATCAAAGTGTAGTATCTGTTCCTATGGATACTGCATCCCATAGACTGGTATTGTCTTGGCCTTCGGGGCTTGATTTACGCCTGTCTATGGGTCTGTCCTGTGCAGTTCTAGGAAGTCCACCCTCCCAGGCTTCGCCTTCCCTCTTTGGGGAGGAGTAAGTTTATTGCTTACTGCCTGAGGCGCCCCTACCTGGGAATGCCGACGGGGCTGCCCAGGCAATTTTTAATGGCCAGAGTGCTCACCTCTCGGGCGCTGGCTTTTCAAACCCCACTTTCCCGACCTTGGGTCACATCTTACTTGTGGGAGTAAGATAAAAACTGGCCTTGTGCCTAACTCCTGGAGAGGAGTAAATCAATACTCACACTTGCCAACTGGCTTGTTGCAGATGTGAAACAAGTTGTAGTTTGACATATTTTCCTTGAATATTATATTAAATAGGCATTTTGTTTGAATGTGTCATACTCGAAACAAAAAGTATTTAAGGGTTAATATCTATTTATATGAAAAAATTCAAAAGTTTTGTCTTGTGTTTACAATAAACTTATGAATGAAATGTTTATTATTTAACATTCTGCTTTCAAATATTTCAAGTAGTGAACTTTGCTAGTACACAATACATTAAGATTATGTTTCTGAACTTTTTGAGATGAGGTTGATAATTTATATAATTTGGGTTATTCGGATTACTGTTCTCATCTTGAGTGTTATCCTCACAACGTTTCGACTGTTGTAACCTCCGGCCTTCTTCAGGTGTATCTTTTCGAACTCGAGAATATTTCTGTCCAACTCGGGAATCTGGACGGAATTTTCGAACGGAACCCTTTATTTAATTCACAGGCGTAGCACAGGGGTAGCAAGGACCCGGGGCGCAGTGGATATAGTACTAAGTAAAATCCAGGTCTAAGTGATAGTCATCTAAAGGTTGATGGTTCAATCCTCGGTGCAGGCATTTCGAAGAATTGCGAATTACTGAAGACTTCTCCTAATCATGACTGACGGAACGAGAGCATGCTACCCCCGTGGATTAAGTAAAGGGTCCCATTCAAAATTCCGTCCAGATTCCCGAGTTGGACAGAAATATTCCCGAGTTCGCAAAGATACACCTGAAGAAGGCCGGAGGTTACAGCGACCGAAACGCTGCGAGATGAGAACAGTAGTTGAAATAACCCAAATTATACGAAGAATATCTTATTCTTTATTTTATGTTTTCGGTAGAATTTTGTACTTTGTATAATAAAAAAGGGCCCTGTCGGCGTGGGACCCCTTCAGGTGTGGAGACCAATTTTATCTAATCCGTCAAATTGGCAATTACACACATTCACTATCCCACCTTCCCTAACCCTAACCATCCCATGTCTGTCATAAGTGTTTTTTTTTCTTCTTTCTGACAAGTTTTTAAGGGTGTTCATACGTATTTTGCTAGGATACATGGAGACCAAAGTTGCTATCCTAAAACATTCTATATGTGGAACAAGTTACCACGAGTCTGCTTCCCAACCAACTGCAACATGGTCGTCTTCAGTTTTCTTTTTGGGGAGAGGCGCTGAGGGTTTCAATCTACAATAACACCCAAACACTTAATATTTTTATTCACGCCTGAAAAATAGGATATTTAATTAGCCAAGTTTAAAGAAGTTATTTATTTAATTTTCACGGGAAAAGTAAACAAAACTAAACAAATCAAGGTTTTTGAAGGGTTGGTAAACGGCAAGCTTGTTCATTTTCTGGAAAGTCTGGGCTTCTTTAGCGATGTTCAGTATGGCTTTCATGGTTTTCGCTCAACTGCTGATCTTTTAACTGTTGTAACTGAGTGGATCTGTCAGTTTATGGATAATTCAGGAGAGGAAAGAGCCATTGCGCTTGACATTTCGAAGGCGTTTAACAGAGTGTGGCATTCTGGTCTCCTACACAAACTTCAGGGTTATGGTATTGGTGGTGAGGTTCTTGAAATTATTAGGTCTTTTATTTCTGATCGAAGCTTGCGAGTAACTTTGTACAGTGTGTCTTCATTCTCTTTTCCTATAAATGCTGGTGTTCCTCAGAGCTCTATTCTAGGCCCAACACTGTTTCTTCTCTATATAAATGATCTTCAAGAGAATATTGTTAAAAAAATTAACATTTATGCTGATGATACCACTCTTTATTCCGGTGTTGCTTTTTGCCCATCTCCCTTAGATCAGCTGAAATATGCAGCTGATCTAGAAGTTGACCCAGGTTCAGTTGTGGATTGAGGTATGAAATGGCTTGTTTCATTTAATCCAGTTTAGACTCAGCTCGTGTCTTTCACGAATTTTGAGTTTTTCTGCTCAAAACGGTCGCAGTACATTCAAAATAATCATCCTGAAGAAGTCTTATAATAAAGGCGAAACGTTGATAAATAAATAATATTCTTTGGTTTTCCTTTCTCAATTTCCATATATATATATATAATTATATAATTATTATAATAATAAATATTTTTAAATATTATCTACACATGTATACGTTTCATCATTGCGGAATCACCAGTGTAGAAATAACCATTCAAACCAGTCGCACAATTCGAACCCCAGAACAAGAGTCAGATTTTAACTCCAATTCCGAGAGCGCTAACCAATGAGGCTACCATGAATGGCTACGGACGAGATGAGAAATAAACCCTATTTATATATCTTATTTATATTTCTTATTTTTCAGAGGTTTTTATAATTTTTTAACTGTTATTATTCATAATTCGCTGCACATTTTCTGTGCAACTGCATCTTATTTTGGCAGTAAACATTGGCATTGAAAATTGCCAGGCTTTTAATGCTTCTTTGTTTGCTGTTTGTTTTTTTGCACATACTGGTTGCCATGGTAACAGTTGAGCGTGAAGCGGAAATCTTTGTGTTTACAGTTTGTGTGCAAACGGAAGCATTTTTTGTGAAAATATCTTTTTATGAAAATATTCCTATTAAAGGATTCTACTGTATCAAAGAATGCTTTTAAAATGGAAAGCGGAACTCGAGAGAGAGAGAGAGAGAGAGAGAGAGAGAGAGAGAGATTGAGATTGAGAAAGAGATTGAGAGGGAGAGAGAGAAAGATTGGGAGAGAGGGGGATTGGGAGGGAGAGAGAGCGAGAGAGAGAGATTGAAACAGAGAGAGATTGAGAAAGAGATTGAGAGGGAGAGAGAGAAAGATTGGGAGAGAGGGGGAGAGAGCGAGAGAGAGAGAGATTGAGAAAGAGATTGAGATTGAGGCGGAGAGAGAGGGGGATTTGGAGGAAGAGAGAGAGAGAGATAGATTGAGATTGGGAGGGAGAGAAATAAATGGAGGAAGGGGGCATGTCAAACCAACATAAAAGAGAGCTACGTTGAAAGGATTCAATCAATAAAGCAATATCTTTTTCAATATCAACAGAAAATATTGATACATACTAGTTTATACCTGCCCCTTGAGTGATGTTTGTACTAGTGTTGGGACGATTAATCGGAATTGGGAATCGGAAAAATTTGTGCCTATTTTCCGATGCCAAAAACGATTATTTTAATTAATTTTTTTTTTAAACCTAATTTTCCATTGCTGGTACTAATGATAAAATGATCAATATTTATTGATTTTAAACTATTTGTAAAACTTAAATCTATTGATCACGTCTCACGTTTAAGAAAATATTTGCACATATTACATGGGTTTTCACGGAAATCTGACAATTATTTTTTTTAAATAAATAAATAAATAAATAAAACAACTCTATAGCTACATATTTAGAAATTTAAAAAGACTCGGAATCGGAAATTGTATCGGAATCGGGAATTTAGAACAGAATCAGTAATTGTTTCGGAATCTGGAAAAATATTGGAATCGTCCCATCACTAGCTGGTACAGTACCTTGGTATGTCAATTTACATCTTTACCTAGCTTATAACACTTTATAGCTACTACTACAAAAACTATTTGTGAAATTTCGTTGAAAAACTATGCTACTTGGTGTTTGCATGAGAGAGTAAGTAACTACAATGAATGTATTTACGTATTGTTTTTTTATTGGCAAAGAAATATATCTACCAGATATTACGACCACAAAAGCAAATTTAATAGCAAAAAACGCCGATTAAAAACAGCACTAGCGACCCAGTGCTAGGAGCTCAAAGAAAGCGGACGCTTGCCAATAATCGAGTGGAAAAATAGTATGACAAGCTAATACATGTAGAAATTTAGACGAACCTAGCAGATTATGTCTGAATGAGAAATTTGAAATTCTAAACTTTAAAGACCCCCAAAACCTATTAAACTGTAGAAGTGAAATTGCAAACAACTGTATATACAGAATAAATTTTACTTTAGGATTAAAAACACATAAGAAAAATAAAATAAAATAATTAACAAAAACACTAAACTAATCCAAAACCTAAAAACAGAAATAGAAAAAGCACGTGTTCAAAATAAGGTCACCTACTAATTCGACACATTAAAAAAAAGAGGGAGTAAAAGTCAGCTGAACGTTTGTTTGTGAGAAGCTCTGCCATTGGCTAATCGAAAACGTTTATCAGTGAGAGAGAATAACAAAATATCTGATTGGTTATCTAGCTAGACTAAACACCACGTTTATATATAAAAACACCCGGTAACATGAATTCCATGCATTTTAGCCTGATGATTCCCTACGGGGATGAAACACGGAAGCCTCTGTTTAGCTTAATTGTCATAAATATATTTTCATAACTATATATATATATATATATATATATATATATATATATATGGGAAATGAAAAAGGAAAAACCAAAAATATGTTTTTTTATGTATTCATCAACGTTTCGTCTTTATTTGTAAGACTTCCTCAGGATGATAATTTTAAGAAAAATGTCATACAAACCCAATATTTTCATGTACTTGTATGACATTTTTCTTAAAATTATCATCCTGAGGAAATCTTACAAATAAAGACGAAACGTTGATGAATACATAAAAAAACATCTTTTTGGTTTTTCCTTTTGCATTTCCCATTACGTCGGATTACCTTCATCATTCCTTTCTCATATATATATATATATATATATATATATATATATATATATATATATATATATATATATTTTTTTTATTCACCACAAACAAGACACATTGCCACTGAGACGTGAGTTCCGTTTCTAAATGGAAATATTCGACCATAAGAGGTAGCACGATTTTTAGTTGTCCTTTTTGATTAAGTGTTCAGCTTCAGCACGATTTGTAATTGCCCTTTTTTATTAAGTGTTCAGCTTCAGCACGGGTTTTAGGTGTTCTTTTTGGTTAAGTGTTCAGCTTCAGCACGATTTTTAGTTGTTCTTTTTGATTAAGTGTTCATCTTCAGCACGATTTTAGTTGTTCTTTTTGATTAAGTGTCAGCTTCAGCACGATTTTTAGTTGTTCTTTTTGATTAAGTGTTCAGCTTCAGCACGATTTTAGTTGTTCTTTTTGATTAAGTGTTTAGCTTCAGCACGATTTTTAGTTGTTCTTTTTGATTAAGTGTCAGCTTCAGCACGATTTTTAGTTGTTCTTTTTGATTAAGTGTTTAGCTTCAGCACGATTTTTAGTTGTTCTTTTTGATTAAGTGTTCATCTTCAGCACGATTTTAGTTGTTCTTTTTGATTAAGTGTCAGCTTCAGCACGATTTTTAGTTGTTCTTTTTGATTAAGTGTTTAGCTTCAGCACGATTTTTAGTTGTTCTTTTTGATTAAGTGTTCAGCTTCAGCACATAAGATGCGAACCAGGTTGATTCTCTTCTAAGTAGAAAGCTTCGCCCCATACAACGCAGACAAATTATAAAGCTATGTTTAAGTAGAAAATTTTAGCAAGTAAGACATACACCAATTTTAAATAATTATTTATAACTGAAGATATTCGGATATGCTGATAGAATGCATCCCAATTCTAAATCGATTTTCTTTGTAAAAGAACTGCATTTTATATGTAGGATAGGGTGTTAGGGTTAGGGTGAAGGTTACGGGGTTAGGGTGTTAGGGGGTTAGAGGGTTAGGGGGTTAGGGTGTCTGCCAGTTAGTTATATCTTTCATGAGTGTCACGGCCTTGCTTTTTGTTTATTTTATTTTGCTAAACAATAATATAAAGCTTAAAATTTTGATGCAATAAGAAGAATGCAATTTTGAAATTATTTCCGGGACCATTTGTGCCCGAGGTAAATTTCCGTTGTTCGGAATTTCACTTAATCAAATCAGTTCAATCAAGTTAATTAAACCGATCTGAAAGCGTGCACTCTGTTTGAAATGAGTAAAAATCAAAACTTATCTTCATTGATACAAAGCAAAATGGAAGATTTATACTTAAGTTGCTGGAAAAAACGTTTGAATCATTCTATCGCTCCAGAAAGTACCTGGTTCCTGATGCAATCCTTTACCTATATAAGAGTCAGATCCATCCTGCATAATTGATTAGAAAGGGAAATTGTTAATGTCAGATGATTGATGAGTTACTTCCCTTAAATTATTATACAGGAAGTGGAGACTATTTAAGGCAGACATGCTGACTGCTCCAGGTGGAGGGAGTGTAACAGTGAATGTCTATGGGGCATATAGAAACATTAACATTTGGTAGTATACCTTCCAACTGATCTTGCTACAAGGCCGAAAAGACTTCAATTCAATCAAAGAGATCAGCTGTTGTAGCAAGCATTATGTGAAAATAGAGCATACGCAACTGAAGCTATGAGCTTAGAAAGTATTATTTGGATTATTTGGACTACTGTTGGATTTGAGAACAAGAGGGATAAATAAAGACCTGGCCAGAAATAGGTTACTTTGGAAGTCAATTTCTAAAAGTTGTCAGAGTAAAAAAATATATGTTTAAATTTCCTGCCTGCATTGGGTTTTAATCACTCCATCCTTTCTTAATAGCTAAATAGAGGTAATTCAGAATGATAACATTTGTATATCTCCCTTGGGTAAACGGATTTTTTTTCCTCATTTAAAATGGTAGTTGTGCTATTAGTCTCAATAAGTACTGGATAAAATAATAATAATAAAATAAAATAAAATATAAAAAATAAAATAAAATAAATAAAATAATAATAATAAGATAAAATAAATGAAAAAAATAAAATAAAATAAATAAATAAAATGAAATAAAATATAATAAATAAAATAAAATATAATAAATAAAATAAAGTAAACCATAATAAAATAAAATTACCAGAGAAAACACTCATATTTAACTGAACCTCCAAAATTCTTTCAAACCCTGTTCTTACAATCCTTTACCTATATAAGAGTCAGATCCATCCTGCGTAATTGATTAGAAAGGGAAATTGTTAATGTCAGATGATTGATGAGTTACTTCCCTTAAATTATTATACATAACACCCCAAATTATATAATTATAAATATTTGTTGTTTTTTATACGTTTCATCCTTACGGGAATTGTCAGTGTAGAGAAGAATTATTCACACCGGTCGCCGTACTCGAACCCTGGAACACAACTTATATTTCAAACTAAAATTCCAACATCTTAGCCCACACGGCCGTTGTCAGCAACTTGGTAAATCAGTGAGTGATTAATCCTATTTAAAGGCAGCAGTCGTAAAGTGTTCACCTATTGAAAGGAACATTGCATTGAAGCCACAATGATTGCTGTGTTAATACTACTCACTACAGCCTATATTTGGGGTGACAAATAATTATAAATATTTGTTTTTTTATCTACATGCGTATACGTTTCATCTTTATGCCAGTGTAGAGAAGAATTATTCACACCGGTCGCCGGACTCAAACCTCAGAACATGAGTTATATTTCAAACTCAAATTCCAACATCTTAGCTGACTCTGTGATATATATATATATATATATATATATATATATATATATATATATAAAATATGAAACTAAAAGTATACTTTTAGTGGATAGAACCTATAGTGAAATGGTTTAATCTCAATATACGAGATAGAGAAATTATAAAGGTAGATGAAAGAAGAGGGATAAACATGTATGAATGACAAATTTATTTCAACTTCGATTGTTCAATGCAAGGTGTACTCGGTAAAATCATGTTTATTATTCTTTCCTTAAGCCAAGGCTTTTCAAAGATTAAAATCTTATCATCAGAGGAATTACATAGATGGATAAGTTGGCAGTGGAAAAACCAAAATTCAAAAGTTGAAAAAATATTAAGTAATGGAGAGTTGAAAAAATTACATAGATAGATAATTTGGTTTTTCCACTGCCAACTTATCTATCTATGTAATTCCTCTGATGATAAGATTTTAATCTTTGAAAAGCCTTGGCTTAAGGAAAGAATAATAAACATGTTTTTACCGAGTATACCTTGCATTGAACAATCGAAGTTGAAATAAATTTGTCATTTGTACATGTTTATCCCTTTTCTTTCATCTATTTATATATATATATATATATATATATATATATATATATATCACAGAGTGAACTGGGACTTAGGGGATTTATTACCGTATCATAAAGGGGTAGGGTGAGTCAACTGTCGGATGTGAAAAAGAAGAATCTGAGTGTATGTATATGTACTAAAAAGTGTTGAGTTAAATGCGGATAAATGCTTGACCAATTGTATATCCCCCTCCTCCCTACCCTCCTCCAAAAACCAAAATGAATTGCTAAGCCGTCTTCTTTCTGCCGGTAGCATTTTTAATTTGTACGTGGCCTGAGGAAGCTGTATTTCGAAAGAAATGGCAGCTGAAACATGTATGCACATATGTAGCTAATAATGTTTGTATAAATAAAAGAATTTATACTATATATATATATATATATATATATATATATATATATATATATTGATATCTACAAGGAATAGATCACTGAGCCTTCAGCAACTTCTCATTGAATAATTCGCTTATGTGTTCTTTGAGAGTTAGGGTTAGGGTTTGAGGCTCGGTAACCACACATTCATTGTTTGCATGCGAGAACAATGATTTAATAATTTACAAAGGCTTTGAAAGAAATTAATCATCTGGGGTCGACATCTTCTCGAGATACTGTTGTGGGGTCCTGTTGAACCAGTAGAAAACACAACAAACATGAAGAAAATAAAAAGAACAATTATCATCATTAACTTAACGAACAATATTTATTTACGAGAAGGAAAGTGTTGTAATTTGTTGGGGTTGCAGGTGCGTGCACATATTGTTACATGACGAATGCCGCATTGGAGACGATGCCCCAGAGAGGGTGGCAATAGCAAGGAACAATTAGAAGTGATGTCACTTTCATTCGACTTGATTTAGCCCTCTTGTTCCTGACGATTCAACGAAGATGGTTGTGTGAAAAATCGTCTCTCGTAAACTCCAACGAGGGGGGGGGGACAATGAACACCAGTAGCGAACATAGAATGAGTATATGTCAACATTAATTTTTTTCTATCTCTCTCACGCAACCAACAAGCCATCCATCTGTCTGTTTGTTAAATAAATTGTCTTGAAACTCATCTATGGCGTTGCATGAATTTGTTCACAACTGTGATGATAATAATGGTGGGGACAGCGGCGGCGATGAGGGGCCTTTGCAGATTGTGGTGATGGTCGGCGGGCCGAACAGCCACATACGTGTGTCGTAGATGGGACAAGTGACAGAGCTGTTACCAGAAGGTAAGAAGAAATCTGACATCTCCGAGTTCGGAGTAATGAAACATCTGAACATGTCAATATTTTACATGTGTTTGAATAGAAAAGTTTGGGCGACACTTTTAAGGGTCAGAGGTGACCCCAGACGGAAGTCGTTAAATCCCGTGATTTCCGGACAGAGATTTTCGTCCTCTTGGCTGGCGGGATTTCAAGCAGGAAAGACGTGTCTGGGGGTGTTGTCCCCTATTGGGAGGGTGGCCGCACAATCTAACTAGATGTAGCGAGACGCCCTATCCATCTATCTGTCTGTCTGTCTTTCTCTCTCTCTCTCCCATGCCACATAAGCAAGTGACCCGTCCCTCCAATGTTTTCTGTAAGTGTTCTTTTCATTCTTAAATAAACCGTTTTCTAAATCAGCATTGGCGTCCGAGTGGTTTTGTATCCGCAGACAAGCAAGAACCTGGATTCGACGATGACACTACGGGTGTATAAGGGTTTATAACAACATGACATATTGTAAATTGAAATTTCAATCAAAACGGAGCTAAATTCGTAATATACAGGGTGGGCCAAAATAAGGGTCCTATCTTTAAATTTGAATAACTTGAATTTGAATAACTTCCACAAAATAAAAGTTAAACTCACCAAACTTTATGTGTGTGTAGACTGACCCTTCCGAGATTTTTTGAAATAAACAAAACAAATTTTAGCCGAAAAACACTTCTTAAAACTTACAAAAACTAAAGTATTGTTTTTTACACGGTTTTGAGTTTTTTAAGCAAACATAATGTTTTCTAAATGAGGGTACGTTCCTTAGGGCTAATACGGCTCATGCTTGCTTCGGAAGGGGTCCTTTACTTATTCTAAAAAAAAAATTTTTTTAAATCAATAAATAAAAAAGTTATGAATTTTTAAAAATAGGACCCTTATTTTTGCCCACCCTATACTAGCAGGGTTACCCGGCGTTGCCAGGGTTAGACTGTGGGATAATATCATATGCAACCTCATATTAAGGAGATTTTACTTTAACTTGATGTTGTCAGCTAGATTTCTTACCAACTGAACTATTCATATATATGTTAATACATTGGACCCCTTCCCACACACACACACTATTCGCGGGCTCACCATTCGCAGTTTCTACAAATTCGCGGATTTTCAGCATGAGCATTGAGTTAACATTTTCTTTATAAATTCGGTAGAACTTACAAATACGAGAATCATTTAAGTTCAACTAAGGCCAATATAAGAAAAAAAAAACTTACAAATATGATAATCATTTAAATCCAACATGATAAAAAAAAAAAAAAAAAAAAAAATTAAAAACGCTAATTATTACGTAGGATTCATATTAAATGCAGCTCATACAAAAGTATTGGTAATCCAAACTTTTGCGAACTTTATACGAAACTGAAATATTTTTAAAAATATCAACCCAATTGCAAGCAGAAAGGGCTAATTTATGCTAATTTGGCGGTTTTCATGCAAAATAAAAACACATGCTGATGTAAAAAAAAACTGATTTTTAATTAACTTTGAGGCATCAAAATCTATTCACGGATTTTCGTTATTCGCGAATGTGTCTGGAACATAAACCCCATGAATAGCAGGGACCTACTGTACTCTTAAACTAACGCTTATAAATGCACTAATTTCATTGTGTAACATCGTAGAAAAGCATCATTATCTCCTTTAAAAGGCAGGTAGAGACGCAGAACTACTTCCATTATGTTTACATGCAAATTGTACATGTGAATACACTTACAGTTGAGGTAAACTCCCTAGTATATGTGCAGAAAATTTTCTGTGGAAGACAATGGAAGTGGTCCGAAATCTCTATGCGTTCCTTCCTAACTTAAGTGATGCTTTCTCGTGTGTGTGTGTGTGCGTGTGCGTGTATGTATGTATGGGGGGGGGTACAGTCCATAAGTTCATACTTCGATATGCACAACATACGTGGAGTTCCATAGGGATCCACTCATCCTCGTCACCATTTGTAGCGTTGGTGCTTTGTCGGTTGTTATTGTGTTTCCATTAGTGTCCGGCTCGCGGGGTAACTGCTTCACATACGTAACTATTCAAGTAGGAACACAGAAATAAATAAGAGAGACAAACAGTTGATGCGTGCGCTCCGATCGCTTCCTTAAGTGAGCTATGCGAAGGCCTAACATACTTTAAAACTTCAAATATATACTATTTTGATGAAATTTATATCATATATATAAAGTTCTCAGGGGAAGACAATGGAAGTGGTCCCGAACCTCTATCTTACGCTATATGTGTCCCCACCTCTACGTGACCCATGGCGACAGAATCCTCTAAAAAACTTCAAATAAATTTAAGACACTAATTCAAAGAGTTTTCTAATATTTCAGCTCCTTCCGACTATATTAGGGGTCGAAACAGGAGGAGGGGGGGGGGGGGTAGGTAGTAAAAACCAAAAAAGTAATATGATGTCATGTGCATATTGAAAAAGGACATAGTAGTGTTTCTCATTCAATCCCGAGCAACGCCAGATATTCCGGCTAGTCTTTTATATAAAACTCAATGTCTGTGTGAATGTGTGTCTGTATTTGTGTGTGGGTTCCCTATACAAAAATTGTACGTGGAACTTACAAAATATTGCATGACTGAATCTTATTCTCGAGAAAGCTAACGGGGGAGGGGGATAGAGAAAGAGGTAGAAGATTTAATAGAAATATGTTATACTTTTGCCCCGGGCAACGCCGGGTAGCCCTGCTAGTATGTAATTATTCGTCAACAATTTGTTTCAAATTGGCAGAGAAAGCGAAAGCGAAAGGTGGGTGATAGAGAGAGGGGGATGGGATGGGAGAGGGGGATATAGGAGAGCGGTCAGAGTGAGAGAGAGGAAGTGGAGAGAGAAGATAGATAGAGAGCGGGATAATAGAGAGAGAGAGAGAGATAGAGACAGAGAGATGTGATGAGAGAGGGAGCTGGGTTAGAAAAGAGGAGAGCGAGAGGGAAGAGGGAAATATAGAGAGAGGGGGATAGAGATAGCTAGACAGAGAAAGAAGTTTTGAATATTTTTCAACCTTCTATTTTGTTATCAACGCCAGGTAGTCGTGCTTACATATATATATATATATATATATATATATATATATATATATATATATATATATATATATATATATATATATTGCTGAATATAACAGACAACTTATTTCTGGATATCCTTTGGTAGATCCTTTCAATACTCCGAATCAGAATGATTCTGATTCGGAGTATTGAAAGGATCTACCAAAGGATATCCAGACATAAGTTGTCTGTTATATTTAACAATACTTGCCTGCAAGAGAAGATGCTGCTTAGATATATATATATATATATATATATATATATATATATATATATATAATAAGAAAGGGTATTTAGACATATTTTTTAAACCATTGTTTCGTAATAGTATTTTTTTTTTTTTGAAAAACCATAACATTGGTGGTGTTATGGTTTTTCAAAAAAAAAAAAATATAATAATATATATATATATATATATATATATGTGTGTGTGTGTGTGTGCTAGATAAAGAAAATAACCAAAAGATAAGAGAAACAAATAATGAAATAATTTGTATATTTACTTTTTGTAAATTAACAGTTTTTTTTTTATTTATTAATGTTGAAAAGGGATTTTGCACTTTTTAAATTTTTTTAATGTTTTTATGTTTTTTCTTTTACCAAGATCTTCATGAGGGTATAAATAAATAAATAAATAAATAAATATAAATCTTGGTCCAACACCCAAATACACTCTAATGCAGTTCTGTTTAGATTTCGGTGTAAATATCATTTATCTTCAGTCGTGCCTCATTTGCCGAGTACAAATAGACATCAATCCACCTACAAAGAATCCGCTATTGATATAAACGGCTTTTGTGATCCTCATATCAGATCTAGGCCATTCAAGTGTGATAAAAGTACTGCATTAATTTTAGCGAACAGCCATTGAATCGTGTAAATCTCCGATGCTAATATCTTCAGGGTTGAGAAATGATCATAGGATTTTTGTGCATTATCAAGATAGAATCAGAAGGGATGCTTTTGTGATATAGATTATCAGGAGAGTACCAGAGAGCTTGATTTAGGTTTGCAAGCTAACAGAATAGTACCAGATGATACGCTATTTAAAACAAATACGAACAGAGTCGTTTGGTTTCTTGACCATTGTCTGAGAGTCAATTGATTCGGTCAAAAACATAACCCAAACTGGCAAGACCTGTAGGGTTTAAAAAGCAGACTAAAAACAGAACGCATGTAGTTTGAATGTCGTACCAATTAGAAGCAGTCATGTTTCTGAATTTATGACCACGTGTGGTGGTGGTGGTGGGGGTCACAAGATTATCAAATCTCGCAACAATAACACCTTCTCACATTAAAACTAAATATCTCCAAGGGAGATAAATCAATTCACCGAGATTTTAAAAGTTGAAGCCTATGGGAGTACCCACGTCAAAAATTGGACTATTTAAATAATAAGATTTTTTTTTTTCATGAAAAATATGTGTGTTATGGTGCCATACCTATATGACGAACAGTGGACTCGTCCATTCCTAATAAAAGACTGGAAGCATTTAGGTTTCCCATAGTAATTGGAATCAACTGCAGTCTACCCTGGCAGTCAGGACTGATATACCACTTCTCTTGTTCTCTGTACATATCTTTTCTTCAATATATATTGTTCACTTAACCCTGTGTTCCGTGTCTTCATTTCGGCCCCTAAACAGGGTCACAACAATGTGGAAGGTTCAAAGCAGGGATGCTCAGCGTTTTTAACCCTATGGACCACAAACTATATAAGAAATTTTCTGTGAACCTCTGTATTTAAGCAGCAAATAATTCATTCTTTTGAATAAAGAATTATTTAAATTTCAAAGTAGATTTCATTGTTTCAAAATAACTAAAGAAGTAGTTTTTATTTGATAAAAGTGATGTTTGGTCTTGATTATTTTTGGCACAAGGGGAGATAATCGATTGAAATATTTTGAATAGTGTTATTTAGTTTTGATTTTAACGCCGGCACCATTTTTTAAAAATTTTATTTAAAAAATTTTTTTTGATTTTTTATTTTATTTTATTTTATTTATTTATTTATTTTTTTGGTGGGGGGGGGGGAATGGGAGAGCTTATGGTGTTTCTTGTAATTTCTGTTCATTGGTTCATTTTTGTGTGGTGTTAACTGATGCCGGTGTAATTTATTGTGTGGGGAAGATTATGAAGTGATGTTTCTTGCAGTTTCTGTTCCTTGGTTCGTATTGTGGTGTTCTTCGTGTGGTTTTGTTTTCTCTCTGTTGTAAATTCCTTGTGACTGGTTACCCTTTGTAGCTTATGCAGGTTGGTTTCCGCATTAAAGGATTTTCCTTAAGATTGCAGCTGTTTTGATCGTTGCCGTTCTTTGCATGGTTTCGATGGTCCCTTTGATTCCAATTTTTCTCAGTCTTTTCTCCAGGTTTTTTATTATTATTATTATTATTATTATTATTAAATACTCACTAGGAGTTATCACACTGGTCATCGTCAGTGGTCACCCACTGCCGACAACCTGTGGTATTACCTGGAGTCTGAGTGACAACAAGTCTCCTCAGGCCTCCAGTATGCTCCACCTCTTTTCGTTCATCACCGCTGATGACCTTGCGGTAATCGCAACAGCCACCTACCAACGATTTCCCGCTGATAAGGGCCATTGGTCCCCTCTGGGGCCCGAGTGGCAACAAGCCTTCCCAAGGTCCCAGAGCTGTCCGCGCTCTTCCAGTGGAGGTCTGGTTTTGCGCTTTCCCTCCTCGACCCTCTGTCTATAATTTTCGTGGCGTCAGCCTATGCTTGCGCCTCTCTCGTGCGGTTGTATTTTGCGCCCGGTTCTGTTTTGTGCTTCCATGTGTTTGTTCTCCGTTCGTTGCTTATGTGGGTTGGTTTCCGCATTCGAGGACATTTCTCAGGATTGTAGCTGTTTTGATCATTACTGTCCTTTGTATGGTCTCAGTTATCCCTTTGATTCCTATTTCTCCTAGTCTTTTCTCCATGTTTTTGGGGACTGTTCCTAGTGCTCCTATGATTATTGGTGTTATACTGACTTTCTTCATGTTCCATATTCCTTTCAATTCTCTGGCAAGTTCAGTATATTTGCTTCTCTTTTCCGTCTCTTTGATCTTCACTCTGTGGTCTGCTGGAACGGCAAAGTCCACGATTTTGCAGGATTTTTCTTTCTTGTTGATTATTATCATATCCGGTCTCCTTGCTGTTATGGGTTTGTCTGTTTGTACATTCATATCCCATATGATTTTGTGTTTTTCGTTTTCTAGTACAGTTTCTGGTTTGTGTTTGTACCGTTTTCTTGCATATTCGAAATTCAGTTGTTTGCACATTTCCCGGTGTACTTCTTTCCCCATGCTGTCATTATTATTATTATTATTATTATTATTATTATTATTATTATTATTATTATTATTATTATTTCATAATACTGCTTGCCATTGGACGATAACAATTCAGTCAAAGCTAAGCCTCTCTAAGGTCTAACTCTTCCTCACAGAGGTAGGGGCAATGGCAACGTGGGAGTGTCAGAGCTATCCAGCTAACAGGGCTCTGGTGAAAATCAAGGAGTAGTTGACATCAGGATCCGTCACCCTCTGGTCATCTCTGTCTCTGCATGTGGCAAGCAAAGACGTGTCAAGCACAGAACCGAAAATCAATGAAGTAAAAGTGACACTGTAACTTTTGCTCCATTCCTTTGTGTGTTTTAGGACAGACCTTCCCCGACTTTGCATGCAATCACTGAGCCTTGCTGTTCTCGGTGTTGGGGGTTAACACCTGCAATCCTACAGGACTTCATGCAGACCAGATAATCCTGAGGCACGATCTCCGTGAGCTCTATGCAGAAGTCCGACTCGCTTACCAAGAACAACATCTATACAAACAAACAGGTTTTAGCATTTGTTAACGAAAAGATTAAAAAATGTGACGTGTAATAATCTACTTCATAGACTTTAAAAAGTAAAACACTAGATTTACAGTTTCTTCTTTTTCGATAAGTGTTAGCCGTTGGACACAAAAATGCGGTCAAAAACTAAGCGAGAATCATTACGTCGCAAAATAAAACAAATAAAAGTATTTTCATCTACGAAAAAAATGTTTCAGTTATAAAAAAAATGGCGACTACGGGTAATAAATACTCAGACGTAAAAGTTGAATTTAAAAGACTTTCGACGATCATATGTCGCCGGATATTTTATTATTTTACGATACTGCTAGCTGTTGGATTATAAGAGCTGGTCTTATTAGTAGGTGGTAAGAACAACTATTATATATTATTATTAAGTAATGAAAACCGTCGCACGAAAGGTAAAACAAAACCTATTTTATAACAACAATGAAAGGGTTTATTCAACTACCTATATACCGTTTGGTATAGGTTGAAGAAAGTTGGACAGAGTTCAAATGATGAAAGGAAAAGTAGAAAGTTCTTTGTGCCCTCAAAAATCTGTGAGCAGTTATTTTCAGGCAAAGATAGTCGATGCTTAAGCATCCAATGGACAGAGACAGGAGAGAGAAAGCAGACGTATTTCCTCGTTTTATTTATCAAAATAAGTATACAAAAATATACAGTATTGATGTGGCACAAGGCCAAAAAGGGGTATGGGAGGGTGAATTGGAGGTCGGGGGTCGTCCACTTAGTCTATGTCCTAGAAACTAGCTCCAGTCACCACAATACCACATTCACTCTATGGACTTGAGCTACTTAAAATATCCCCAGGTGTTTGAAATGAATTTTATTTACAGAAATATATACAGTGTGTAATGATGGGAGTGGGAGAACAAAAACTAAGCCTTAAAAAATCCTCCAAAAATAAATAAAAAGAAAAGGGATGATAAAAATAATGAATAAAATAAAATGCTAATTATGGTAAGTTAGTAGGACCCCCCCCCCCCTCCATCCTATCTAAGGTATGAACTGCTCGCTGTCTTCCGGTAAAAACCGAAAGCAAGAAAGTCAGTTCCTAGGTGGGAGTGGGCGTTTCTATGAGGGACAAAAGAAATGGTGGGATGGGTTCTTTAGGGATGTGCGGTGTCCTCCAGGATAAGTACTATTAGGGCGGGCCAGGGATAAAAAGTAAATCTGGGAGCGGGCATCCTGGAGGAGTTCGTACACCTAAAATAAAGATAGGGGGCACAGGACTCATTTGTACTACTAGCTAAAAGGGGCTGATCCAAATCTTGGATGGTCATAGAGAACTTTTCAAAAAAGGACCTAAGGTCGGCGTGTGGCATGCCTAGGCAGGGAACACGAACTCTAATCTATTCCGCGTGAACACGCATAAACTAGCGGTGTGTATCGACCTTCTTCTAAATAGTGAGGTAGGCAACCTCCTTCTAGCAGATTTGATTTTAATTTTAAACTGATGCTTAAAATACAAAATCAAATGATGATGAGAAGGCGGCGCCCCTCCCCCCCCCCCACGCCATATTCTTAAGCGTGAAGTATATACAACGAGTCTAGCTACGGCTAAAATCGCGAACAAAACCATACGTTTCTCCCTGAGCCACACAGGAATCTCTCCTCTGACGACCATGATTACGAAAGGGCTGAAGTAGTTCTTCAGGGGGCAGATGAAATAAATGCGCACTGCAAACTGATTGGTCAGTGTGTGACCAAATGACCTAACAGGGACAGTACTCCGAGAGAGAAAATAAGTCACTATTTATTACTGCTACACCATGACAACAATTCAATCAAAACGTATAATCGTCTATATTTATATAACAGTCAATGTTTGTCTGTGTTATAGAAATAGATATGTTAACAGTTAGAACATTCAAATAAGTTTCGATAAGGGTTAAATTTTTTAAAAGAATCTAAACATATACTATTACTTCTATTACTAATCGAGATTTGCTATCTGTCTGTCTGAAGCTGAAACTATGTAATTACTTCTATTACTAATGGAGATTTGCTATCTGTCTGTCTGAAGCTGAAGCTATACTATTACTTCTATTACTAATGGAGATTTGGTATCTGTTTGTCTGAAGTTCAAACTATACTATTACTTCTATTACTAATAGAGATTTGGTATCTGTCTGTCTGAAGCCGAAACTATACTATTACTTCTATAACTAATGGAGATTTGGTATCTGTGTGTCTGAAACTGAAACTATACTATTACTTCTATTACTAATGGAGATTTGCTATCTGCCTGTCTGAAGCTGAAACTATGTTATTACTTCTATTACTAATGTAGATACTGATGTAGATTTTGTATCTGTTTGTCTAAAGCTGAAACTATACTATTACTTCTGTTAATAATGGAGATTTGGTATCTGTTGGTCTGAAGCTGAAACTATATTATTACTTCTATAACTAATGGAGTATTGGTATCTGTTTGTTTGAAACTGAAACTATACTATTACTTCTGTTACTAATGGAGATTTGGTATCTGTTTGTCTGAAGCTGAAACTATACTATTACTTATATTACTAATGGAGATTTGGTATCTGTTTGTCTGAAACTGAAACTATACTATTACTTCTATTACTAATAGAGATTTGGTATCTGTTTGTTTGAAACTGTAACTATACTATTACTTCTATTGCTAATCGAGATTTGGTATCTGTCTGTCTGAAGCTGAAACTATACTATTACTAATAGAGATTTGGTATGTGTTTTTCTGAAGCTGAAACTATACTATTACTTCTATTTCTAATGGAGATTTGGTATCTGTTTGTCTGAAACTATACTATTACTTCTATTACTAATGGAGATTTGGTAATGTTTGTCTGAAACTGAAACTCTACTATTACTAATGGAGATTTAGTATCTGTGCCTGAAGCAAAAACTATACTATTACTTCTATTACTAATGGAGATTTGGTATCTGTTTGTCCGAAGCTGAAACTATACTATTACTTCTATTACTAATGGAGATTTGGTATCTGTTTGTCTGAAACTGTAACTATACTATTACTGCTATTAATAATGGAGATTTGGTGTACGTTTGTCTGAAGCTGAAACTATACTGTTACTTCTATTACAAATGGAGATTTGGTATCTGTTTGTCTGAAACTGAAACTATACTATTACTTCTGTTACTAATGGAGATTTGGTATCTGTTTGTCTGAAGCAAAAACTATACTATTACTTCTATTACTAGTAGAGATTTGGTATCCGTTTGTCTGAAACTGAAACTATACTATTACTTCTATTACAAATGGAGATTTGGTATCTGTTTGTCTGAAGCTGAAACTATACTATTACTTCTGTTAACAATGGAGATTTGGTATCTGTTTGTCTCAAGCTGAAACTATATTATTACTTCTATTACTAATGGAGATTTGGTATCTGTTTGTCTGAAACCGAAACTATACTATTACTGTTTTGCAATGCTTAAAACAGGGGGTGGGGAATTAATAGCTTTCTGTTTTATGATTCCATCCTCCCAGGCATTACCGTGTCCATATTTTTTTTGGGGGGGGGGGGTACTAGTGTAGTATCTGTATTGTGGTCATGATATCATCCTCCCAAGTATTACTGTCTTTTTGGGGGAGGGGGATTGTGTAGTATCTGTTCTGTTGTCACGATACCATCCTTCCAGGGATTATGTTCTTTTTATTTGGGGGAGGGGGTAGTGTAGTATCTGTTCTGTTGTCATGAGATCATCCTCCTGTGCATTACCTTCTATTTTAGGAGGAGCAGTGTAGGATATGTATTTTGTCATATATACTTACAAAATTATGCGATTAGATGGAGTATATTTTTGCAAGTATAAGATAATGTATGCAACTATATATCTACAGTATAGACAGGTTAGGAGCAAAGTGTAGTATCTGTTCTGATACTACCCTTCATCTTTTCTGTCCTCGGTCAGTGAAAGAGAAATCCTTCTTGGGTCGCAGCTATTTATTTATATTTTTTTTTGTGGGTTTTTTAACTCAGAAAGTGACAGCAGCAAAGCTCAGCAGTTACATGCGAAGTCGGGGAAGGTTTGGTCTAGAACACACAAAGGAATTGTTGCCACTTTCACTCCATTGATTTGCGGTTCCATGCCCGAAAGCGGATAAAGCAGCAAAAGAATTACTGAATTGCTGAACATGTTATCTACCAATACCAGGATTCCATGCACTGATCTTCGACCTTCTATAAACAGAAAAATCAAAGAAAAATGACAAGAATTTTGGGATAGAATGCCAAAGTAATAAATTACACAAGATTTGGCCAACTACTGATGAGTGGCCCCTAAGCTATAGAAAGGCAAGGAGAGAAGAGGTTGTAGTAGCTAGACTCTGTATATATATAATATATATATATATATATATATATATATATATATATATATTACGTAAAATTATTTATTGGAAGATGAAGAGTCTCCAATGTGTATATCATGTCCAGAATCTTATACAGTCAAACATTTATTAATAGACTGTCAGGATCTGCAACAAAGCCGAAGGAAATGCTACAACTCAAAAAATCTAAAGAACCTGTTTAAATACACTAATCCGACCAAAATCTTAAACTTCATCAAAGAAGTTGGATTTTAATTTCAAATTTTCTTATTTAAAAAAAATTTTTTTTTAAAAACAATATAAAATAATTTTCCTATCTTGGGATTTCATTTGACAACTTTATTCGTCATTAAATAACCCAAAACCAAACCAAACCAAACCAACCCAAACCAAACCAAACCAAACCAAACCAAATGTATTTGCTTGCTGCATGCACAGGCGGAAGCGACCAGAGGATGACGGATCCTGATGCTGACTCCTCGTGAAATTTCATCAGAGCTCTGTTAGCCAAGTTGTGTCCCTAATACTGCTTGGCTCTAAACCTGTCTGCCATGGGTGAACCTGCCAGGAATCGGAGTCTCACATGGTATAGGTCTGACACTACCATGTTCCCATTGCTCTTACCACGGTGAGGAAGGATTGGACTTTAGGTGTATGTGTGTGTGTGGTCGTATGATAAGTTGTGTTTTAAATAGAATTTGATGCAACAAAATTGGTAAAAAAAAATTATTCTCATCATTTTCCGTCGTTTGCGTCGATTCTTTTATTTTGTTAATATTTATTCTCACTTTATTCTGAAACCAATTCCACAAGATTGATAGACTCTAATGAAATTCTCTCAAGAAGGATTATTCGCGTCGCGCTTTATGAAACGGAATTGCTTTGCGAAAGGATAAAAAAACAATGGCTTCTTCTTCGACAAGACAATCTCAAAATACAACACTGTTATCTCCCCTGTTTTTGGTTGGTTTCTTTTTATTATTGACAAGCTTTTCCCACCCGACGTTACCTGGGAATAAAAGAAAAAAAATCACTGACTTGTTTACGAATAAACGGAAACTATTCGTGGAGACCTTAACTTCGTAATCGAATTACTTTGTGAAACAGGGTTTTTTTTTTTAAATGCGTTTTAGTACTTGACGTTAATCGATTAATTGTAAAGAACAAATAAGAATTTGTAATTAATGCAGAGGCGAGAAACACACATACACACATACACACACATGCTTGAAGTTGCATAATATAATTAATATATATATTCATTTTTGAAGAACTCAACGGAGAGAACACAGTATAGCCGCACATAATAACTTCCCTTTAATCTGTTTAGGCGAGTAAGGAAAAATGTCTCCATTCTAACAGTTTTCTTAGCTGGAATAAGTATCTTCAGAAAAACAACTGAAGCAAAGTAACATATACTTGTACTGATAACATAGTGGAAGGAAAAAAACGGAAAAATAGGCTAGTGTGAATCAAGTATCGGTATGTCAGATGGATTGCTATTTGGGTCTGACTTTGAAAATTCGATAAGATAACTTTTTCTACCGCACCAGAAGGTATCTCACGCCGGACGCAATCCTCTACCTGTATAAGAGTCAAATAACGTTTTAAAATGGAGTACTGTTGCCACATCTGGGGGGGGGGGGGTCTCAGGGCGCCCTTTCCTGCCTTGACAGAGTACAAAATCGACTTCGAAATCTAGTGAGGGATGTCTTCTTCTCTTCCCTACAGCCTCTTTCTCACTGAATAGACGTTGCTAGTCTTTCTCTACTCTATTGTTATTTTTATGGTAGGTGTTCGACTGAGCTCCAATCTATGGTTAACCCCCCCCCCCTTCTTTTTCACCCCAGTTCTTAGTATTTCCTCTCTTTTCACTTCACGAAGAAGAATCTCATTACTTTCAGAAATATTTTTATAGAGACAACCTTCTTCTGTATTCACAACATCTTCAACACTAAGTAGATCTCGACCATCTTTCATTTCTAGGTAGATACATTCGATCTGAATCTCCTTTCTTTACAAAAGCTTCATAAATTGTAAATAAATTATTATTATAATAAATTACTATTATTATTATTATTATTATTATTATTATTATTATTATTATTATTGCTGCTGCTACCCTCGGACAAGGCCAAATACCCTTTCTTGTATACAAAATTATAAAAAAAAGACTGTAAAAATCTTTATCCCGGGCAACGGATATATTAATGCATCATTAGGTATTCTGATCTGAATACAATTTTGCTTGGTACGAAGAAGAGAAAGTTGAAGGAGGGGGAAGGAAGATGAAAGAGGAAGGATGGGGAGGGAAGATGAAACAAGGGGAAGGAAGATGAAAGAGGAAGGAGGGGGAAGGAAGATGAAAGTTGAAGGAGGGGGAAGGAAGATGAAAGTTGAAGGAGGGGGAAGGAAAATGAAAGAGGAAGGAGGGGGAAGGAAGATGAAAGTTGAAGGAGGGGGAAGGAAGATGAAAGAGGAAGGAGGGGGGAGGAAGATGAAAGAGGAAGAGAAGAGGATAAAGAGAAGAAAAAGGAACACGTGAGCTCAATTATCAACAGTTTCCCTTTGTAAGATAAGAATATTTTATATCTGTTTTTATACTGTCATAGGGGCACAGATGTTGGAGTCTCTTCTCCAACACGTGGCCGCCATATTGTTTGTTGTATTTTTTATTTAACACATACGAAGTCGGAATAAAAAGGAATAAAGGATATTAATTAAAAATCAGTTGGGTTTACATATATACACATTAATCATTAATCATTATTATTATTCGTACTCACTAGGAGTTCTCACACAGATCATCATCAGTGATTGCTCACCGACAACAACCAGTGGTATTTCCTGGAGTCTGAGTGACAACAAGCCTCCCCAGATTTCCAGTATTCTTCACCTCTTTTCGATAACGATGCGGTATCGCAACACCTGCTTACCATTGATTTCTCACTAGTAAGGACAATTGGTCTTCTCTGGGATTTGGGTGGCAATAAGCCTCCCCAAGGTCCCAGCATTCTCCGCACTTTTCCAGTGGGGGTCTGGTTTGTGCTGTCCCTCCTCGGTCTTCTCATCCTCCTCGACCCTCTACAAATATTTTATCTGGTGTCAGCCTAGACCGGCACCATTTTTAAAAAAATTTTTTTTTTTTTTTTAATTATTATTATTATTATTATTATTATTATTATTATTATTATTATTATTATTGTTATTGATATTATTATTATTATTATTATTATTGTTATTGATATTATTATTATTATTATTATTATTATTATTGATTGATTGAGTGGTACAGCTTTAAAAACAAAATCTGTATTAAAAAATCATAATAGTGCACATATTGTTTCGTTTGTATTATTTGGATTAGAGAACTTGTGACTGATAGAGGGATATCGACTTCAACTATTTCTATAACATTACTCACAAAACGAAAACTGTTGGTCGGATTAAATTTTAAAATTTTAAAAATTGATTAGAAATTTAAATATTCTTTGATCAGAACATGAAACTATATTTTCGAATTTTGACGCTCCAATTGTATCACCAAGGTAACAAAACTTCTCAACAGCTTTGACCATCCATATATACGTCATATCTACTTATACCATGTCACTGCGTCTCTTTGTATTCGTTTACCCTGGCAACACATGTATTTCGATTGTGTTGGGATATTTATTTACGTAGCTTTATCTTTAGTAATTACGTTGTTGCTTTTTATCTCTTTCTGTATTATGTTTCATATATCCCTTCTATGCATGTCTCCGACAAACTGTCTAATAGTCACATAATAAATCTTGATGTAAGAAAATGTGAATTATTATTCGGACTACTGTTATCATTTTGGATGTTATTCTCAAAACGTTTCGGCCGATGCAACCTCCGACCTTCTTCGGGTGCATCTTGTCGAACTCAGGAATCTGTAGGAATTTCGAACTGAACCTGAGTCCGACAAGATGCTCGTGAAGAAGTTCGGAGGTTACATTGGCCGAAACGTTGTGAAAATAACATCCAAGATGAGAACAGTAGTCCGAGTAATCTAAATAATGTCAAATTATGAATCCACATCTAAAAAATTCCGAAACAAAATACATATTAAAAAGATAAAAAGCAGAAACTTTATTCTGTTGTATATAAACTTCTGTTCCGGGTAACATCTAGCCGCAATACCCTTATTTGAGAGCTTTGGGGAGTATGGGGTCATTTATTATTTGCCATTACTCCTAGGTCCACTCTGAATCTGGAGTAGCAGTACCTGTCAGATTCATGGTTTTCTTTTTCCTGCAGATAACATGCATCAAGATTGTCACACTTATCAATTACAGTAACGATTCATAAAATCCTTTTAATTCCTCATTCACTTGAATTACCTCCCTTGTTTATGAAGGTCCTTATCATACTCGATTTAACGTCCGTTTTACATGATGGCATGTATTGGACGGTTTGTAGAAATTGACTTCCAAACTAGCCTATCTCTGAATAGGCCTTTATTAATCCCTCTTTCTCTCAAGTCCATCCTTATTATTTCCTCGTATGTTTTCCTTGGCTTTCCCATGTGAACTGACTCTGCTACCTCAATTGTTCTACATCTACTAACCCAAAAGCTTTCATCCATTCTTTCAATGTGGCCATACCATAAGAGTCTCCTGTTCTGCACACATATCTCTATACTGTCGAAATTTAAACTTCCTCTGAGGTCATAAGATCTAAGCCTGTCTTTAAGACTCACATTACACATGAATCTTGTAGGAAAATATTACGTTGTATACTTTACACATTCTCATATCATTTCTCTCCATGCAGCGCATGTCCTCAACCCTCACTATTTCCACGTTTATTTTTCCACTCTTCTGAGGAAACAGCGACTTGTTTTTCCTTCAAGGTTGACAGCTGGCAATTAATTATTATTTTGAGCGGTATTAATGACGCTCTGGGGGGTCCTTCTTTCCACTGTCAACCAGCTGATGTACTAGAAGTATATGCAATACACCAGCCCTACGTCCGCACCGTAGAAAAGCATTAGGACACCAGCGGCTTCTGAAAAAGATAACTGTATCTTCCTATACACATTAGGGTTTTGTCTGAGATTTGAATATGGGCTTACAGCGTTACTGTTTTTAAAAGACCGATTAAGACGAAGTGAAATGGTCAAATGTCGCCGGCTTCCCACGGAGGCGATTTGTAAGCAGATTAACACCTACGGATTTTCTATTCCGAGTTGTCAATATTTTATTTGTCATAATGTTGGCAAATGAGGTACTGTAAAAGAACGTGTGTGTTTTACGCCATTCACCAGCGAAGACAAGAAGAGTCGAACATTGCCCGGTTTATGATGAGCATCGGCGTTAGAAGAGACGACGCGTAACATCTTTATTTCAACATCCGGGATATTCAGATACAGATATGTAGTTATGCAAATCAAGTTGGTTTGAATAAGTAGGATTTAAGTCGATAGAAGAAGAAAATAATTGACATTTTGGGTTCGAGAGTTTATTCTGAACTTGGTGTTGTGAAGTGCACAGGTGAAGAAAAACGAAAAAAAAAACAAATTCAGAGAAAATTTTCACTGAGCCGAATTATTTTATTGACTGTGGCTACAAGTTCATTATTATTTTAATATATATATATATATATATATATATATATATATATATATATATATATATATATATATATATATATATATAATATTTATAAATAGATATTAATTATTTATTACCTACAGACATCGATGTTTCATGCTAACGCAATCTTCAGTGCAGGAAGCTAATTCTCAATGGTCGGCAGGCACGAACTCCGATCACAAATCGCCACTGATTTGCAGTCAAGAGCGTTACCCCTCGGCCATAGGGAATCAGCTAATAATTAAAGAAGAATTTTACTTTGTAAATAGCGAGTCGGCGGCTAAATTTACACAAGCAGTTAAAGTAATCAACAAACTAGTGTTTGGATTTTTGCATGAAGCTATTTGTACTGCTTGTTATTAAACTCACTCAGAGTGCCCGGCCTTTAGTGAAGGGGGCTTATAATAATATTTATAAATATATATTAATTATTTATTCCCTATTAATTATTTTTATATATATATATGAAGAAAATGGGGATAAAATGATCCGACGTAATGTAAAATGAAAAAGGAAAGCCAAAAACTATGCTATTTATGTGTTCATCAACGTTTCGTCTTTATTGAAAGACTTCCTCAGGATGAAAAAAACAATGTAGAAAAATCATACAGAATGTTAATTTTGATTTGTCAGAAAGTGCCCAGACTTGGGCATGGCTGTTGATGTGAACAAGCAGAAAATGAAAAACATAATTTTGGTTATGGCGTTATCACCAGTAGTCTGTCTCATTCAAATATATATATATATATATATATATATATATATATATATATATATATATATATATATATAATCTAATATACGGAACGTTTATGTTATTGCCTTTTAAGGGAAGTGAGGTCTGATCAACTCTGCTGGGAAGCCATGAAATAAAATACTGTTTTGTTTTTAAATTCCCGAAACAGTTTTTCATGGTAAACAACTGATGATCCCTTAAATAATGTTAAGACTAGCGTAAATTCTTGGAAGCAAACTAATATAGTAACTGCTAAAAGTAAATTGACTTATAAAAATGATTTTCTACCGAATGACTTGGGACTAAAATGTTTTTTTTTTAATATAGTTTTAATGGTTAGGAAACTTCCGAGACTAATATATATATATATATATATATATATATATATATATATATATATATATATATAATCATGATGAAAAAAAAGAACTCTTCAGTCCCCCATTTTTACTTTTTGGAAAAGAATTATTTCCATTGGTTGATTTTCTTTTAGGTAGTCATTATTCTCACAGCAACTGGATCCCTGTGCCCTGCCTCTATGCGGAATCGGATTAGGACACCCATGGCTTTTGACAAAACTAACTTTCTTTTTCCAATTCACATTAGGGTTTTGTCTGAGAATTTTAATATAGGCTTACAGCGTTACTGTAATCTTCTTCTGAGGTCATCAGATCTAGGCATCACTTTAAGACTTACATTACACATCCATCGTATCATTTCTCTCCATGCAACGCATGTTCTCAACCCTCACTGGGCAGGTTTAACTTTCATGCATCATTACACTGCATACACATATTTGAGTTAAAGTGAAAAAGTCTACTTGGTGACGGCTTCCGGTTTTGAAATTGGAAATTGACAAACGGTGTTTATCAAAAGACAGTCCCTCATAATTTCCTAGCGATTAGATTTTGGCAGAAGTTTTAATTTCGCTTGTTTGTAAACATTTCGTTGAGAGAGTTAACCCAAATTTCTTTTACCAGTAATTCTAAGTCCGATTGGCAAGGTTGTAAAATCACGCGTAATCGCCTAAAAAAGTAGACCCCCCCCTCTCGCAACAAAATGTTTAATTTTATTATTTGTAATTAAAAAAATTGAAATTTCCAATTATAAAAGCCAGTTTATGTGTTAATGATTTTTAAAAAATGCAGTGAAAACAAATTATTAGTTGCTCCCAAAAAACATCTTAACAGGGGTGGGACGTAATGGGTGAAAATTTCAGATTCATGCGAGTAGTATATTTTTGTGTTCATTTATACATAAATAACACTAAACAATGAAACATTTTGAAAATTTTGCAAAGTTCAGAAGGTGCAGGCCACTAGTTTTTGACTATTTTACATTCACAGTCTGAAAATGGTCCTAAATTAAAGTATTATATCAGATTTAACCATCTATATCCATAGCTTTTGAGGATGTTTTAGGACCTGCAACGTTGCATGAAACCACTTTTTCACCGAAAAAATGATGGCTATTTTTGGCATGCACCTTCTGAATTTTGCAAAATTTTCAAAATGTTTGATTGTTTAGTGTTATTTATGTATAAATGAACACAAAAAAATACTACTCGCATGAATCTGAAATTTTCACCCATTACGTCCCACCCCTAATCTTAACTAAAAAAAAAAATGGGTAACTGTTTTTGATAATTTCTGATTTTAAAACTGGAAGCCGTTATCAAGTAGAATTTTTTTAAATTTAGCCCATACTTAATAGACTCTAAAGACACAAGAGAAATTTACAATTTTTAAGGCCTTGAAAAATTATGGCTTTTCATTCTCTCCACTTGAATAAACAGTTTTCTGGGGTTATTTAGCATTTTTTTTTTTTTTGAAAATATGGTTGAGACAAAAATGAGGAAATCCTGACATGAGTTATCTTTCCCTGATTCATTATAATTTCGCCATTTTGTTCTGATTGACAACAAGATAAAAAAGAAAGAAAGAAATGCTTTCATGACTATCGATTTGAAGACAGCTTTCTTCTTAGGATTTGCTTTCAAGACACATTTTCTTGTTCATTCTGCATTAATCCGTTTTTAAATGCATCCACGCATCCTTATAAAAGGCTCTGTCTGTCCGGCATGCTTCATTTTATTAGCATTTTGTTGGCTTGTCATGCTCAAGTTGGAAAAAGCATTTTCATTGCTAACGCATTTTATTTTTACGAGTGTACACCTCCACGTCAAAAATGTCAGAAAAAAAATTATGCTTCGCCAGTGTTAGCACTAATATTCACATTCATATAAAATAACGTCTCAATCGGTTAAAAAGAGTGGAATTTTCAAATTAGAATTCGAGTGAGGCTACATGTCCTGGCAGTGACGTCACAGTCACAGGAAAACTCTAATGAGAAAGATAGAAGACGTCTCAAACTGGAAAGTTATAAAAAGAAAAAGAAAGAAAAACGTATAAATCGGAATAGAAAGAAAAAATGGAAAACAAAAGAAAGAAAATGTCTCATTATGGAAATAGAGCAACGGATTTCTTTTCGAATTGATTTTAGATAGGGAGGTCTGCCTTGCTATTTGCTTTCTCCCTTCCCTTAAACACTGGAAATGGGAAGAAAAAAGAGTTCTTTGCAGTGTTTGTAGAGGACGAGTTCTTGCTGAGAAGGTTTTATGGAAGGGGGACTGGAGAAGCTGTCGCGCACCTACCTTAGAAATACTGATTGAGTAGAAAAAGACTAGCAACGTCTCTTTTGTGAGAAAAGGGGCGATTGTTTATTAATTTGAATGCGATTAATTGAACATAAGTCACTATTTTACCCCTTTAGTTGGGGGGTCAATTGTGGGTTTATACTGTAGCATATCTAGGGTGTTCTTCAATCCTCACACTTCGTCCTTCACGATCCCCATTGTGCATTCACTTCGTCGGCAGAATCAGCTGGTTAAATTTCTGTAGTCGCAGTGGTGAGGTGGCAGCCGATGTTCCCATTTCTCTTCTCTCTGTCGTTGTCTTCTTCTTCTAAAGTCAATAAAGAAGGTGCTACTTTGGCTTGATATCTACAGCTAGAAACATGCAATTTGTTGATAAAAAAGGAATAGGCAGACTACACGTTACTATGGCAGTAGATTTTATGATGTCAATACCCAAGTTTCTAATCTCACATAAGTCTAAAGGATTTTTTTAAAACTATATACGTGAGTGCTACTTTGGCTTGATATCTACAATGAAAAAATATCTACACCGTATGCCTCTCATTTTTTTTTCAATATACGAATATTTGCGTCAAGCCACGATCTTTCAATTCCTTGTGTATATCTTCCGATGTTGGGATCGACAATATTTTGCTGATGGTTTACAGAAAAATGATGAAAATTGAGTTGGTTTGAATTAGCGTAAGCTCTCTATTCATTAGAATAGATAACTGAGACTTCAGCGACTTCTCGTTGAATAATTGGCTGAAGTGTCGCACGGTCTCTTCTTTGAACGTTAGGATTAGGGGTTAGGGTTCCAGGCTCGGTAACTACACATTCTTTCGAAATCGATTAGAAGTGTTGTCCTTGCTCTTGTAGCGTGTTGATTGCAATATAAGGTGTAGACCGCATAACAAAGTGTAGATATCATGCCAAAGTAGATTCATGATTTGTAGATATCATGCCAAAGTAGATTCATAATACGTAGAATGTATTATTAGCGTTTTTGTTTTTTTTGAGAAAAAGTTATTTAACGAAAGAAACTGTTGATTTTATCTTGTATTTAAGCGTATTCTGTCATGTTGTTTCGGTAATTCTATACAATACGAACCGAACTGTATTTTTTACCCCAACTCTAACCTAACCTTAAACTAACCCTAACTTAAGTTTTAGGTTTAATTCGGCAAAAGTTTGCTTAGTTCAGTTCGTATTGTGTAGAAGTATCAGAACTTGATTCGATTTTCTCTGTTCGTCACGATTGCAAATCTCTGGATACTTTTTTCTAAAAAGCACCGTGAGTCTATTTATAACAATTTTTCATTTTTTTTTTTTTAATTAACTAAACACAAACGCTGTTTATTTTTACTTAAAAAAATGTTTCCTTAATTTACGCTTAGATGTTTTTTTGTTGTTTTTTTGATAAAGAAAATGAATGATTTTAAATATTGATTTTTTTTTTTCCTGTGTGATTCTTTTCTTTTTTTTTTTTTTGACAAATCAGTTCCTGTTTCAGGAATCCTATGAAGTTCTACAGATAACACGTTCAGTACATCGCCAGTGTTTTATCTATAAAGATTAAAATGAAGTGATTTTCTTCAACATGATACAACTCTGCACCATCGCGTTGCCATCAACTGTGAGGCCAAGAAAATGCTTTTAATCAAATTCCACTTTCGATGTTCCTCTTCAGTACAACACTTTTAAGATACAGACTAGACGTACCAGTGACCCGTTGAGTCATAACCGCTACCTACCACTATTTATTCTACTTTGATTCCATTTCGAAAATTCAAAAACTCCTTATTTCAATTTTGACTAAAATCCATTATATGATTTTAATTCTAGAAAATGTCTAAAAATTTATGGTTTAAACTTAAAGGGTCTTTAAAAGAAATTGAAATACAGGGAATCTTGCTTAATTGGTGTCTGATGACTATCGAGCAAATTTAATGTAAATCTGAAATATTTTAATCTTCAAATGGGAGGCTGTGCCCATATTATGTCCCCTTAAAACCCCATAAAATACTCCAAGGAAACTGAAATTTGAAGAATATTTATTAATTGATGTCTAATACCTATTGTTAAAATTTCACAAAAATCGGAGGTGCCTGAATTTTCACAGGGAGCTTCCACTCCGTGTTTACCTCCTTTGCATAAAATAAATTTAATTAAATATAGCTCACATTACCACCCCTTACGCTTCGCAGCTGTGCTACAAAATTCATAATGATCGGTTAATTACATACAAATATATAAACATATTCACAAACCTAACTTTATACAGGTAGAGATATATAATCGATGTTAAAATATATAACTAACGCTAAAAGAAACTGCTTTATCTGTTGCTTGTGGGCGGGGGGGGGGGGGGGGCTTTAGTCTCTTTTATGAACTTATCATGTTTACCTACAATAATTTAGTTGTTTGTTATGAGTTCAGAATAATAGTCTGCTTGAAAGCAATATTTTAATCATTTGGACAAAACAAATGTATGAGTAATAAAAAAAGAAAAAAAATTAAGTATCGTTTTTTATTATCGTCTGGTTTCATTCAAAAAACATTCTTTGTGCCAGCAGACAGGTCAATCCATTTTAATCCACAGATAAAAATTTATTTGTGCAGACATTCCACACGGTTTTTGCCATAATTTTAAAGTGATTAAAAAAAAGAAAAGAATTAAAATTTAATTGCATAATTCTAATGTAGAGGGTGACCCCAACCCCACCCCTAAAAATTAGAACAGGGTGACGACCCTCCCCTCCCCCCCAATCGGAACATTCGGAATATAGAGTTACCCCCCCCCCCCCCCATCCAAAAACAAAACATTCACTTGTACTGACATTCCATACACACAAAAATCGTTAATAAAATTCACAATCCTTTCTTGTACAAATAAAATTGTACAATTTGGTACAAATAAACTTCAATCTATGACTGACTTGTCCACCAAGTTTCATTCATGAATATCCAACAGTCTTTTTTTCTTATCGTTGGTAACTAAATATATATAGTAGCAAAAAAAAAAAAATTGGGGAATATGAAATACTGATGAAATTGTAAAAGGCGTTTAAGATCTTAAAATCTTAAACCACTATTTTAAACTTACTGACACACCATGCATTATCTGCTAAATGCTGGCCAATAGAAGATTCCAAGACCGAAGGAGAGTGTTGGCATCAGGTCTACCCGGTTTGATTTTGGACAAGACATGCTGGTTAATCCGGGTCTCCAAGTGTAGAGCAGTATATCCAATATAACTAGAATTGCACTGGCAATTAAATTGGTAGACAATATTATTTTTTTTTTTTGATATAGACTAAACTGTCCTTGGTGACTCCCACTTTATAAGGGAGCAGATACAATAAAAGCAAATAATAACACACACATTTCAATTACAATTATATAGGGTGACTCCCATCTCCTATAAAATAACACTCATGGAATAGTTAATAAAATTCACAATCCTTTCTGCAATCCAACCATATTTAGTAGAAATTAACTTCAGTCTATGTCTGACTTGTCCACTTTTTATTGGGGGGGTGTGTGGGGGGGGGGGGTCAACCTAAATTGGGAACAGCGCAGCGAGGTGTCTGTTTGC
Organism: Sepiola atlantica; assembly: GCA_963556195.1. Lineage (NCBI taxonomy): Eukaryota > Metazoa > Mollusca > Cephalopoda > Sepiida > Sepiolidae > Sepiola > Sepiola atlantica. The sequence continues at coordinate 83,384,247 of OY744518.1, forward strand.
ATTAGTTTTAAATTTCTGCATGTCAGTACCGTCAGGAAAACAGGGAGCAGGGAGGGAGTTCCAGAGTCCAGCAGCACGAGAAAAGAAGCTTTTGGAGTAGAAAGCTCTTCGGCATCTGGGGACCTCCACAGTGAATGGATGGGATTTGGCAGATTGTCGGGTTGGTCTAGTGAATTTACGTCGTTGGGGCACCAGTGCACTAAGGACTGTAAACTGTATTAACGGTACCATGAATGGCATGTTTTTAAGAGGAGGGGGGGTCACTCTATATTACGATGGTTCTGATTTTAAAAGGGTGAAAGAGATGGGGGGGTCACTCTGTATCCGTAACTATTTATTCATTATGTAAATGGCTGTGTAGACCACCGGATGTAGTTTTATGCAAGGACAGATTCTATTTAATCCATAGCTACTGACAGGTATTCCTATTCAGATTTCGAGTAAACCTGGGGGTAATGAGACGACTACGGCCCTTTTTTACTTTAGGGTGGCAAAGTAAGGGAGATAACTTATCTCAACTTATTTTGAGATTTTTTTTCAACATTTGATTTTAACACTTGATTTTCCATTGGACTTCATTTTCTATAAAGTCCAGTCAAGATCTTTAATTTCGACAGGAGTGAATATATGGTCAACAATATATTCCTTAATCGTACGAGGACGTCCGAAGTCTGACATTTCTTTTTTACTTATGAATTCCCCAAAAATGTAAAAATAAGTTCAGATAAGTTATCTCCCTTATTTTGCCACCCTGAAGTAAAAAAAGAGCTACTTCTACTTTCTAAAGCTCTCAAATTAGGGTTTCACCAGTGGATAGAGTTTCATGTCAAACCCACACAGATTCTATTAAACCAATGGACCCTGATCCAGTTTATGATGGACTTAGGAGTAATTACAACTATTTTGTTACTAGCGAAAAAAAAGTTGAGTCAAAATCTTTAATTTCAGAAAGGGTTGTGAATTTTATTAACGGTTTAATGGGTGGCATTTGTTTAGGGGGTCACTCTATAAATAATGAATGGAGAAGGAAGTGAGAGAACTCATTTTAGGGGCACTGATTGGTTAGGGTTAGAAATAATTCATTTTAGGAGTTACTGATTGGTTAGCGTTAGGGTAATTGAAATCTCATTTTAGGGGTCACAGATTGGTTAGTGTTAGAGTTAGAGAGAACTCATTTTAGGGGTCACTGATTGGTTAGGGTTAGAAAGAATTCATTTTAGGGGTCACTGATTGGTTAGTGTTAGGGTTAGAGAAATCTCATTTTAGGGGTCACTGATTGGTTCAATAGCGTTTTAAATACTATTTTTATTACCAGCATATACAGTCAAACCACACCAACATATATTATTCATATATGTATGTGTGGTTTGACCTCTATCCATAGGCTTATAAATGCATAGGGTCCAAACGATTGACCTAGACATCAAAGGAGACAAAACGTCTTAAAAGTTCACTGGATGAAAAGGGGCCATCAAGATAAATGAACAGATAAGAACTCTATAACCAGAAGGAATGGGCGAGAGATTGGGAGTGTGTGAATATGTATGTACAATCGCAGGTTTTAACAAGTATCTGTTAACATTCGATTTGAATACGACTAAGTTGTAATTAGCAGGGAAGCAGTTCTACGGTATTGTGTTCCACAGGTGGGAGGCCCTTGCAAAGAAGCTCTCTCCATGGAAATTATGCCTGACGCTAGGCACATGGAGGGAGAAAGGAAAGTATTTTTTCGTTGCAGTAACAAGACGAGTTCTTGCTGTGAATGTCTTATAATGAGGAACTAAAGACTGGAGCTCAGTCGAGCACCTTCCATGGAAATAACGGTAGAGTAGAGAGAGACTAGTAATGTCACTTCTGTGAGAAAAGGGTTGTAGGGCAGAGAAGAGATGCAATAATAATATCAGTCATAATAATGTTGTTCATCATCATCATCATCATATTAAGTTTAACGTCTGTTTTACATGCTGGCATGTGTTGGACGGCTTTTAAAAATTGACTTTCAAAGTAACCTATCTCTGACCAGGTCTTTATTTATCCCTCTTTCTCTCAAGTCCATTCTTATGACTTTCTCGCATGTTTTCATTGGCATTCCTCTGTGAACTGACCCTGCTACCTCAACTGTTCTACATCTACTAACCCAAGAACTCTCATCCATTCTTTCAACGTGCCCCTACCATCAAAGTCTCTTGTTCTGCACACATCTCCCTATACCGTCTAGATGTAATCTTCCTCTGCGGTCATCAGAACTAAGTCTATTTTTAAGACTCACATTACACATCCACCATATCATTCTCATATCATTTCTCTCCATGCAACGCATGTCTTCAACCCTCACTATTTCCACATATAATTTCTACTCTTCTAAGGAAACAGTAACTTTTTTTCCTTCAAGGTTGGCAGCTGGCTGCCAATTATTACTTTAAGCGGTATTAATGACGCTCTGGGGGGTCCTTCCTTCTGGTGTCAACCAGCTGATGTACTAAAAGTATATGCAATACACCAGCCCTACGTCCGCACTGTAGAAAAGCATTAGGACACCAGCGGCTTTTGACAAAGATAACTGCTGTTTCCTATACACATTAGAGTTTTGTCTGAGATTTGAATATGGGCTTACAGTGTTACTGTTTTTAAAAGACCGATTAAGACGAAGTGAAATGGTCAAATGTCGCCGACTTCCCACGGAGGTGATTTGTAAGCAGATTAACACCTACGGATTTTCTATTCCGAGTTGTCAATATTTTATTTGTCATAATGTTGGCAAATGAGGTACTGTAAAAGAACGTATGTGTTTTACGCCATTCACCAGCGAAGACAAGAAGAGTCGAACATTGCCCGGTTTATGATGAGCATCGGCGTTAGAAGAGACGACGCGTAACATCTTTATTTTAACATCCGGGATATTCAGATACAGCTATGTAGTTATGCAAATCAAGTTGGTTTGAATAAGTCAGATTTAAGTCGATAGAAGAAGAAAATAATTGACACTTTGGGTTCGAGAGTTTATTTTGAGGTGAAGAAAGACGCAAAAAGACAAAGTCAGAAAATTTCCACTGGGCCGAATTATTTTATTGACTGTGGCTACAAGTTCATTATTATTTATATATATATATATATATATATATATATATATATATATATATATAGTAAGTTATGTAAATATATTTATGTCAATTAAGCTACATAAAGGCTCCCGCATCATATATATATATATATATATATATATATATATATATATAATTATTAAAAGGAAAAACTATACACACATTAAGGTTGTATACATTATCAATTATTTCGACCCCTTAATTAGGTGTCCTCAGATGTATAAACAACCACGTCAAGGACATCTAATTAAGGGGTCGAAATAATTGATAATGTATACAACCTTAATGTGTGTATAGTTTTTTCCTTTTAATAATTCTGTTTTGCTCTGTTTAAATGTACATTGAGCTCTTTTATTCAGATTCTCAACGCAAAATTGAAATCTACACACTATATATATATATATGAGAAAGAAAGGATGAGGGTAATTCCTTCTAACTTACTTATATTCACACATTCCTGACATAGCCAGCTGGTCAAATACTCCTACTCTCCAAAAATTTCACACCTAAATCTCCCCTCTCCCCCCTTCAACCATCTCACCCTTTCGACTACTTCTTTCACACTCTTACCCACCCACCCCGTCCACTTTCAAATCATCTTCATTTCTTCAAATCTTTTTCTAAAACTATAACACTACCTACACACCAAAAACATAGAGCCTCCCGCTCCCCTCCTCTTTCCCCAGCCCATCAAAATCCATGCTACACCTCACCACAACAAAAACCTCAGCACCCCCTACCCTCTCTCCCACCCTAAGACAAATTCACTAACACCTCCACCCCTCCCCTTTTTCACTCACAGCTATCCACATTCATTTCACTCCCTGCCACCGACTTCTCTCAGCCCGGACCTGGGTCCGGCGCTACCAGTAGTGGGTACTACTTCTTCTCATTAACCCATCATGTCAACCCAATATTTCTATGTACTTGAATGACATTTTTCTTGAAATTATCATCCTGTGGAAGTTTTACAAATAAAGACGAAACGTTGATGAATACATAAAAAAAAACATCTTTTGGTTTTTCCTTTTTCATTTCCCATATATATATATATATATATATACCTGAGTTTAGTTTTTGCATTGTCTAGGTATCCTCCTTCCTAAACTTTCTCTTGATTGTACCGAAGGTACTTTAGTGCTTTCATTTCCATGTAAACCCGTTCTTATAAGTATGGGCGGTAGAGCTTGGGGAGCCAGAACATTTTGACTGTATTGTCTTCAAATACCCGAACCAGTCGCTCTGGTAGTCAACTGACGAGCTCTCACTACTCTACATGATAGATAGTACTATCTTCACTATATATATATATATATATATATATTGTGATGAAATCTCCCATTTTTACATTTTGAAAATGAATTACTTCCCTTGGTTTATTTTCTCTTAAGCAGACATTATTCTCATAGCGACTCGATCTCTGTGTAGATATTAGTAGAATAAAGCTTCTACACGCATACTCTAACTTTTATTCATTCCTTACAATTTATTCTACTTCATTCATATATATATATATATATATATATATAATATGGGTTGGTCGTTCAGTTTCAAAATATTGCAGGGTTAGTTAATAAAATTGAAATATAAGCCATTAGCAATACAAGATTAATTTTTTTTTTTTTTACATTAACAAAGAAATAAGTTTGTTTATTCTTGTTTTTTGATGAAAAAAAAATGACTCAATACTGGTCACCCCTGATGATGGAATTATATTCCGAAATTAATAGGATTAATGTAAGAAAAAAAAAATAATAATAATTTAATCTTGTATTGCTAATGGCTTATATTTCAATTTTATATATATATATATATATATATATATATATATATAGTATAAATATTTTTATTTATACAAACATTATTGGCTACATATGTGCATACATGTTTCAGCAGCGATTTCATTCAAAATCCAGCTTCTTTAGGCTATTTTTAAAAACTGAACAAAGACTAATAGAGAAAATTACATTCTTGCGTATGGTTTTGGTTGGAGGAGATGAGGAGAGGAATAGTAGAGGAGGAAAGGTATGTATCCGCTCAGTCCCAGTTATTTATTCATATACTCACACATTTCTACAATATATACTATGAATATTTTTATTAAATATTAAAGTGTATTTACCGACAGACAACGTTGTTTCGGACTTACGTCCGCATCAGTGCAGGAAGTGGTGGTTTCAGGCAGTCAGACGAGTCCGAACGCAGTTCATAGATTCAGAAGAGAGTTATGATCCTACACCCCAATCTATTAGGCCAACAGAAATTATCTGGTGAGGGTACCTTAGACTGATCTGATCTGCGATGACTTCTATCCAGGGTGGGTTTAATTTGCGGCATCACGAGTCAAGGCAGCCTATCCACGTGTGTCCATAGCTGACTCCTCAGAATTTAGTCGCAAATTTATTGAAGTGTTGTGGCATAATACAAAAAATCCGTGAAAATAGTTCCTGTCTATATTATTAAGCTACTCTACATAACCAACTGCTGGTTAAGACCACCTGGAACTTTTTCAGTAACGAGAGGGGAGTAGTGAATTGGTGATATACAGCATAACCACGGAAGTTAAGTGACATTGAGCTTGGCCAGTATCAGATGGGTTACCATTTATAAATACTAGGCGCTGTATGTGGAAGGATGCTGATACCTCTTTGCAAAAAGCTGCAAAAACTAATAGTGTCATCTCACATGGCCGGGATACACACGCGACTGCGAACTGCTTGTGAATTCAACATTCTCTAGAAACTTCCTATTTCAGAGGAAGCCAGCTTAACCTGCTTAGGGTGAATGTGGCACCAGGTACAGATAGTTAATTGGTTTGATGAAGCAGCGAAATTTTCGCTTGTAACTCCAGATACGTTTTGTGGAATTAGTGTCGCAGTGAGTACGCAAGTTGGGAATTTGACTGGCAGAGGTGATCAAGTTGCACAGCCTTACACAAGCTATTTTATATGTCAGTGGGAGTTTATCTCCATTGCCCAATATTTTCAGTGGCTTAGACGATTGGCAATAAAAAAAAAAAACTCCAAAAGGAGATAGTAATGCCTGGGAGGATGGACTCCTGAGGCCGACCAGAACAGATACTAACTTTCATCAGGCCAGAAGGCCCCCTGTGCCGCCCATTATATAGGGTCTGCCATAGGTAACTATATACATATGCTATAACAGCAGCTTTTGCCATTATTACAACAGCAGGACAGCGTAGAGAGTCTGTACTTTTAGCAGGACAACGCACCCGTCCATTATGCTGCGCTTCTGCAAGACTGGTTAATACCAACTTGCCTGGTCGATGGATTGGCAGGTGTGAACCGCTTGAGTGGTCATCTAAGTTAGAGGTTTTCAAACTGTGGTTCGCGGACCACAGGGGGTCCACAAGGACAATATAGGGGATCCGTGGATTAACTCATCACGTGAAATTCAAAGTATAAATATTCATTTTTACTTATTAATGTTCTTGAATGACAAAAGCTTGCATTATCGCCAATTACATGTTAACGTGTGTATTTAAAACAATCCTGTATGTGTAATTGACAATTAAACTATTTGTAAAGTATTATTACTGTTTTCATTTATACGAAAAATTAATTTTTTAATAAAAAAATTTAATTCTGTTACATTTTGCATCAACATGCAGCATTAATTTATTTTATTAATTCATTTTATTAATTTATTAATTTATTTTATTAATTTATTTTATTTTATTAATTTATTAATTTATTTTATTATTTTATTTTATTTTATTATTTGATTAATTTATTTTATTTTATTATTTTATTTTATTACTTTATTTTATTTTATTATTAATTTATTTTATTATTTTATTTTATTAATTTATTAATTTATTTTATTATTTTATTTTATTTTATTAATTTATTTTATTAATTTATTTTATTAATTTATTTTATTTGAACACTTACATCTAAAGAAAGCTTAAAACTATTTTTTTGCGTTAATGCAAAATTATGTTTTTTTTAGCAAAAATGTACGTATAAATTTCATAAGCGTTTATAAGGGAGTCTCTAGATTAAAACCTGAAATATAAAGAGGTCTATAAGTCAAAAAGTTTGAAACCCCTGATCTAATTCACTAGATTTGACCCCTCTTGACTTTTTTCTCTGTTGAGCATTCTCAAAGTCAAAGGCTACTCAGCAAAGCATCATTGAACTTAACCCTTAAATGCTTTATTTTTTATATTGATTTGAAAAAAAATTATCATCGAAAATACTCATTACCTATTTAGCGGGTGTGTTGATGCAACATCATACTAATACCTATGCACACTTGCCAACAGGTTCGTTTACAGATGTGAAACAAGTTGCAGTTTGACACATTTTCGTTGGCTATTATATTAAATAGGCATTTTGTTGGAATGTGTGATAGTTGAAACAAAAAGCATTTTAAGGATTAAGGAACAAATCCAAGCTGCCATTGCTCAAGTGAAGTTAGAGCTGTGCGCCAAAGTATGCCACTCGGTCCCTGAAAGATTAGCAAAGCGTATTTGGAGAGCTCCATGGAGAGCACACGGAGCTTTAATAAACATTATGTTTTATTTTGTTTTTTGTTTTTTTTAACGTAGTTCACCCCAAACAAGGCAGCCGCCACTGTAGACATAAGGGGCTACTGAGAAGAAAGAAAAGGGGAGAAGGTTGGGGGGGGGGGTCAACCTAAACTGTGATCTGCGCAGCGAGATGTCTGTTTACATTAATTTTAAACTTCTGCATGTCAGTACTGTGGGGGAAACAGGAGGCAGGGAGGGAGTTCCAGAGGCCAGCAGCACGAGGAAAGAAGCTATTTGAGTAGAAAGCTCTCTGGCATCTGGGGACCTCCACAGTGAATGGATGGGATTTAGTTGATTGTCGAGTTGGTCTAGTGAATTTACGTCGAGGGGGCACCAGAGTAGCCAATTCATCGGAGCATAATCCATTGAAGTATTTGTAAAACAAGCACAAGGATGCTACATTGCGGCGATGGGACAGGGACTGGAGCTTGGTTGACAGTGAGGGACCTATTAGGTTGGCGATTCTTTTTTGGACCTTGTCAAGGAGGGAGAGACTAGTAGAGTATGCACCAGCCCAGATGTAGCAACAATACTCCATGCATGGGCGGATGGTGGCTTTGTAGAGATACAGGATAATGTCAGGTGTGAGGAGTTTACTAGAACGGTAGAAGGAGCCCACCTTCTTTGCTGCAGCCTTGCAAAAAAATTTAAGTGTACCCATTGTAAGTTTATATATTACAGTTGCATATTTCTTCATGATACATTTATTATGTTGAAAGAAAATTATAAAATGATTTATCGCAGACTTAGGGTTAGAGTTAGAAGAGACAAAAATGCTTTATGGAGGATAGAAAGTGGACCGTGGATTTACTTTCGGCAGCCTTCTAACTCTCGCTTCCCTTATTTTGTCCTTTAGCCCTCACATTCGATGTTTCTGACAAAGGGGAAAGAATTGCTGTTTTCTAGGTCGGCTGTTGTTTTGAGTGGGTGGTATGTGGAGCTTTTCAATCCTCTCATAGTATTCATCATCTTCAACTGTCAATCTGTCCATCCCATTATCACTTATCCTCGAATGTGTTTTTAGCCTCGATAAGTGATGACTCATTGGTAGAAAAAAAGTACAATTTAATTATGACTTAAAAAAGGTATTTTTCATTCAAATGTATGACTGGTCATATCTTTTTTATGAGTTTTATGGCTTTGTTACACTACAGTAATCATAAAAACTCAAGAGAAGCTTTCATAAAATAAGTAGTTAATATGAAAACTTTCGATTGACGCCTCTGGATGTTGATGTTATTCAAAGGGGACCAGTGAGGCAAATAGTTTTGAATATCTTGTTTTATAAGAAATCAATGAAGCAGAAATCCTTCATTTTTATAAAGATTCTTCTCTTTTATGTTTTAGCTAACTGACTTTGCAAATTTCGCTACTTAAAATACTTTAAATATTAATCTAAATGAACAGATGCAACCGTTTTTTTTTTTTAACTTCGAGATCATAGTGATGCACCCAAGTTTCATCCTGTGTAATCAGCCTTTTGAAAAACTTTGACTCATCTTCTTGGCACATTTCCAAATTCATCCTCAAGCATTCTTGCTTCTTGAAAAGTGTGAGCAACCTGGGAATCCATCTGGCAGACACCTTATGCATATGCAAATGGTCATGAATGATAGTTTCCACAGACCCTGTACTAATCTTGACCTCTTGGGTTATTTGGCGAATAGTAATGCGGCGATCTTCCAAAATGGTAGCCTCAACTTGACGGACAGATGCCTCATCAATGGCAGAAGAGGGACGACCAGGTCTGGGAGCTGTTTCCACAGACTTCCGGCCATATTTGAATTCACGATGTCAGCATTTTCCAAGGTCATATGATGGAGCATCATCACCATAAGTTTATTTCATTTCATCAAAAGTCTCCTTTGGTGCGCATCCTTTCAAATACAAAAACCGGATCACTGTGCGACACTCAACTGGCTCCATTTCAAACCTGATTCAGTTCAAACACCTGTAAATCAGAAACCACAATTAGTTCAGAGCTGTTTTTGCAACATAACTCATACAGATATAAATCATTACACATGCAAAATTTCATCTAGATCAGACAACTGGAAGTGTGTCAGGGGCATTACTTATTGAACGCCCCTCGTAGTTCAACGAGACCTGGTTCAGATAGACAGAGTTTGAATAGTTAATCGGGTCAGAAAGTAGAATTATAATAATAATAATAATAAGAAGAAGAAGAACAACAACAACAACAACAACAAAATTTCATCTAGATCAGACAACTGGAAATGGGTCAGGGGCATTACTTATTGAACACCCCTCGTATCCTTATTATATTAACAAAACCGGTTGTGCCTATTTAATTCTATAATACGAGATTAGATTTTGAAATATCGTATAAAAAGTAGACTGAAAATACCCACAAACAGTTTTAGCTTTTCTTAATTTGCATATTTATTTTATAAACAACTTCTAATAAATCAAAATTCTGCAATATATCGTTGAAATTTTTAATTGTTGTATTTTCTTATATATATATACGCAATATATTCGTCTATAGTAAAATGTCTGAGATCGCTGGGATGCTGAGAACAGATACTACACTTTGATCTTAGCCAAAAGGCCAAGTTATTTATTTATTTATTTATTTATCTACCTCCCACAAGGTAAGATGTGACACAAGGTCGAGAAAGTGGGATTAGATAAGCCAGCGCTCGAGAGGTGAGCACTCTGGCCATTTAAAAATTGCCTGGGCAGCCCCGACAGTAAGCAATAAACTTACTCCTCCCCAAAGAGGGGAGGCAAAGCCTGGGAGGGTGGACCTCCTAGAACTGCACAGGACAGACCCATTGACAGGTGTAAATCAAGCCCCGAAGGACAAGACAATACCAGTATGGGGTGCAGTATCCATCGAAACAGATACTACACTTTGATCTTGGCCCAAAGGCCAATTTATTTAGACAAATAAAAATAATTACAAATCCATTTGGCTTAGGTATGACGCCCTATTTTTTTTGGGGGGGGGTACGAGTGTCATTCTTCACAACATAAACTTTTGCCTACTCTAAGCTAGTCGCTATCACCATAATACCGCATTCACTCCATGGCTTAAATCCTACTTAAAAGATCCCCAATGGTTTCAATGAGTTTTTATTTACAATGATAAATATACATGAGTGATGATGGGGAGTGGGACAATCTACAAACACCCGAAAAGAATGAAAAAGTAAAGAACCAAACCAAATGTTAATGGGGCAGGTTAGTAAGGCCCTCCCAACCCTCTGCTGAGTGTCAGACTGCCCACTGTTTTGCCGGGTCAAACCGAAAAACAAGCAAGTCAATCTCTAAATTGGAGTTGGAGCTAAGAGGGACATCAAATATAAAACGGATCAGGAATAGAATATGAGATTCGTTGGTGTCGTCCAAGATAAAAACAGCACTTACGGCTGGGCAATGGCAAAATAAATATGGGGAGTAGGTATCTTTGGAGGCTGTCTATTACCAAAAAATAAAACAGGACCAGGACTCATTTATTCCACTAGCTAAGAGTCTTTCTAAATAACCAATTCTAATGGATGGGTTCCGTAGAACCCAAGACCGCGCGTGCCATACCTAGGCAGAGAACGCGTACTCGTACCTGGCTCCTCATCAGATGCATAAACTAGTGTCATGCACCCACCTTCTATTGAACTCCATGCAATGTAATCTTTTCCAAATCACATCTGATTTTCACTTTAAGCTGATGTTTAAAGTAAACAACCAGATCCCGATCGGAAACAGATCCAACCCCATGAAGCTCATCAAGATGTGTAACCCACATCACTAGTCTGCTACGGCTAGGATAGCAAGAAAAACCATTCTTTTCTACCTAGGCCATGGCAAGGTTACATTATAGACAACAGACGCTACATCAAGAACCGACAACTGCTTGACAACTGCTTGACAACTGCTGTGGGAGGTAGATAAATAATTGTCAGACAGATTGTTATTTGGGTCTGACTTTAAAAATCTGACTGACTTTTCTGTATGTGTTAGATATATATCTTGGTTTGAGGGGAGTTATGATTATTAGATTTGATTGTTTGGAAAAACTTAGATATTTTTATATTCTGTTTTTTTCTTCGCAAGTGTAGTACTGATCAGCTTGCAACTAGTTTTAGAGTCGAGTTAAGTTGTTTTTGTCGGATGTTATTGTTGTTGTTGGTGTTGATCTTTTCGTCTTGAAATAGAATGAAAATTATTTTTGAATTTAAAAAAAATCATTTTTATTGAATTTCTTGGGTCAGAAATAGTTTGAGGAAAAAAATCTATTTATTTGTCTGTGTTGTTGACTTGAAAAGCACTTATTCAATTTTTTCTCAAGTGAAATTTTAAGTTTTGTACAAGAACACGTCTTGCTGAATATTTCTCAGAATAAACTCCATGGAATATGATTTCGGTTTCTTTCGCCTGAAAGAATACATACTTCAATAATGTGTTTATATATATATATATATATATATATATATATATATATATATATATATATATATATATGAATATTTGTTTGTTTTGTTTATTATCTATGTACGTCGCGTTTCGTCCTTTATAATCGGGACTCATCAGCATAGAGATATAACTATTCACTACTGGTCATGCGATTCAAAACCCCGGATTCCGAGTATTTTACAACTCAAATCCCGACATCTAGACACTGGGCCACCGCTGAACAGCGAATAAACAGTGATAATTTTCTAACAGTTTATCCAGCGGCTTTGACGTCATAAGAGCGTTCAACTTAATGAAAGGAACGATGCATTTATAGCTAGCGACGTCATGCTGTGTTAATACTACACTTACAGTGCCCATCTAGAGGATGTTTCTAGGAGCTACAAATAATAAATATTTGTTTTGTTTATTATCTATGTACGTATACGTTTCGTCTTTTATAATCGGGACTCATATATATATATATATATATATATATATATATATATATATATATATATATATATAATTATTAATGCCAATATATGTATTAACATATACTATCAGTGCCCTTTTACTTTGCAGTCTCCTTAAAAGATTCAGCTCGATGATTGTCGATTAGTGACAACAGAGCAAATATAAGTCAGGTTCATATTATATTCCAATAACCATGTTTTTATTTTATTATTTTTATTTTTATTTTTTCACATTTCCAAAAAACATAACATTTCTGTGAGATATATTTTTTTACGGTCCGTTTCATTTGTCTTGTGCCAAACAACATTTTTATGTCAATATCGTCTCTGCAACATTACAAAATCATCAGAAATGTTATGTTTTTTGGAAATGTGAAAAAATAAAAATAATGAAGTAAAAACATGGTTATTGGAATATAATATGAACTGATTTATATATATATATATATATATATATATATATATATATATATATATATATATGGTGGCTTTTTGTTTTCGAGTATGACCATTGCATATCAATATGATACTAGTATAAGACCTTCTGGTGAGAGGCGTGGATATGACCTTTTAGGCGTGCTAGACCATTACAGATAATATCACAGATGTGGCA
>OY744518.1:83402407-83409907 GCA_963556195.1 Sepiola atlantica
CACCCAAATCCCAGAGTAGACCATTGGTCCTTACCAGCGAAAAATCAATGGTAAACGGCTGTTGTGATACTGCAAGTTTATTTGCGGTGGCTATCGAAAAGAGGTGGAGAATACTGGAAATCTGGGGAGACTTGTTGTCACTCAGACTCCAGGGAATAGCATCGGTTGTCAATGAGCAATCACTGATGACCTGTGTGAGAACTCTTAGTGAGTACATAATAATAGGCTAAGACAATTTCATTTCCATACGTACGTTATCACCCCCTCCCATTATTTTTAAAAAGATGGGTTCGCCGAAGATACAATGGAAAAATAATTAAAACAAAATTTCCTCTGATGATACCGTTGCGTCGAACCTGCAAGTTTAGTATTTGTTCTGTCCGAAAAGTGTACAATAATATTGTGGCGTTTGCGTTCACGCCGGACGTCCGTTATAATGTACCACAGAAAGGAACACACGAGGATTATGTGGAATTCATTAAGGTAAGTCTCTCAAACTAGTTCAATACAATCATCTATACTAATAATATACAGTGTGGGGGTCTGCATTCACGCCGGACGTCCTTAAAATGGAAATATGTCACAAGATTATACAAAGATTTTGGAGATCGTCCTCCATAACCAGATATATTCTGAAACTTGATTAATCAGAGTATGTAGATAAGTATGTTTCAGTTAGAACAAAGATGGTACAATAATATCGTGGGGTTTGTATTCGTGCCGGACGTCCATTGACAACTGATTGGCTGTTTTGTTTTATGGCATATCAACCCTTTTTTGGGTTATTTAATGCCGCATCCGGTCATTTTGATAAAAGTTGTTATGCTTCAAGTTCTATATATCTTTAAATATTTATTCATGGTGTTTGGTTTGGTTTGGTTGTTTTATGGCATATCAACCCTTTTGTAGAATAATATTGTGGCGTTTGCATTCATGCCGGACGTCCTTAAAACGGAAATATGTCACAAGATCATACAAGGGTTCTGGAGATAGACCCCCATAACCAGATATATTCTGAAACTTCATTAATCAGAGAACTTATATAAGTATGTTTCAGTTTGAACAAAGGTGGTGCAATAATATCATGGGGTCTGCGTTTACGCCGGACGTCTATGGACAACTGAACAATAAATATATACTGTTGTATGTTTACACATAATTGTTTGTCGTCATTCTTTTAAGAACGTCATGAAGGGTACAGCCGTGGAATTTCCGTAGGCCCCACTAGTTTAATGTAATTAGTATTACTGGTTGAAGTTGCAGGGTCAGTTGACATAAGAAGGCTTAGGAAAATATGAGAGGAAATGATAAGGACGGACTTAAGAGGAAGAGGGATAAATAAAGACCTGGGCAGAGATAGGTTAGTTTGGAAGTTAATTTTAAAAAGCCAATATGTAAACCAGACGTCAAACCGATGATGATGATGATGATGATGATGATGATAAGAAGGAGGAGGAGGAGGAAGGGGATTGCCACCATGCGATATCCATGCTGCTCTGTAATTGTGACACTTTGAAAAGGAGGTTAGATCATCGAAATATGAGTAAAAATTTGACACACTATTGGTCGAAGGTATAACAGTTAAGTAGAAAATAAAGAGAAAATTATTACATATTATTTTTTTATGTCTTTTCATCGTTTCTCAGAAATTCTTTCAGTTTACATGGTGCCCGTACCTTTTAGAAGGCTGTAACAGCCTTCTTAAACCTAAAACCTATTTATACACTATACACAATGCTTCAAGCAAACTACAACAGTCTCTTATAATGGATGGCAGACTTTCTGAAATACATAACATTAAGATTAGTTGTACGATTGTTTATTGATCACTTATTGAATATCTCCATATATATATATACAGTTAGGTGTGCATATATATATATATATATACACACATGTATATATATATTACGCTGATTTGTTTAAATTGTTTTTTGTGGCGATAGTTTACCGGTGCGTTTTTTAAAAATATTTCTCGCTACCCTGAGCAATTTGTTTATTTTAAGAATATGCAGAGGACTACATTTTTTAATTCGCTCCCAATCGAATGCAAAAAGAATATATTTTTAATTTTTTCTGATAACGTTGTTGTGTCGAAGCTGAAAGTTTAGTATTTGTTTTGTGCACACAAAAAAATTAATTTCTAAATTAATTAAATAAATCAGTATGCAAAAATTAACTTCTAAATTAATTAATTAAAAAACATTATATATATGTATATATATATATATATATATATATATATATATATGAGAGAGAGAGGGAATGAAAAGTCACACATGGAAGCGTTGGTGAAATGGCAATAATAAGGAGAATATTTTGAAAAAATATTTTGAAAACCTGGACAACGCATTTATTTATGTTTTTTTAAATAAATTATTTATTTACTTTAAAAATTTGAGTACTTTCAGGGATATACACCCTTGTCAAAAGTATAAGCATATTTTTTTCCTCTTCTTTTTTCGTATAATCCTCTTGATTGAGGCATATTTATCGCAGTCAAGTTGAAATTCGTGTTGATGTTATCGACGATTAATGTTGATATGCCGGTGTGTGTAGCACGCGGTTACGTGAATAAGGTAGAATGAAAAGTCACACATGGAAGCGTTGGTGAAATGGCAAGATAATATTTATAAATAAAGCTTATTGTTCTCATCAGTACAGGAGGTAACAATTTCAGACGGTAGGGTGGGCGCGAACCTGGTTCAAAGAGTCAGCCTACAAGGTAATCTCCTAAACTAATGCACAGATCATTACGTATTTTGGAATATATATTCTAGGTAACCTCAGTGAGTAACATGGGCGCATTATTATTTATTTTCTTTTGTAAATGTTAACATTTAGGCAGTGTGCCTGCCCAAACTCAAACCAATGCTCCCAAAACTTTTTTTAAATAAATTAGATACAAAAACTTTAATAGAGAAAAGAATTGCTCTAAATCAAATTCTGAGTTATTTTAAAAGGAGTGGTGCATGCGCGTGAGCGTCAATAATATATATGTGCTTTGTAAAATCCTAAACTATTGAACTTATCATTATGAATTATGGAGTAGGTATTCTAGGCAACCGGGTGAGTAACATGGTTACATCAATTGTTTTTGTAATCCTTACCATTCAGGGGGTGCGGATGGGGGGGGGGCACCGAAACCGTGCCATACCACCCAAAGAAAGAAAACCCACTTAAATTTAAAACTAATGCTATATTTATTACTTATACTCGTCCTGGGACGAGTATTGTACTGGTATATATTATTTATTTATTTTGTAAAGCTATTGTTCCCTACATGTGTTTCGCTACCTAGCAAGCATCTTGCTAGGCAGTTCATCAGGGGAGATACAAATCTGAGATATTGACCTCAATATATATATATATATATATATATATATATCTTCAGGATTGTAGATTCTTGAATCTTTTCAGCTAGAATCTCATTGGATGTTTTGCTCCACTTTTCAAACTTTGAGTAGTAGTAGCAAAACAATAGCACCTTCTTTTGTGCAACAGTCCATGGTTGGGCTTTTAAGCCTATTATGTTTCTTTTTTTTGTTGCTGCATTTGATGGAGATAGGGGGCCAAGACCTTTTATCTCAAGGCCTGATGGCTGACCCTGGTTGGCCTCTGTATTGGCTGGAACACCATTTCCAGAGGCAGGAAGGTTTACACCATTGCTTACATCTTCCCGCCTGATGTATGAATGGGTTGATGCGCCCTTTTTATCCTGGGTGCCGGCCTGCCAGTATTTAATTTTTTTTGTATGTATATTTTGTATCATTCATTTCCTCATTGTCAACGGCTTCAGATTCTTTATTCGAAGCTGACCTCTATTAATAGAGGGGGTGCCTCCGTCCGCAAATTGTGAGACGTACCGGATGGCTTGAGAAGACAGCACACCATTTTTCTTTGAATATTTGGTCAGGGTTTACTTCAAGTAAAAAGTATCCTTATGTCAGGCTCTCTGACAAACCTCTGGAAAGAGAGACCGAAGACACCCGAAGGTAGTGTCTAGTAGGCATTCAATATGAACGACTAAATGAAAAGACAAACTTTTTGCATGAGGAGATCTTAGTTTTTATGACTACAGATCGAAACATCGTCATGGCAGTGTCGCGTCCGTACATGTCTGTATAAATAATATATATATATATATATATATATATATATATATATATATATATATATATATAGTCTCGGAAGTTCTTTTAACCTTCAAAACTGGAAAAAAAAAAAAAAAAAAATTTTGTTGAAAGATTTTAGTCTAGTAAGTCAATCAATCTATTGCAATCACTATTTTAGTTTACTTCCAAGAATATACTCTAATATAAATATATTTTTATATATGTTTTTATATATAAGGGATCGTCAGTTGTTTACCATGAAAACTGTTTCGGGATTTTAAAAACAAAACAGTATTTCTTTATCATGGCATCCCAGCAGTGTTGATCAGACACCACCTCCCTATTTAATAATTATTTTTTAATTTAAAAAGTTTACAAATATTTGATTTAGTTTTGCCTCCAGATTTGTTTTTCTAAAGTATTAAAATATAGTTTCCTTACCTGTGTTGTTCCTTTCAAAGTGGGTATTTACTATTTTACAGAACATCTATTTTATAGAGTTAGATGATATATATATATATATATATATATATTCCAACGAGAGAAAAGTATATATGTAAAAGAGTAAGGCTACCAACATTTGTAAAAAGAAGGTTTCAACATTTATTTATTATTTTATCATTTTGATAATTTTATATAACGTAAATCCATTTGAAGAAATGTCTTTCGATTTGAAAGAGTGTTGTTTCATTTGAGGAAAATTTTCCTCAAATGAAACAACACTCTTTCAAATCGAAAGACATTTCTTCAAATAGATTTACATATCTGATGATAGCGGACCACCGCTTGAAACGCGTTATATAAAATTATAAAATGATCAAATAACAAAATAATAAATAAATGTTAAAAATTTTTTTACAAATGTTGGTAGCCATTATATATATATATATATATATATATATAGTTAAATGGACGAAGAGTGATAAACATGCACGAATGTCCAAATTTATTTCAAACTTCAAATGTTCAAAGCAAGGTATATTCTGTAATAAAATTATGTTTATTGTTCTTTCCTTAAGCCAAGGCTTTTCAAAGATCGAGATCTTATCATCCGAGGAATTATACAGATAGATAAGTTGGCAATAGAAAAGCCAAAGTTCAACATTTGAAAAAATATTTAGAAAAAGATGGGTGAGAAAAAACGTTTGAGTAAAAATAATTGCTCTATCTCGTATATTGAGCTTTTACCATTTCACTATAGGTTCTTTCTACTAAAAGTTTTACTTTTAGTTTCCTACTTATGTATATATATATATATATATATATATATATATATATATATATTTATTTATAACGATCTATCTATATAACTACAACACTCTTATAATAGATGGCAGACTCTCTGAACTGCATAGCATTAATATTTGTTGCACGATTGCTTATTGATTGTCTATTGATCAATACAATATTGATCGCTTATTCAATATTAATATATAATTATTTATTAATTTGATTGTCTATTCAATAGTGGCCTGTGTCTGTTCAAAATCAGCATTTGTTAAAAAAAAATGAAAACATTCAATATAGTCATCAAAATATTAATTACTGTGTTTATTTATTTGCCTCCCCACGAGGACTGGGTGTCACACAAGATCGAGCTCAATGTTGATAGTAGTCATTACTGACCGGTTACAAATGACCTATAAAAATTGCCCCAGTCTAGAAGGATTTATCCTTCACTGGCCGAGTACAGGAAAAGTCGAACGGTGCCCTCGTAGGGAGGCAAGTAAATCGTACACAGTGAGCTATAGGGTGTCCTTTGGTGAAAAATGAAGCTATTCAAAAGGAAAGTCCATTAAGATATTGCGAAACTAGATAAAATTCCCAGTATTTGCAACAAAAAAATCAGGTCGATATCACAATTCGAAGGTACAGAAATTCACGGACAGTTGACAAAATATTTACCTTGAAATTTTATAAAATTCACTTTGTCCCCCCTTTTAACATGAATAATCATTTTTATGCCTATTTCATTCTATCAACCTCAAATGAGCGATGTTTCTGACAAAGGAGGAAGAATTGCTGTTTCCTGGGTCAGAATCTATCCATCTAACTCTAATCGTTGCCTATTTTTTTACCTTGAATTGATAATTATTTTTTTAGCTCCTTACATCAAGTACCTTCGTGTCTTGTCTGGAGCGATTTCCATAAAAAAATTTAAATAACATCATCTAACACTATTTTCTCAGTTTTCATACTGTTTTTAGGGTTTCGAAGACAAAATTTTGTAATAATTTGAGAAAAAATGCTTATTTTTTGCATAGATTTTGCCTAGAAATATCATATTTAGCACTAAACATCTCTAGAACCTTTGTAATACACATACCAAACCATAGTATTTTCTGAAAGGTAATTTTATATGCTTTTCAAATCACTAGGGTTTGGGTATGTGGACTAGCTCGGGTGTTCAAGCTATCAACTGACAAAGTGACTGTGGACATGAATTCATTTATGGGTTCCTTTAAATCCTGAAAGTGGTTTATCATGACATGTATGAATTCTAAACATTCTTATTAGACCAAATGAATCAAAATAAATATGCTGCCAATCTAAAAGAAGGTATTACATTGCAACATCGTTCAGTATTTGACCCAAGAGTAACCCTCATAATTTGATGCCAATATGCATCAGATAATTGAAAGGAAATCTTATATCTGACACATAATACTATTTCTCAGTTTTATAATTCAGATAAAATTGAGATTTATTCATTAGTTTAACTGTTCTTGCACAGGTCAATATCTTTAGGCATTAAAAGAATATGGCAATTTGAAGTTACAGAAATTCGCCAAAAGTTTTCAAAATCTTGTATGTTTGTCTAGAAATCGTATAAAATTCACATTTTTCCAAAAACACTTTTTTGAGCTTGTTGAATTGGTTTCTGCATTTTTTGTGAGTCATTTTCATTCTATGAACCTCATTTTCATTCTATCAACCTCATTTTCATTCTATTAACCTCATTTTCATTCTATCAGCCTCATTTTCATTCTATCAACCTCATTTTCATTCTATCGACCTCATTTTCATTCTATTAACCTCATTTTCATTCTATCGACCTCATTTTCATTCTATCGACCTCATTTTCATTCTATCGACCGCATTTTCATTCTATCAACCTCATTTTCATTCTATCAACCTCATTTTCATTCTATCAACCTATTTTCATTCTATCGACCTCATTTCATTCTATTAACCTCATTTTCATTCTATCGACCTCATTTTCATTCTATCGACCTCATTTTCATTCTATCAACCTCATTTTCATTCTATCGACCTCATTTTCATTCTATCAACCTCATTTTCATTCTATCGACCTCATTTTAATTCTATCGACCTCATTTTCATTCTATAACATAGACCCCACACTCTTCTTCCTTGTGACGGC
>OY744518.1:83417407-83422407 GCA_963556195.1 Sepiola atlantica
TCACAACCTTTCGGGCCTTTTAATGACCTACCTATCTACATCTCATTCTCTCCGCTGGACTTTTCGACACCGGACTTTTTAGCAATCGGACATTTGCTTGCATTCGGGCAGAATTTTGCCCTGTGTTTCTTCCCCTACAACTTTTATTTTATTTTTTCAAATTTTAAATCTTGGCCTTTGCCAACTTATCTATCCCAACGACTTCCTCTGGTGATAAGATTTTGATCTTTGAAAAGCCTGGCTTAAGGAAAATTTAACTTGAATAAATTGCCTTTTTTGCAGAATATACCTTGCTCTGAGCAATTGAATTGAATTATGATTTGGCTTTTGCTTCTCTAATTCCTTTCCATTCTTCTTCATTCTACCTGCTCTATCCTGGATATTGAGCTGTATACTCTTCACAATAGGTTTTACTTTTCCTAAAAGTTCGCTTTTAGTACACCACTTTATATATATATATATATATATATATATATATATATATGCACATCTAACTGTATATACATATGGAGATATTCAATAAGTGATCAATATTGATCAATAAACGATCCCTACACTGAAGATTATATAAACATGAAACATCGATGTCTGTACGTAATAAATAATTTATATTTATATATATATATATATATATATATATATATATATATATATATAACTAGATAAAGTGAAAGAATAAAATAATGTGCGAATCAAATTTTATTAGAATTCAAAGTTCAAGCAAAGTACTTTAAAGTCCTTAACTCATGAGTTTTCAAAGAAAATCTTCTCCTCAGATTCTCCTGGATTGTTTTTTAATCAACCTTTTTGACATCTTTCTTGAATCTGTTTTAAACTTTATGACTTGGATGAACTGTATAAGTTTAACAAAAAAGTATGTTTTGGGCCGATATATTTGATGTTTTATATACTTTTATGTATTTTTATATATTTTTTTATATATTTTCAAAGTTTAATTTTATTACCTGCAGTAATGGTCCTCTTAAGGGAAGATTTTCTTTGAAAACTCATGAGTTAAGGACTTTAAAGTACTTTGCTTAAACTTTGAATTCTAATAGAATTTTATTCGCACCTTATTTTATTCTTTCACTTTATCTAGTGCTATTAATGCTCTATCCAGTATATTGAGCTTCATTTTTATCCGGATGTTCACTAATTAAAGATATTAGTTGCCTCTTATATCTTTTGTTGTATTAACCTTATATATATATATATATATATATATATATGATTGCTGGCTACTCGTTTTCGAGTATAACGACTTTTTACATATTAATGTGATACAAGTGTAAAACCTACCAGAGGAGACCGCAGATATGGCTTTTTAGGCCTGCTTTGCCGTATCCAGGAACCTCTACAGCGAAAGGGGTGGGATTTTACTACTTGTCGTGTTGGTTGGGGGGGTATTTACATAAATATACCTAACATACTTAACTTTATATAAATAGACATATTGTCTTTTAAGGAAGGCACATTATTCCCCGAAATCATTGTCTATGATTTATATTGATAACGTCTTTCTTTTTCATACGCATTTCAGTCTCAGTAACTGCAAATTACCCAATAAATTCTGCTCCGTCGACTGACACTTTAATCATTGACTGACAGGACATTATTCACAGGACTGTCCCAGCTAAACTCGATAGTAAATTGCCTTGTCGACTTGACTGGTCTTTTCAGTTTATACCATTGCCGATTTCCTCCATATTAGCGTTTATTTATTTATTATTTTTTTGTTGTTGTACTAATGAAGCACCGCTCATCAAGGCCCAAAGGCCTTTCAAGGATACGAGTTAATGAGTGTGTAAGATGGACGGCGTGACAAACATCTTGAAGATTAGAGACAATGACTAAAACTGAGCAAAATTTGATAACATTGGGCTTGAAAACCAAATACAATGTGTTATATGCAATAAGTTCTACATCGGTAGCACAGTGAGACCACTACATATACGCATTAACAAATACATAGCAAGTAAAGTATCATCATTCCAAACACATTTATCACAGAATCACAACCCCATTAAAAGATATACAAGTAAAGATACTAGCTACCGAAAGGGATTTAGGCAACCCCAGATTAAGGAATCACTATTGATAAGAAAACTCAACCCAAAAATAAATAACAGAGCAGAACTCAATTGCACGCTTTTGGTACAGTCACATACGACAGACACAATATATACACATAAGATAACAAATGAATAACAAACAATATTAAACAAATACTAAATAATAAATTTATATGTGTGCATATGTGCTTAAATGTCTGTGGAAACACTTTGGTTGTGGAAGTGTACACCCACTTACATCTGACGTTTGTGCAGGACAATAGAATGCAGCACTAGAACCCGTCTATGTAAGATAAGTAAATAGTAAATTTTAAATAACACTATATAAAAATCATAATAACCTATGAAAAACATTTGATAACATTGGGCTTGAAAACCAAATACAATGTGTTATATGCAATAAGTTTTACATCGGTAGCACAGTGAGACCACTACGCATTAAAAAAAATACATAGCAAGTAAAGTATCATCATTCCAAACACATTTATCGCAGAATCACAACCCCATTAAAGACATACAAGTAAAGATACTAGCTACCGAAAGGGATTTAGGCAACCCCGAATTAAGGAATCACTATTGATAAGAAAACTCAACCCCCAAATAAATAACAGAGCAGAGCTCAATTGCACGCTTTTGGTACAGTCACATACGACAGACACAATATATACGCATAAGATAACAAATGAATAACAAACAATATTAAACAAATACTAAATGATAAATTTATATATGTGCATATGTGCTTAAATGTCCGCGGAAACACTTTGGTTGTGAAAGTGTACACCCACTTACATCTGACGTTTGTGCAGGACGATAGAATGCAGCACCAGGACCCGTCTATGTAAGATAAGTAAATAGTAAAATTTAAATAACACTATATAAAAATCATAATAACCTATGAAAAAAAATAATTTAAGGAACTAAAACAGAAACTAATTGATTCCCTTTCAACGGAGATAACTCTTATCACCTTAGTTCCAGCGAATTATTTCCCCTGTATCACAGCTTACACGAATTATATAAAACGCACATGGCTAAAATAAAGGAAATTAATTAATTAATTAATTAATCAAAATTACATTTAAATAGAAACGGGTAATAATAATATAATTATTACTAGTAAAATATTATAATAATAATAATTTAATAATATCAAACATAAAATATCAGTTTGGATTATTCGGACTACTTTTCTTATCTTGAGTGTTATTCTCACAACGTTTGAGCCGCTGTAATCTCCACCCTTCTTCCGGTGTATCTTTTTGAACTCGGAAATATTTCTGTCGAACTCGGGAATCTGGACAGAATTTTGAACGGAACCCTTTATTTAATCCACGGGTGTAGATTGCTCTTGTTCCGTGACTAGGAAAAGTCTTCAGTAATTTGCAATTCTTCGTATCGCCGGCACCGAAGATTGAACCTTCAACCTTTAAATGGCTATTACTTAGCGCCCTGAGTCTGCAAGTGGATATAGTACTAATAGTATAGAATAGATATAGTATAATAATGCGTTATGCATTATGCCTCAAAGTGTCTAGGAATTAATATAAAATAATTAATTTATAATACTTGAATGCCAAGAAAGAAACTTTGAGACAATGTCTTGATATATATTGGATGTTGACTAGTTATTTTTCTCCCTCCCACAGCGGTAAGATGTGACACAAGGTCGGAAAGTGGGATTTGAAAAGCCAGCGCCCGAGAATTTGAGCACTCTGGCCTACAAAAAATGGCTGGGCAGCCCCGTCGGCATTCCCCGGTAGGGGCGCTTCAGGCGATTAGCAATAAACTAACCACTTCTCAAAGGGTGAGAAGGCAAAGCCTGGGAGGGTGGACCTCCTAGAACTGGAAAACATTTTTTTTTTTTTTTCCTCACACTTTTAATACTGCAGTCCAAATAAACTTTCTCATGTTCCAAATATTTCAAATATTCCTTACCCACCCTTTCAATCACCGCCCTCCTCCACCCCTCCAATCCCTCACTCATTGCTATCATTTTCCAAACATTTCAAATATTTCACACCCTATCACAACAAATCCTCCCTCTCCCCCTCTCAACTATTTTCTCCCATACCCCTTCTTAAATTCCCTCATTTTCTCAAAACGCTCTCTAAGACCATAACTTTCGCCCATCCACCAAAATCACAGCTCCCCTCTCTCTCTACCCATCCTCCTTTCCCTGCATACACCCCCCATACACAAACATTCCAACTTACTTTTCCCCTTCAATCTTGACCGCAGCCATCTGGTCAAACACCTCCCTCCCCCCTCTTCCTCCACTCCCTCTCTGCCATCCACTTTACCCCTGCTCATCCCCCACCTCTTTCTCTTACCACCAGTAGTCCTTGCTCACCCCATCCTTCCATTTTTTCCCCACTCATTTTCTTCAACATTCATTTCTATTTCTCCAACAAATACGGACGTCCACCCAGCAGTGGCCATTATTTCATTCTATTTTTTCCTCCCAATATGTCTACCCTACATGTATCTGTACTTGCATGACATTTTTCTCTATTTTATCATCCTGATGAAGTCTTATAAATAAAGACGAAACGTTGATGTACACATAAAAAACATCCATTTTTTTGGGTTTTCCTTTTCATTTTCCCATCACGTCGGATTACTTTCATCCTTCTCTTCCCATATATATATATATATATATATATATATATATATATATATATATATATATATATATATTAATCTTTTTATTTATACAAGCATGCACAAAAACGACACTACAATGGCGATGTTTTGATCGTTAGCCATTAAAACTACGATCTCCCCAGGCAACGAAAACAGCTCTATCTCTTAGTTGTTCATATTGAATATATATATATATATATATATATATATATATATATATATATATATATATATATATATATATATATATGTGTGTGTGTGAACACCAAAGGAAATCAAATT
>OY744518.1:83424907-83434907 GCA_963556195.1 Sepiola atlantica
TGTGGGTGTGTCCTGTGTAGTTTTTTTGTACTTTTAGCTGAACACAGACAAATAAAGTTTATTTATATATTAGATTAATAACCTGGTGTTTTTTGGAGTTTGCCTGTTCGTATGCAAATGGAAATGTGTGAATAGGCAGAGTACACATTATTAAGGCAGTAGGTTTTACAATATCAATACCCGGGTTCGAATCTCAGTCTAAAAGATATTTTTTTTTGAAACTGGATTCATGTTTAATAAATTTTGAAAAGTTAACATAACATAATAACAAAAAACATTACATTGTTTTTAAACTAAGTTACCGTTTTTTGATAATCCACAAAAAATGTAGACAGGCATGAATAGCATTCAATGTTTAAAGCGAATTAATTTTGCTTAAAAACATGATTTTTAATAGAACGATAGGTCGTTCATTTAAAAGCATTGGTGGGTCAGTATTATTAAAATTGAAAACAGAAGCCTTGTTCAATGCAACATTAACTTTTTTTTTTCTTTAATCTTATTAATTTCGGAATAAAATTTCATCATCAGAGTTGACCAATATTGTGTCATCATTATTATTTTTTTAAATTAACATTTTGTTAATATAATGTCCGTGTAATGGTTGTCATTCGCGGTGTTGTTCTGAATTCATAACCGCCAGAACAACACCGAGAATAACAACTGAATATGAGTTATGTTGGGGATACTACATCACTCTCAATAATACCCTTCGGAAAGATATGAATCCATATATACTCCCTCCACCCATGGATTAATTGGTAAGGTAGACTAGACTATCAAACTTTGATTGTGAAATTCATCTAAAAGAAGGAAAACTGCGAAATAAAATTTCTTTGCTTTTCCCGACATTGTTTTCAGTCGCCCTGAACTTCTCCTTGCCACTGGATTCAAGTAATGCTGGTTTTGGAAAGCTGCAGTTGGAGATTGTGAAATCCTTGCTGCACTATAGACTTCTGCACAGAAACATTATATAAATTAGCCCAAATTGAGATCAGCAGAGTCGACTGGTTAGCGAGTTTGAGAGATCAACCTCCGTTAATTCCCGTGCTTCGTCCACCCCTTTCATTCACTTCATTCTTTTGCTGCCACTAGAGAATAAATATATATCGATATGTTTTTACATATCATTGTTTGTCGTCATTCTTTAAAGCACAGCAGAAATACAAAAGTGCACCTTTTTATCAGAGTTACGGTTAGGGTTAAACTACATCCGATTTGGGAAGTTGCTATTACTCTTAAGATCACCAATCAGAATGAGAATTCTCTAACTCTAACACTAACCAATCAGTGCCCCCTTAAATGAGATTTCTCTAACCCTAACACTAACCAATCAGTGACCTCAAAAATGAGTTCTCTCTAATTCTAACACTAACCAATCTGTGACCCCTAAAATGAGATTTCTCTAACTCTAACACTAACCAATCAGTGACCCCTAAAATGAGTTCTCTCTAACTCTAACACTAACCAATCAGTGACCCCTAAAATGAGTTCTCTCTAATCCTAACACTAACCAATCAGTGACCCCTAAAATGAGTTCTCTCTAATTCTAACACTAACCAATCAGTGACCCCTAAAATGAAATTTCTCTTACCCTAACGCTAACCAATCACTATATATGTATGGTTATATGTCTATATATTTGTATGTACAGGATTCACTCCTAAACTAATTAACCGATCATTATAGGTGAACAAGCACAGGTCTTATTCGAATACGTAATCGCAGAAGTTCCTTCATGAGACTTAAAAGACAGATGTGATTCCAATTAAAATGCCCCCTTTTTGTTCTGTCTTTCTTTTCAGGAGCTTCCTGTCACTCAGCTACCGGAAGTGTTTGGGATGCATGAGAATGTGGACATCACCCGTGAACTGCATGAAACTCAGCAACTCTTTGATTCGGTCCTGTGCACATTCGGACAAGGGGGTGGTGGAATGTCGGGACAGATGGATGATACCCTCCTGGAAATTGCCACTGATATTTTAGCGAAGGTCCGTTGATTTTATGTCTTTCACTTTTACTTCGATTATTTTCTGTCTTTTTTCTTCCTACTTTACAAAAAAAAATTTACTTGACATTTTTTAATATTTGTATTGTTTGGATAATTAAGACTTCTGGGGTATCTTTTACAATAATCCGCAGAGTCGCCAACGGGGTCCAAAAAAACGAACGAGAACGGGGTAAAAAAAATAAATATGCAACAAGTGACGGTGACCTACGTCGAGAATAGATATTTTCCTTAACTATGAAATTTGTTTGTATTTTTACGTACTATAAATGTGTTTTTATTAGATGTAAAAAAAAATTTCTTGTTTTTTTGACACGTATTTTTACTAAAACAAAATGTCCTCTCTGCCTTACGTCGTTACGAACCCTCCCCCGCATCGCTTGTCCAATGTTCGTGTGACAAAAATATTGATTTCTAATAAATAGCAGTTGAAACGGCTTAAAAATACAAACAAATGTCACAGATAATTTGGAAAATAACTTTTATCGGCTACAGTTACTTTTATTTGTTGTATATTTGTTTTTATAGCGTTTTCACTCTGCGGATTATTGTAAAAGATACCCGACTTCTGTTCTCATCTTGGATGTTATTCTCACAGCGTTTCGGCCGATGTAACCTCCATCCTTCTTCAGGTGCGTCTTGTCGAACTCAGGAATCTGTACGAAAGACGATTCAATCTACGGGGGGGGGGGGATAAACTTCTCCCCGATCATGACTGACGGAATGAGAACAATCTACCCTGATAGCAGTAACATACACATGTCTATATATTAATAACATTATAAAACATTTTTGCATGTCTGTGTAGTGTGTAGTCTGTGATTTTCTTCAAAACTACTGTATTCCGTTTGTGACACTTCGGACTTTGAAAAGCGCTTCAAAGTCTTTTACACTGTCGGAGAGAAAGTCCTTTCTTCATGCAGCATAAGTATAGCGTTTTCGTCGCACTAATACGTCGAACTCTCAGCAATTACATACGCATAACTTTAAATTGGAATTTGTAGTATTTACAACAGACAGGAAAAGTTGGAAGTCATTCACGAAACGTCTCACCTCGGCAAGAGACAAGAAGACGAAAAATGAAAATAATAATAACAATAATACGTGTACTTCTGAATGACACGTAGCATTTTCTTCAATTAATAAAAAAAAAAAAAAAAATGAGAAAACACAAAAAAGTATGGCTAACAAAAAAATAAATTACATGATTATCATCTAGGACCTGAAAGCTTCCTGATGTTTTGATATACATGAAATACTCTTTTGTGAATGCATACTTTTCTTACTCTCTGAATATCTTTTCAAAAACACTTATCCTCAGAACGGGTATTCTTTTGTTTTCAACCTTTATTAGCTACCTGTTTTGATATACATAAAATACTCTTTTGTGAACACATACTTTTCTTACCTCTTTTTTCTGTGTATTTTCCGTATAACATTTCTGCTCTCACATACACTCGTCTTCCAAAGATTTACTACGAATCAGTGAAACAATAACTGTTTTTCTTCTGCTGTTTATTTCATCCAATGAGGAGTCCAGATTTATTTGTCTCCTTTGAGCTTATAAGATACTAGCAGTCCCGACATGGCGTTGCCCAAGAGTATTTAGCTGTTCTTTTTAATTCTGAAATATATAGCAGTAAGATATATACACATATCCATATTACATATAGGGCCTATTAATTCTTGTAAATTAAATATGACGTCATATCAAAGCTATAATTATTTTGTTACGGTAATGTTTTAAGCTCTATTTATAAAAACATCCAAATAGCTCAGTTGGTAAAACCTCAGACTGGAGATCTCAAGGTTTTGGTTTCGATTTCCGGTCATGGTGTTAGATTTATTTGTTGGGAATTTATTATTTACTATTCATGCAATATTCTACCATTTCTAAAAGCAGTGAAGATCTCTGATATTTTGAAATGAGACAAATTTTGCAATGTATTTTTATGTTTAAAAAAATTGTAATTGACGGACGAACAAAATCTCTATTTATATAAGATTATAGGACAAATTCGCCTATGCTTGTGTGTGTGCCATTTTCTTCAACAAGACATGATTTCGTTTGTGACACTTTAGGTTATTAAAAAGGGCTGATTCGGAGTACTGCTGCCACATCTGGGGAGGTGCTCCCCCAGAGTACTCTTTATGGCCTTGACAGGTAGTAAGAGATGATCACTTATCTCTCCCTTCTAACAAAAGAGACGTTGCTAGGCTTTCCTTACTCTATCGTTATTTCCATAGTAGGTGCTAGACTGAGCTCCAATCTCTGTCGCCCCCCCCCCCCTGTAAGAATTTCTCAACAAGAACTCGTATTTCTACCAACACTGCAAAGAATTCTCCTTTCTTCCTATGTGTATTTACAACACAAACAAAACTGCCATGAACAGAGTTTAGTTTCAAGAACTTCTCATCTGTGGAACACGTTACCATGTGAATGCTTTCCTACAGACTACAACACGGTTGTTTTCAAGTCAAATGTCAACAAATATATGGCGAGTCGTTTTCTGAATTAATCATACTTCTCAATCTTTTCATAGTACTGTTCCGTCATCCAACTAAAAATCTGGTACTAGTCCAGGGTTTGCGCCTAATTTCCGTGACTGCTCGGCAGCAGCAAGCCGACAGCTAACGGAAGCGTCCGAGACCTGCCGAGTCGAAAACGAGGCTGTAAACAAACCTGACCAAGTCGAAAACGAGGCTGTAAACAAAACTGACCAATCAGGATGCTGCATCAAGCAGCCGATAACTATTTGAAGGAGACGCTTGTTTAACCATAACAAAATGAATTTCGAACTACTGTGTCGCACGATTCAATCTCCGGAGGAGTGCATGAACTATTGTCAACAGAAAGCTCTGCTGGCAAAAGTAATGCGGTGTAGGCGATGCGGCCGACTTTGCCGGTTAGCAGCGAGAAAGAGTATAGCAGACAAATATGCCTGGAGATGCCCCACCCAGGAATGCCGGGCTTGGATTTCGTTGCGATCGGGGACGTTTTTTTCTAGATCAAATTTAGAGATTTCGACCATTCTAAAGATGATCTACCTGTGGTCCCAGGATATGGCGACTGGTAAAACCTAAAAAAAGAATGCGTTAAGCCCCCCCCAAAAAATAAGCCCTACCCCTCAAGGAAAAGAATCTCCAAAATTTCCCCCCCCCCCATAAAAAAGCTAAAAAAATGAAGAAAAACAATGCCTAATTTTTTAAAAAAAGTTACAAAAACAGTTTATTTATTTCAGCATTTCTAAAAAAGTTTTTAAAAAATGGTTAAAAAATAATTTAAAAAAAAAGTTTATTTATTTCAGCTATGGGTTTGTTCATTTATTTCATTTTTTGTATAAAAATATATGCATTTCTTTTTCTTTCCGTATATTCATCGTCTTATATTGTTGTCGTCTGCCGACCTTCATTTTTTTTTTAACGATTTTTGCAGTTTTGTTTATACAGCGTCGACAATGCCAGCCTCGTTTTCGACTCGGCAGGTCTCGGACGTTTCCGTTAGCTGTCGGCTCACTGCTGCCGGGCAGTCACGGAAATTAGACGCAAACCCTGGACTAATACCACATTAACCTTTAACCTCGAGTGGCTTTTGGTCTTCATAAGTGATGAATCATTAGTATATAGAAAAAGAACTTAGAAGCCTTTAAACTGTCGAATAGAAAGTAATTTCTAATTTTAGCACAATTTGGGGAATACACATAGAACAACATTTTTAACAGTCATAAACACTGACATTTGTTTCCTCTGGCGGAAGACAGCCCTATAGGTGGTTTGGTCACACAATGACCAATCATCATCCAGGACGTATTAGTTTCAGCCCCCTTTGAAGGACTACTTCCAGACTTTTTCGGATTTTTACCCAGAAGCTACAGAGAGCTTCATCGTCTAGCCGAGTCGTCTATCCACTGACGAATCGTCGAGGGCACAGCACTGGTCCACAAGTTAAATAAAAGAAACACAACTTTCAAGAAAGAACACAAACATATATACGTTGTGTATAATTTAGTTGGAACTATAAGTGTGTGTGACACCGTCGTGGACTTTCAAGACCCCCCATTGTCGTTACTCAAGTCGTCAGCTCATCTCATCGTTTTCCCGGTCCGATCCGCTCTCTGGGGAGGTTCTGATCCTAACTGCTCGGCTTCTCTCCGAAACCCAAACTCGTTAACTTTTTGCCATAAACCTTACTGTCGTCAAACTGTCGTAAAACTAACTTACCTTACTGTTGTCAAACTGTCGTAAAACGTTGTCACTCCTAAATGTCGTATCTGGTATTCTTGTCTGAGTCACCTGTCCTAAACAATGGAAACTGACCACTCCCGCATTTTCTTTTGTCTCTGTCGATGAGTCACTTCCTATCCTCGCGGCCTTCATTGTATCACACGGCTATGTCACACGATCACCAAGTTGCGCAAACGCTATCCTCCAAAGAACTGTACAGGGAAGAAGAATGAGGGACAGACAAAGAAAGAGGTGGGAGGACAACATCCGAGAGTGGACAGGGATGGTGCTGAGTAACACGCCCAGGAAGGCAGAAAATTGGGAAGATTAGAGAAAACTGGTTGTCAGGTCATCTTTGGTGCCCATACGGTCATAGAGACTATGGGACTGTTGTGGACCTGTAAGGGGTCCGCAAAAAAACACGAACTTGGGATTAAGTGAAACAAAGAATATTGAAGAAAGTATAAATACAGCATATAACGAGAGTGGTTTAACGTCTGTCGGACTTCCGGTATTAGACTGGGGTAGCTCCAGGTATTTAATTGCTTCCCACCGCAGCAATATGTGACACAAGGTCAGGAAGGTGGGGGAAGAATCAAGCCAGCACCCCTAAAGGAGGAGCACTCTGGCCTAGCAAAAATAGCCTTGGCAGCCCCGTCGGCATTCCTCAGTCAGGGCACCTCAGGCAATGAACTTACTCCATCCCAAAGAGGGGTGGCAAGGCCTGGGAGGGTGCACCTCCTAGGACTACCCAGGACTAAATACCTCAGCCCGGCAGATAAAAGACCACCGAAATGGCCCAGTTCCTGCCGGACTGATTGTCAAGAATGAATCCTCGACTGATATTACCCCATCCGGAAGTCTTCAATCAACCAAAGTTAATCAAAGACTGAACAGGCTGGGGTAGTTCGAACACCGAGAGGCATGTGCTCCCTGTATTTATAGTGAAGCGGAATAGTTCATGTAGTCCATAAGGTAAGGTACCATAAGAGGGGCAGATGAGATAAGGAAAACCATGTAATGAAAAGTCAAAACTGCAATCTGTCTCTGCCATTGTTTTAGTTAGCATTTCTCTTAAAAGTGTATTGTGTCTTTCACATAATCCATTAGACCATGGTGTGTATGCTCCAATTGTCTTCAAAGTGATATTCATTTTTTCACAAACTTTCGATAAATGCGTTCTTTGGGCACTTTCTACTATTACCACTGAGGAACTTTTCAGAGCAACCATAAATGCTGATATACAGAATACTTTTTCTATTATTATTTCTGGGTTTATTTTTTTCGATTTTACTATGGCACAAGCAGACAATTTTGTTTCAGCTGGACTTGCAGGTGTGACCCCACAAGAGGTCAAAAGTTAGCTCGATTGTTATCACTCATATATATATATATATATATATATATATATATATATATATATATATATATATATATATATAAGGATAAATGCACGATATATCATAAAATGAAATGCCGTGAAGATAGGATGTGTGAAAAAGACAAAAGGAAAATAAATCAAATACGTTTTTTGATGATTTTTTTCCCCTGCATTTGATTTGTTTTCCTTGTGTCTTTTTCACATATATTTTCGGTATATTTTGCAAATTTGGCAGTTTCGTGATATTTTCATTATCTCAGCCTGTAGTTCTAAACCAGAACATTTTATTAGCTTCAAAAGCTTTTTCAGGTGGAAGATAAGCAAAATGGCGATGCAATTTAAGAGACTTTGGTTCGTCATTCAAAGGCTTACAGCATAATAATAATAATAATAATAATAATAATAATAATAATAATAATAATGATAATGATAATAATGATGGTGGTGGCGTCGTTGTTGTTGTTGTTGCTGCTGCTGCTGCTCTTCTTTTTCTTCTTTTGATAAACGGATGTGTCTGGGCATCCTCAAGAAAACGTTGATATTTTCTCAATGGAATGGAAAAATGTCAAATTTGTGTTGCATGTAGTATGATTTTTTTCTGTCCGAGTATCTGAACTGTGCCATTATTAAAATTTAATTTCATACCAGCTTTTTTCATGAAATGTACGGATAGTAACAGTTGTATCACACAGTCACACTAGCACCTGCTCCACCCTGTGCTCCAATATACTACCAGGGTAACAAAACTTCTCAACAACCTCAATAGGTTCGCCATCCAGATATACTTTCCTTAACAAGGGGATGGCTAAGTCGTTAACGATGCAAACTGAGGACCTGTGTGTGCCAGGTTCGAATCCAGTTTGCTCCACAGAAACACTTTCATCAAAGCCCACACCTGACCTTGTGTCTAACCTCCTGCAGAGGAGGTAAAGGAAATAGTAAGTCTTCCATTAGATAAGCAAAATGACGATGCAATTTAAGAGACTTTCGTTCGTCATTCAAAGGCTTCTGACATAATAATGTTACTCTGATACACGGATTTTTCTCAACCTCTTCAAGAATACGTTGAGATTTACTCAACGGAAGAGAAAAATGTCAAAATTGTTGGGAATTTTTATTAATTGATGTCTAAAACTTATTGCCAAAATTTCACAAAAATCGGAGATATCTGAATTTTCACAAATTTTATCAGAAAAAAAAGATCATTTAGTTTAAAATAAAATAATTTATCTAATGTTTTTTATAGTACAGGGTGGGCCAAAATAAGGGTCCTATCTTTAAATTTGAATAACTTGAATTTGAATAACTTCCACAAAATAAAAGTTAAACTCACCAAACTTTATGTGTGTGTAGACTGACCCTTCCGAGATTTTTTGAAATAAACAAAACAAATTTTAGCCGAAAAACACTTCTTAAAACTTACAAAAACTAAAGTATTGTTTTTTACACTGTTTTGAGTTTTTTAAGCAAAAATAATGTTTTCTAAATGAGGGTACGTTCCTTAGGGCTAATACGGCTCATGCTTGCTTCGGAAGGGGTCCTTTACTTATTCTAAAAAAAAATTTTTTTTAAATCAATAAATAAAAAAGTTATGAATTTTTAAAAATAGGACCCTTATTTTTGCCCACCCTGTATATTATGTTATGTTAATTTCCGCATATCCAGTTAAAAAATAAATCCTTTAGACATTCATGAGAGAAAAACATTTAATTTTCAGCGTTTTGACGATTTGGTATCGTAACAACTACTACATTAGTATTGTGTATTCTGCGTACTCCTTTTTTGTCAACCAATCGCCTTTTTCTATTTGCATACGAACAGACAAACTCCCAAAACACCTTAACTTTTTAATAGTATATAGATTGGCCATTTCGTTATTATGATATAAATAACTTGTCGTATGAAGAGTGTTGGGAGCTTTCGAATGAGATTTTTATAAGAAAACCTAAAGTTATATCGTTGCATGGGGTAGTCTTGCTGTTTTAGCTGCTCTGTGGCTGTCTTCATACCAAGCTGAGGATCTGTCGTCGGTAATCAATCCGACAAACTAGGGACTGCCTTGGACCAACGGACCCTTCTTTGTCGGAATGAGGTCTGGTCCGGCTCGGGCCAATGAGATGCACTCTCCCAGGCATTACCTCCTCTTTTTGAAGGGTATGGTTTATTGCCGATCGCCTGACGCGCCCCTACCGGGCAATGATGACGGGTCTGTTCATGGCTATTTTTATACCCAACCAAAATGGCCCATCCCTCGATGGAGATGGCTCCCCCACCCTCCGGCCTTGTGCCACATCTTACTGTAGTGGAAGGGGAGTAAATTCACAGCTGTGAAAGTACTGATTCGAAAGCACAAAATGCACTGGACTAGCGTCTAAAAACGGTCAGGT
>OY744518.1:83439907-83449907 GCA_963556195.1 Sepiola atlantica
GAAACCCGAGTCACTTGCATGTCAAGCGAGTACTCTGCCATCGAGCTACCTCGCCACATACAAGAATGTCTATTAATTTACACAGATTAAGCAAACCACAGCGAAGGCCGACTGTAGAATCCTGAGTTCGGATGTGTTCTACTGATGAGCCCAAAGGAGGGCGAAACTTGAGTCTAGGACTTCCGGTTTGTTTCTTTCATAGGTTGTGGGCTGCGGTGTTGTCTGATTGCGGAAATAATCATATTTATCATCTCACATTCAAATATATATATATATATATATATATATATATATATATATAGCATGTATCACAAGTTAGTTAAAAAACAAACAATAATAATAAGAATAAGAGACTTCGATAGTATGCCTATGTTGAAAGAATGGATGACAGTTCTTGGGTTAGTAGATGTAGAACAGTTGAAGTGGCAGGGTCAATTAGCAGAGAAGGTTAAAGAAAACATAGGGGGTAGTAATAAGAATGGACTTGAGAAAAAGAGGGATTAATAAAGACCTGGTCAGAGATAAGTATAGTATAAGGAGATGTGTGCAAAACAGATTTCGTTGGTTTGGTCACATTGAAAGAATGGATGAGGGTTTTAGGGTTTGTAGATGTAGAACAGTTATGGTAGCAGATTCAGTTCACATGGGAAGGTCATTGGAAAACATGGGATGAAGTGATGAAAATAGACTTGAGAGAAAGAGGGATGAATGAAGACCTAGGTAGAGATAGGTTAGGTTGGAAGTCAATTTTTTGAAGCCGTCCAACACATGCGTGCATGTAAAACGGATGTGAAGAAGAAAATCAAGATGAAGATGAAGAACGAGATGAAGTCTATGAAGATAAACATGAAGAAAATTATGAAGAAGAAGATGATGATGATGTTGATGATGATAAAGATGATGAAGATAATGATGATGAAGATGATGTTGATGATAAAGATGAAGATGATGATGATGAGGAAGATGATGAAGAAAATGATGATGAAGAAGAAGATGATAAGAAGTTGAGGAAGATGAAGATCATGAAGATGATGTTGATGATGAGGAAGATGATAAAAATGAAGATCATGAAGATGATGTTGATGAAGATGATGTTGATGAAGATGATGATGATGAAGATGAGGAAGATGATGAAGAAGAAGATAAGGAAGATGATGATGATGATGAAGATAATGAAGATAAAGATTATGAAGAAGATGATGATAAAGATAATGTTGAAGATGATGAAGATGATGATAATGACGAAGATTTTGAAGAAGATGATGATGGTGATGATGCTTTACTTTATTAAGATAACATGATTTGAATGGACACATTTGAATAAGACCTGTTCTTGTTTACCTTATGCCCACCCCTCCGTCACTTCCCGGTTTGATCCGCAAGTTTTGATCCCCTAAACTCTTGCAGTCTCTTTTTATTAGGTTGCCATTAATCAGGTTAGAAACAATCTGCTTCTTGCCTTGCAGTGATTGCTTTTCTCTTCTGCTAAGTCGATCAAGCAGAAACCTCGGAGAACTCACCCTAACCCTAACCCTAACCCTAATCCCGGAGAAGTCACCACGCTCGCTTTGATTATCTTCATTATAGCTTCACTGTTTTATTGCGCTACGAGTTTCCCTCGAGAAAAAAACGGGGACGATTTAAGTGGACGACGTTCAAGTCGGACATTAAGGAGAGAAATATCGGTTCTTCCATCGCTGAGGGTGTCAAACTTGGAACAGATACAACATCTCATGGGACGCATCAAGATTATTTCGTACGACAGGGGCGTATGAGAAAATTAATGCTTTAATAATGGTTTAAGAGCACACATGAATCATAATACTTGACTTTAAACTTTAAACCTTAATTCTAGGCAGAAATGACTTTTTAATCATTAGTTTAAAGGCTACAAAATTATTTTTGTTCGACCCAAATAAGGCAAATTGCCACTGAAGCGTAATGAGCTATTGGAATAGAGGCGATATTTATAGGGGCAATCTGAGTGGGGAGTTGGGCGGCAAGATGTTTGCTCACATTATATTTAAACTTTTTGCATGTTGCAAGCAGTCCGAAGGAAAGAAGCTATTAGAGTTGAAAATCTTATGGCGGCATCTTGAGACCTCTACAAGCTCCAAAAATACTTTTGAAAGTTTTAAGTGTCGCAAATCTTTTTTTAATTTTTGATTTTTGACCTTCTTCTTCTTCTTCTTCTTCTTCTTCTTCCTTTAACGAGTCTCTTCCACATCAGATGCAGGTTGCACGTTGGCCATGTCGATACGAGGTGACTTTTTCCATGAAACTCTATCATATACATTGCTTTCCATGTGCCAGTGCTTCCATCGTCGAGAGTGTCAAACTTTGAGCAGAGACGACATTTCATCGGATACAGCAAGATTATTTGATACATCAAGGGCGCATGACAAAATTTATGCATTGCTTTGGTTTAAATAATGATGCTGCTGCTGCTGCTGATGATGATGATGATGCTGCTGATGCCTGACTTTATAAAGCTAAACAT
Organism: Sepiola atlantica; assembly: GCA_963556195.1. Lineage (NCBI taxonomy): Eukaryota > Metazoa > Mollusca > Cephalopoda > Sepiida > Sepiolidae > Sepiola > Sepiola atlantica. The sequence continues at coordinate 83,442,408 of OY744518.1, forward strand.
GACACAGGTTGAATGGACAAATTTGAATAAAACCCGTTCACCTTCCACTTCTGGTTTGATCCGCAAGTTTTGATCCCAAAGTTTAGGACCACAAATCAACAATACTACTTCACTTTAAAATTTAATTCAAGACAGAAATTACTTTCTTCTTCTTCTTCTTCTTTTTCTTTTTCTTCTTCTTTTTTCTGCTTTTTCTTCGTTTGCTGTTTTTTCTTTTTCTTCTTCTTTTTCTTCTTCTTCTTTTTCTTTACTTTTTCTTCTTGTTCTTTTTCTTTTTCTTCTTCTTCTTCTACTTTTTCTTCTTTTTTTCTTCTTCTACTCTTTTTCTTCTTTTTCTTCTTCTTCCCTTTCTTCTGGAAGTCATTCCAGATTGTCTCCCTTAAACTCGTTAAGCTAATTTTTTTAAAGTTTATTTTAATTTATACGTTATTTTGAGATCTTCTTAACACTCATGGATCCTTCAGAACAAAAAAAATACCACAAACACATCAAAATCATCGACTTTTTTTTTGTGAAAACTGAAATTAGAACTTACACGACTGAAGTTACAGGATTAAAAATGTTGGAATTTTCTCGAAAAGGCAGGTGAAGCGTTCTTTAGCCTTGGTGTGCAAATACCTAGAGATGGTGTCTCGATAAAAACGCTGGTCCTCATCACCACATTGGGTTAACGTCAGGAAGGGCATCCGGCCTATGAAAATCGTTCCTCAATTAAGGAAATAACTTCCAAAGAAACCTGTCCAGAGATAGACTAGTTTGGAAGTCAATTTCTAAAAGCTGTCCAACACATGCCAGCATGTAAAACGGACGTTAAACCGATGATGATGATGATGATGATGATGATTTTGCTCTCTTAGAAAGAGGCAAATATGTTTAAGCTAATGACGATCGGCATAAGTTGGGATTATTCATAAAAAATTTCACGTTCCTAGATCGAACAGCCTAAAACTAGTTTGCATTTAAATGGGTAGAGAACTTCAAAACAGTTCAAAGTATCGGATTTTTTTCTTTTTATGGAAGTCGCTCCAGCCAATGCATGAAGCCACTTGATGTACGGAGCTAAAAAAAGAACGAAATATTATTAACGCAAAGATAGGAGATGCCTATTGGCCTTAGTCTTGAAAAGACAGAGCCGATATGTAGATGGAAAACAGTCAGCAGGAAGAGAGTTCCACAAGCCTGCGGTTCTTGGAAAGAAGCTACTGGAATAGGAAGATGTATTACAACGAGATACCTGTAGAAAATTGATGGAGACCACTAGACCACCGAGTTAAACGAGCTGGAACAAAGGAAGCAGGAGATAGATCAGACAATTCTGAAGAACATATGCCATAATAAGAGAGAAGAAAGTGGACCTTTGGTTTACTTTCGGCAGCCTTGTAACCCTCTCTTCCCTTATTATGTCCTTTAGAACTCATATTCTATCAGCGATGTTTCTGACAAAGGGGGACGAATTGCTGTTTTCTGGGTCGAATCTATCCATATAACACTTATCGTTGGCTAGTTTTTGACCTTGAAGTAGTATTAATTTTTAGCTTTTTAGTGGTTTCATGCCTTGTCTGGATCGATTTCCATAAAAAATAATACTTATAGAAGAGACTGAGACTAGCAACATCATGTTTGTGAGAAAGAGGGTGCAGAGAAGAAGAAAGAGTAAGGCCAACCAAATTACATTTAATGTGTCTTTTTTGGCATTCACTTTTTGTATTCTTCTTTTGGTATTCGTTTTTTTGGCATTCATTTTTTGACATTCATTTTTTGGCATTCATTTTTGTGCATTCATTTCTCTGCATTCTTTTTTTGGCATTCATTTTTGTATTCTTCTTTTGGTATTCGTTTTTGTGTATTCCTTTTTTTGGTATTCATTTTTTTACATTCATTTTTTTGGCATTCATTTTTGTGCATTCATTTCTGTGCATTCATTTTTTTGTATTCGTTTTTGTGCATTCCTTTTTGAGGTATTCCTTTTTTACATTCATTTTTTGGCAGTCATTTTTGTGCATTCATTTCTGTGCATTCATTTTTTGGCATTCATTTTTTTGTATTCGTTTTTGTGCATTCCTTTTTTTGGTATTCATTTTTAGACATTCATTTTTTGGCATTCATTTTTGTGCATTCATTTCTGTGCATTCATTTTTTGGTATTTATTTTTTGACATTCCTTATTTTGGCATTCATTTTTGTGCATTCATTTTTTGGTATTCATTTTTTTGTATTCATTTTTTGACATTCCTTTTTTTGGCATTCATTTTTGTGCATTCATTTCTGTGCATTCATTTTTGGTATTCATTTTTTTGTATTCATTTTTTGCATTCATTTTTGTGCATTCATTTTTGTGCATTCATTTTTTTGGTATTCATTTTTTTAACATTCATTTTTTGGTATTCAATTTTTTGGTATTCATTTTTTTTGGTATTCATTTTTGTACTGATGTTTTGTATTCATTTTTGGCATTCATTTTTTGTTATTCATTTTTTGACATTCATTTTTGTGCATTCATTTTTCGGCATTCATTTTTTTGGTATTCATTTTTTTAACATTCATTTTTTTACATTCATTTTTTGGTATTCAATTTTTTAGTATTCATTTTTTTGGTATTCATTTTTGTACTGATGTTTGGTATTCATTTTTTGGCATTCATTTTTTAGGTATACATTTTTTGGTTAAAAAAAGTACTTTTACTTAGATTGCCCGACCCTAGTTAAAATAGATTAGATTGAAAAAAATAAAAAACAGCAATGAAAATGTGAAAAAATAAAACAATAATTCACATGGAAAGTTATTATTTTGAGGATCTAATTAATTAGACTAATTCATTTGTTATATAATTCCATTTTAATAATTTTATGTTTGAGCTAGCTGCGTGTTTGTTAGTGTTGTTTGTGTTTTTTATTTCACTAATAAGTAGTTGTTTATGTGCGTGTATGTGGCTGATTGTGCCTAGTAGAGGGGTTAGATTCTTTTGGAAAAAAACAATATGTTGAAAAAATCTTTTTTTGAACATATTGTTTTTCCCCAAACAAAGGTAAGTAATTCTGTATTGACGAATACAGAGTTACATACATACATACATCTTTTAAGATGGCGTCTGTATGAAAATAATTCCGATCCGGTCAAAGTATTTTGTGGAAAGTATTAAATCGATTTACATTTTATTATTCTTAACAACATGCTACAACGATTCACCAAAAGAACTGAGAAACCAGAATCAGATATTGATTTCGTAGGACGAAAACTATCGATGACAAAAATCCAGAAAGTGACTGACTTTACTTTATATATTAGATAGAAAAAGATTTTGCATGGTCATTAATGCTAAAAGCGCAGGTTCGTTTTTGAGATGTTATTTTCTCTTTGTGCTTATCTTTGAAGTATCGATAGCATGGACACATGGTCAATATCAAGCGGTTGTTTTGTTAAAAATGAACGTTTCACAAATATACACGTGCACCCACGGGAGTTTCTAACAGTCCAGTCACGCCCACTTGCCCCCACCCCCACGTCCGTGTATGTTTCTTTTAATGATTGACTGGACATAATTTAGATGTAGCTTTTTTATTTGGGTAATCTTTTCAAATGCAGTGGCATGTTGCACATGGCCACTTTTAGATGTGCCTTCACATCTCGAAGGGGGGGGGTGCTTGTCTCTCTGCCATTAGTCTGCCTGTCCGTCACACTTATGCATTTTTATCGATACACGCGCAGATTAAATGGACGTATCTTATTCGAGATGCGTCCTTGTGTCGTCTCTATAATAGAATGTGTCCATCTGTCGCGCTTAAGTTTGAAATAGCATTTTCTTTGATCTGTCATGCTTAAGTTTAAAATACAATTTTCCTTGGTCTATCACGCTTAACTTTGAAATATAATTTTCCTTGGTCTGTCACGCTTAAGTTTGAAATAGCATTTTCCTTGGTCTATCACACTTAAGTTTGAAATAGCATTTTCTTTGGTCTGTCACATGTAAATAGAATTTGCGTCAGTCTGTCACACATTAAAATTTCAAATTTCATTTTCGTCGGTTTGTTTTACGTAAGTTTGAAATAGCAGTTTCATCAGTCTGTCACACCTAACATGTCATCATCCTCATCATCATCATCATCATCATCATCATCATCATCCGATTCATTTGTTGAATCAGGCAACAATTAATCCTCTGATTTTATTTCATAATTTAAAAAATAATTTTACAGCTGGATGGATATCTTTCACCAACTTGAACACTTTTGGCAGTCCAAGACCTCCACCGTTCCCATCTAACTCGGGTTGATGTGGTTTCCACTTGAGCATGCACCAATGTCACATATTACCTGTGAGTTTACGCATACACTACTGTCACCCAGGTTGTGACAAGCCATCCAAAGGTAGCATTTGCCAAATGCTCTTTGGCCAGGGATTGGATTGGTGAGTGTCGAGACGTGTCCACATACCAGTGGACCCTGCACACTGCACCTCTAGGGCTCCAATCTACTCCGAGATCCCTAGCCAATTAGCTTGGGGCTGCAAGGAGCCCAGTATCCATGGTGTACAATGGGGAGGTTTGACCAGAGTTTTATCTGTAGAAAGGTTATGTACCAACAGGGAAGACTTATGCACTCCACTTCCTTTTCATTCAAGGACTAGCTGGCGGATGAGGCTGAAAGCGGTAGGTGGGAAGCATATACAACCACATCTACGCACAGCAACATCATTTTACACATCACACAGACCTGTGGGATATACCACCACAACATAACATGTGAATTATCATTATCGTTGGTCTGTCACACCTAACATATGAATCAGCATTTTCGTTGGTCTGTCACACTTAAGTTTGAAGTAGATTTGTGTTGGTCTGTCCCATATAAGCATTAAATAACACTTTATCAGGGAACACGGTTTTAATGGAGGCTTTTTTTTTAATTTAAATCCGTCCTCTTTTTTTTTTAGTCAACTTGTCTTTTGTGTTTTTGTGTTTTTAAATGACAAACAGCAAATATAATAAATCTCTTCCTAAAAAGGAAATCTGAACACACAAGAAATTAGTGTTTGATCATTTCCCAGCAGCAAGAGAATGAAAACATAATTAAATCAATCACATTAATTGGTTCATCTCAATGATTTTTCAGAGAAGAGTCAGATGCGACCGAGGATTTTATCACGACAGATAAAGATAAATCGATTTAAATCCCATTCGAATGATGACCTATATGATAATGCTATGCATTATCTGTGTCTGCGTCAGTGTGTGTGTATGTACACATATATGTATTATTTATTCGTTTTGAAAATAGATATATTCTATTTAACAGGAAGTCCCGTATATATATATATATCGTAGGCACTAACTGGTCTAGCCGCACTGAAGAGTTGTGATACAGCGAAACAGTCTGTATATGGATGACTATATATATATATATATATATATATATAAATATATGTATGTACATATATATATGTACGTGTATATATATATGTATATATATATATATATATATATATATATATATATAAACTTAAAGAAAGAGGCAAAATGCCTTCAAAAACCATGTGTTAGATGCAGATATTTTTTATTATTTTATTATTTATAATATGTTGAGCAACATGATCTTTACTGACAACACCAAACCACTCCTGATGATGGATCCTGACGGATCAGAAAGTACTCGAGTAAAAAGTGATTACGGCAGATACATCAGCCAGTTCCCGCCTGAAACATAAAGATTCATTAGGAAATTGGAAAGGATCTGAACGAAAGTATGTAGACAGTAGTTGTCTATCATATTTAATGATATATATATATATATATATATATATATATATATATGATTATTTTTATTTACACAGACATGTACAAAATCTGCGACACTGGCATGTCGATGTTATCGATCAACAGCTATTATAAACTGAGATCTCACCAGGCAGAGTTAGAATTCGATCTTTCCAAATATGATCTACGGTTAAGATCGAATTCTAACTCTGCCTGATGAGATCTCAGTTTATAATAGCTGTTGATCGATAACATCGACATGCCAGTGTCGCAGATTTTGTACATGTCTGTGTAAATAAAAATAATCATATATATATATATATATATATATATATATATATATATATATATATATATATATATATAAGATTCAATGAATTAAAACATTACAATTGTTCGAAGAATTAGAACATCAAGTCTAGTATGGTGTACGATCGTTTCCAAAACATTTTGGAAATACCTAATTTTATTTTATTTTATAAATTAATAAAGCTAATCCAAAACGCGTCTTCATCAGCGCCTTTAGCACCACGTCTTACTGATCTGTGGGACTGCGTCCAGAACTTATTTCTAAAATTGATATAATAATTTTGATTTGCCTAGAGTTATTAGATTTTTGGGTCTTGCCTAAACAGAATATTCTCCTATTTGGCACTATTGGGTGCTTAATATCATAGGATAATATCGACTTTAGTGTAGCTGTAAGATTGAGACTTAATACATTTTTGAAAGATTTTTGAAATACTATCTCGAATAATAACAGAATAAATTATGCCGGAGTAGTTTCTTTTGAACCCCTTGGCCTAAGATATTACAAAATAAATGTGTCTCCTATAACTTATATAATAAGACGCTAAACGTAGGGGTTTTTTTTTTGGGGGGGGGAGTTCTTTAGGGGTGATTTTGTTTTCTGATAGATGAGCTAAGAAGTTTAATTAGAGTTACTTTCCCTTATTTGACCAGGTCGGTTTATAAGAAAATCGAATTAGATTATTAAATCTTGGTGTGCATTTGAGGTTGAATTATCTCCCCTGATTTTTAGATAGTTCCATTGCTATTTTTTTTTTTAATCAAGTCTGCATTTAATGACGATTATTTTCGAAAACCATTGCAATATGAAAACATGTTTTTTTTTTGTTATTTCTGCACCCATGGGTATTTTAACGTTGAAAATTATTTACTCTTTATATTACTTGTATTTTTTCAGAAAAAATTAATATTTTATAGAATTTTTATAAACTTGAACTAAAATCTTAATTTGAAGAATGAATCCGTCTTTTTAAATCCTATTATTATAGGCTGCAATAAGAAATGTTTTAAAAAAAGGTGGAAAAAAAAGAAAATAGGGTTCATCAAGTAAAATGGTGTTATCTACTCAGACCCCACCCCTCAGTTACTAATTTGGTACCTGGTGACCCAGACGTGAGTTTAAATAGTGTCATCAAATTCCTTGAAAAGTTTTATACTTATTGAACCTAATTTAAATTTTCTAACAGTTAATCAATTGCTATAATCTACAATCCAAACAAACATTCAAACAAACTATCTCTTTATATATATATATATATATATATATATATATATATATATATATATATATATATATATATATAGTCTTGGAAGTTTCTCAACCATTAAAACTATATTATAAAAAATAAAAGCCTTAAGTCCCAAGTCGTTCATTGGAAAATTACTCATGTAAGTCAATTTATTTTTTTTCAGTTATTATATTAGTTTGCTTCTAACATTATT
>OY744518.1:83457407-83487407 GCA_963556195.1 Sepiola atlantica
GCTATGATTTGATGTTGCTATGACAACAACAGTCTACCTATATTCAATTATTAATAAATGTTGAAGTTATGAACCATCATTTGCCCTAAGACTCTAAAGACGCCACAGGAAAGAATGAAAATGAGTTAATATAAAGTATTTGCAATTTTCCCAACTTATTGGTTTTAACGCCCCCCCCCCCGTTCCGCCCTATCTCTCTATCTCAGCTTTGACAGGGGAGAGAACCTATACATTACAGCTTTTAACAGAAACAATTTAAGTTTTACCAAACACAGTGCTCTCCCTTTAAGGGGGGGGGGGGCAATAATTATAATTTAATAATTAAGTATTTATATCCACAGACAATCGTTTGTTTTATGTCTTTAAGACTCATCAGTGTTGCTATATATACAACTGATTCGCCGGCCGCACAGTTCGAGCCTTAGATCTCAGGTCCCATAACGTGTCATCTATATCCATGCGTCCAACGGTTCAGTTGTACGAATGAGAAGTATAAATACCGCATTTTATCAGTGCGATACGTTGCCTCTTAAGATGTTCAATCTTAGCTTTGACAGGGGAGAGAACCCATGCATTACAGCTTTAAATCGAAACAATTAATTCCTCCCAAACACAGATAGAAATACTGATAGCTGCTAGAATCGGCTTTTCTGACCAGTTCAGAGTTTTAATTTGAACTTGTATACAGTGCTTGATACTGTCTCAGGCAGAGCTCAACTCTCTTAGCGCGGCTGTCGCAAAATTGCGATAAGTATACCACCTCTAATAGGGCTAGCAGGGAGGGGCAAGGAAGGAGAGCTCGTGCTAGAGGAAGGACTAGGGTAGAGCAAGGGGACAAAATGACTAATATGTGCATGAGAAAATAACAATTTTCCATGTGCGGATGGTCAAGCTCATCATGAATTCAAGATGGCTGCCATCACAATATGAAAATTAGTCAAATTTTACCATTTATTTTGATAGTCCTACTCATATGCTACATATGAACTCTTTTCTTGGCCTTTTGGCTAAGATCAAGGTGTAGTGTCTGTTCTGATGGATACTGCACCCCATGGACTTGTGTTGTCTTGGCCTTCGGGGCTTGATTTGCGCCGGTCTATGGGTCTGTCCTGTGCAGTTCTAGGAGGTCCACCCTCCCAGGCTTCGCCTCCTCTCTTTGGGGAGGAGTAAGTTTATTGCTTACTGCCTGAGGCGCCACTACCAGGGAATGCCGACAGGGCTGCCCAGGCAATTTTTAAACCCCACTTTCCCGACCCGACCTTGGGTCACATCTTACTTGTGAGAGTAAAATAAAAACTGGCCTTGTGCCTAACTCCTAGAGAGGAGTAAATCAATACTCATATGCTACAAATATCATATGCATTGTTTGGGCAGACAATGAAAGTTTAAACTTACAGAATCATTTTAAAAATAGGTGTAAAAAATCATTTTTCTACAAAAAAAAATTCAGCGTTCAGAAAAAGATAAGTTGTTTTTAATATACCGTAATCCTGGTTCCATGCGCAACCACGATCATTGGATGGCTTAATTTCCTAATCTGGAGTCGAACACACGGATCAATTATGCTTGAGGCACCCCAGAATCAGCAAGGACAAAAAGGACACATTTTGTCTTGACACCGGTTTCTTTTTCTTTTAATTCTGGTTGAATTATAAACGTACGCACGCACGCTTGCCTTTGTAGAATTTTTGTTTTAATTAAAAAAGGATTTTTTTTTTTTTTTACAAAACATTTTGTTTTGTAAACTTTGGAGATTTATATTTTAAAAAATGTGAATTTTAAAAAGTTACAAACTTTTTATTAAACAAAATGTATCAACAAACGAAACAAATTTAAACAAAAAATTTCAAAAGTGAATGTTGTGCAGAAATGGTTTACGAAACCTTTTGCTCTGTAAACTTTAGGGATTTATTGAAAAAAAAAGGGAGAAAGATATATTAAGGTGCTTTCTTAGATTAGGACCCACGCTAAAATCGACTTGGCGTCTGTACTTTCCGGATGTTTACGTAAACCGCCGGACGCCAAGTCGGTTAACCTACCTGCGTCCAAAAAATCAAAAACGAGGCTGGATTTACAAGTGAAAAAAACAAAAAACATTAACCAACATTTAAAGCAAACAAAAATCCAATAATTCATTTAGTAAAATTGTATGAAAGAAATATTTGTTTTTAACGAAGAAATAAAAATAAACAGGTGATAAATTATATTTTTAAGTGTTTTATTTTTTCACTGAAAATTATTTTTGGTTTGTAGTCAGGTAAAAATGGCGTCGTTAGTGTTAGGGGTTTGTTTTTACTGAAAATTATTTTTGGTTTCGTTAGGGTTGAGGCTTGGGGTTAGCGGTTAAGGTTAGGTATTAAAGTTTATTTTTTTGTTTTATTTTTCTTTTGCCGGAACATTTTTTTCATTTGCGATCTGTTTTTATTCCTGACAAAAGTTAATCACTCCTTCAGGAGACGCAACAGCCAGTGTTAGCTTGTGGAAATTCTTTGCAGTCCTTTCGCGTTTCAATCAGTTGAAATGTTGACATGTCGTCTGCTTATTCGTTTCAATCAGTTGAAATGTCGACATGTCTGCATTTTTCTCGTAATTGTATTAGCTAACCGCTTTGGTACTTTCCGGCGGTTTACGTAAACATCCGGAAAGTGCCGACACCAAGTCGATTTTAGCGTGGGTCCTAATCTAAGAAATACCTATATTAAATATTTATTTACAATCGTAATAAAATAAAAATTTTGAAATACATAGTTTTATTTACAAAATTTTTTGTTCTATAAACTTTAGATATTTATTTTTAAAAAGGAGAAGATATATTAAATATTTATTTACAATCATAATAAAATAAAATTAAAAAAAAACTTTTTGTAATAAGCAAACAAAACAAAGATAAAAAAAAAAACATTGCAGAGATGGTGTTCCTATTTACTTGCCTCCCCACGAGGGCAGATTTAGACACAAGGTCGGTTTATAATGTAGGGAAAATTTAGCTTCTCAAAAAGGGGCACTCTGGATTGGGATAAAAATTGAAATTGCCTCAGTTTGGAAGAATTTTTAGGGATTGCTAAATGTAATTTTTTACAAAAATATTTAAATAAATATTGGATTGCATTGAAAAAGGCACACAGAAAATATCTTTTTCAAAATGGTCCTTGAACTTTTGGCTAGGAACAAAATGTAATATCTGTTCTGATACTATACGTCATCTCTCAGTGATGGTGAAATCTTTCTAGACTGAGGCAATTTTTAATTTTGTCTCAATCCAGTGTGCGTATATGTATGATTTGTGTGTGATTTTATTAGGCAACGATATGATTCCTTCGTCCACACAAAGTCATTGTGTCAACTGCACAATATCTTACGCCTTTAAATCTGTCAACACAGACAGTAGAAATCTCATCGTAACTGATTTAACCTTGATTTGACGACATTGCAAATTTAAATATATGAAAGTTTAACGATAAGTATGTAAAAATAATTTGAATTTAGTCAAGCGACCCTTAGAGATAGTAATTTTGCTTCATTCAACAATACGAAAGCATAAAGAACGGATCTTTTGGCCTAGCCTGAGTTTAATGAGCTTATGAAAGCTACAGTTGAAACATGTTCTGAATGTGTAGCCATGCTATGGTTGTACAAATAAAACGTTTTGTTATATATTTCTCCCTTTTTCGTTTCATTTTACTTCAGTAGAAGTTCTCAGAAATCAAGGGGCCCCTTTCCTGGGGCTAACGCTTGATCTCTATATGAGATACATAGATATCTGAGTGTTCAATCAAGATTCTCCTCTATCTCTCAAACGTTGAGTTAGTAAAGAAGCGAAGAACATTTCTCACCAATTGACCAGTTAACTATGTTTATAGTTTATCTTCCTTGTAGTCTCTTGGTCTTACCAGATTCCAGGACAAGAATTCATCTGGTCTGGTGGAGTATCCAGCTTAGTGCTGTTACTTGAGGTAAGCAGATAAATCAAGGTTGCACAGATTTGTGGAGGACCCGGATAACCTACCAGGCATGGACCCCTCTCGCCGGCAGTAGACAATGCTCAACCGCCTCAGGACAGGTGTCGGCCGTTTCGACGCGACCATGAAAGGATGGGGACTCAGGGACTCGGCTGTCTGCGACTGTGGTCACTCTGAACAGACAGGAGACCACATCATCGAGTCATGCCTTAAATATCGACCACCCAACGGCGAAGCCGGCATAGCTGCGCTAGACAACAAAACATTAGCATGGCTTTTCTCAACCGAGCTGGTGATCTAACAGTGAGATGCTGTGAAGCAAACGAAAGAAGAAGAAGGTAACATCACTTGGAAAAGGTGTACCATTTCTTGTATGATCCAGTGTATAGCCGTGTCGAGGAGATCTTATTTGAGCTTTGAATCCTATGTTATTTTGAGTATCTGGTCAGGGTTTACGTGTAGCGTGAAGTATCCTCATGTCAAGTAGTCCTGACAATCCCCTGTACAGAGAGAACGAAGACACTCGAGGACGGTGTCTTATAGGTAATTCAATACTCTCCAGTAGGTAATATATATATATTAATATATATATATATATATATATATATATATACATATATATATATATATATATATATAAATGTGTAATTCTGTTGAGGTCTTGTTCATATATATTGGATATTTAAATTTAAGAAATTCATAAAAGCTATGAAGGAAAAAAAATGTCTTGCACCCCCGATGAGGACGTATTACGTCGAAAATTTGGGACTTTTAAATAAATTGATATTTATTTAAATAAAAATGCATTGTTAGGCTTCCAACCGCTTTCTTGAATTTAAATATTCAATGCTTTCTAATGTGAGACCACTATAACTTTCATATTGGGGTTCGAATCGTGCAACTGTCATGGATTATCTCCTCCCCATATTGATGATTTCAGGTTTGGCATGAAACACATGTGTATATGGGTCAATTTAAAAATAACATTAATTCATAAATAATTGTTCAAAGCTCTCACTAGATAGAGCGCTTTAAGTAGGTTGACGACAAGCAGTAATTTATAGTGTTATGCAATACTCTAGGCCCCGCCTATTGAGTTCTATTTTATAGCTTGCTAACATGCCCACTGAATTTGGCATTTAGACGTTAATCTACTCTCCCATTTCCACGGCAATGCGTGTTGGCACTCCGACTACTGAGTTAAGAATGACTTTCGTATTGGGGTTCGAATGGTGCGACTGGCATGGATTGTCTCCTCCCATACTGATGATTGCAGGTTTGCCATGGAACACATGTGTATATGGGTCAATTTGAAAATAATATTTATTTATAAATAATTGTTATATATATATATATATATATATATATATATATAGCCGCCAGTGGTTTACACATCTCCTACTTAGATCTGATCCAATTCCTAATCATCTTAGGAAATCATATCTGATGACCCACAACAGGATGTACGACTCATTTATATGATAATTAATGTTGCCGTACGAGAAAATTGTCTTAACAGCAATGGCGGCTAACACAATTATCTTAGAATGTTCCAAAGAAATTAAAGCACAAATTATAGCATACGATTTTCACTTGATCGACTAAATTCTTTTCCTCTTCTTTTTCTCTTCTTTTTCTCTTCTTTTTTTTTCTTTTTTTTTTTCTTCCTCTTTTCTGTAAAAGTCTCTATTAATAGGGGTGGGATGTAATGGGTGAAAATTTCACATTTTGAAAATTTTGCAAAATTCAGAAGGTGCAGGTCAAAAATAGTCGTTAGGGCTCCACGGGACTCAAAATCCATCATTTTTCGGTGAAAAAGTGGTTTCATGCGACATTGCAGGTCCTAAAACATCCTCAAAAGTTATGAATGGATATAGATGGTTAAATCTGATATAGTACTTTAATTTAGGACCATTTTCAGGCTGTGAAAGGGTTTTCATGAATGTAAAATAGCCAAAAACTAGTGGCCTGCACATTCTGAATTTTGCAAAATTTTCAAAATGTTTGATTGTTTAGTGTTATTTATGTATAAATGAACACAAAAAAATGTACTCGCATGAATCTGAAATTTTACGTCCCACCCCTACTTAAAAAAAAAGACTAGCTATACCTACCCGGCGTTGCTCGGGAATTTTTTTTTACTGCAATTTGAAAATTCAAATATTTCAGATTTGCATTAAATTTCATCTATAGTCATTAGACACCAATTAAGCAAGATTCCTTGAATTTTAATTTCTTCTTTTTTAATTTTTTTAATTTTTATTAATGGGTCACCACTTATCGAGGCCCGGGGGTCACTCTGATATAAGTATTAAGGAGATCGTCAGTTTGACTATAATCGCCCCCCCCCCCCACGAAAGGATCGAAAACAATTGGTGGGATCGGACAGAATATTATTAGAATATTACTACATTAGGCTGAACAAATATTCGTTCACATTAGACTTGAAGACGACCATGCTGTAGTTGATTGGAAAGCAGACTTGTGGTATCTTGTTTCACAGATGAAATTCGGGGTTCGGAATTAATTACAACTCGAAATTAATTACAACTTGGACTTAATTTATCAATTTTATTTGTTATTCAACTAATAAATCTCATTTTATTTCTTTCATTTGCAAAATTATATTGTACAAATTAAAAAAAAAAGTTTTATTTCATTTTATCATCAAGAATTACGAGATTTCTAATTCCTCGGCGACATAAAATTACTTCCGGTTTGTAATTAATTCCGTCACCCTGAGATTCATTACCTTACACCTTAAATTTTAAACATTTTCTAGAATCAAAATCATGTAATGGATTCTGATCAAAATTGGAATAAGGTTTCTAGAGATAAGGTTTAGTATCATTCTATCATGATTTTAATCTTCTTAAGAGGACATAAAAGTGGTGCAAAACTGTTCTGTTCGGGGAATTATTTTTTCCCAAAATTTGTAATTAGCGGTTAATTAGCTAAGGAGTGAATCCTGTACACAGAAATATATAAACATATACACAAACCTGACTTTATATATAGAGAGAGATAAGGTGTTTTGAAATAGTGCCGAGCTGTATTTTTTAGGATCCCCCTACAGTTAATATTAACTAGTGTAAATGTTCTTGCCTGATATGGCCAAAGATATTTCCAACTCTTCCTTTTGAACGTTACCTTCTTCTTCTTCTTCTTCTTCTTCTTCTTCTTCTTCTTCTTCTTCTTCGTCGTCGTCGTCGTCGTCGTCATCATCATCATCACCATCACCATCATCGGTTTGACCTTCGTTTTACATGCTGGTATGCATTGGACAGCTTTAAAAAATTGACTTCCAAACTAACCTATCTTTGTCCACTGGCCAAACCTTTTATTTATCCCTCATTCTGTCAAGTCCATTCTTATCACTTCCTCCTATGTTTTCCTTGGCCTTCCCTTGTGAACTGAACCTGCTACCTCAACTGTTCCACGTCTACTAACCCAAGAACTCTCATCCATTTTTTCAACGTTGCCATGCCATCAAAATCTCCTGTTTTGCAAACATCTTCCGATACTGTCCAGATTTAATCTTCCCCTGAGGTCATCAGATCTAAGTCTGTCTTTAAGACTCACATTATACAGCCATTGTATCATTCTCATATTATTTCTCTCCATGCAACGGATGTCTTCAACCCTCACTGGCCCGGTTTCACTTCCATACATCATCACAATACATATATATGCCTGATAGATTCTTCCCTTGGTCAACAGTAGTAACGCTCTGCTGGTTAGTAATGGCAGAAGTTCTTTGAACATACTCCATACACTCCTAACTCTAGCAATCACATTAACATCTGCTCCCCCCTGTGCTCCAATGGTATTGCCAAAGTAACAAAACTTCTTGGCAACCTCCATAGTTTTGCCATCTAGATATACTTTATCCATATCTGAGTTCTCATCCATCTCCATTCTCTCCTTACAATTATCCTCTCTCAACCTACCAGTAATTCCACCATATATCTTGCATCCTGAATACTTACAGGTTCCATAAAAAATTGAATTTCAGTAAACTCCCTTTACACAGACTGGGCAGGGGATCTTTCCTTTTTTTTTGGGGGGGGGGGGCGTTCCAACACTACAACCACTGATCATCACTCATCATTCGCATGTCCTAATAACTTTGATAGTAACGACTCCATTTTATGATCACAGTTCAATTATATTCCCCACCGTTACAATCTGTTGGCTGTATGGGTAGGAATATCTTTCTTTGATACATATATTTATAATATACAGAACGGTGATCTGTCTGCAAGTTGGTTTTTAACGACATATCGATCCTGTAAGGTATTTTTTTTTTTTTTAACATATTTCACCCCAAACAAGGCAGGCCGCCACTGTAGACGTAAGGGGTTACTGAGAATTAGGGTGTAGGTTTTGGGTGTCATCCTAAGTTGGGAGCTGTGCAGCGAGATGTCTGCTCACATTAGTTTTAAACCTCTGCATATCAATACAGTCAGGGAAACAGGGAGCAGGGAGGGAGTTCCAGAGGCCGGCAGCACGAGGAAAGAAGCTATTGAAGTGGAAGGCTCTCCGGCATCTGGGGACCTCCACAGTGAATGGATGGTATTTAGCTGATTGTCGAGTTGGTCTAGTGTATTTACGTCGAGGGGGGAGCACCAGAGCAGCAAGTTCATCGGAGCACAATCCATTGAAGTATTTGTAAAACAAGCACAAGCAGGCAACATTGTGGCGATGGGGCATGCCATGAAAGGTTATTTATCGTAGATTCCTATGTGTAATTCCACTGAAAATGAAAACTTCTTGACAACCTCAATAGCTTCGTCATGAAGATATACTTTCTCCACATCTGAGTTCTCATCCATCTCCATTGTCTTTCACTTCTTGCACATCAACTGGGTCTCCTCTCTCAACCTACCTGTAATTCTACTGAAAATGAAAACATCGATTTGTGATGAATATCGAATCTGGAAAATAACGTTCAGCTAATTGATTAATTTAAATACATTTCGATAAATTTATAGTATTGAACTCTTTCGATGCACTCCCAGCGTTTTCTGAGAACCTGTGTGCCCTTGCTCCACGACCTGAACCCCTTATTAACATTTTGTTTTGACCTTGAAATGCCGATAATAATCAGGACAACGTCTGATACTGCCGCCATGACGTTCGCTAAATAAACAATACAAGACTAGAAGCTACGTTCCGCATGGGGCATAGCTACATTGAGTGTGTAGGTGAAATCTCTCTCTCTCTCTCTCTCTCTCTCTCTCTATATATATATATATATATATATATATATATATATATATATATATATATATAATAATCCAGGTAAAACATCGACAGGATAGTAATCCAAAGAATTTCAGCCGGGTTTATAAAAAGTGCTCAATATCAAATAGAGCTTATATATATGATTATTTTTATTTACACAGACATGTACAAAATCTGCGACACTGGCATGTCGATCTTATCGATCAACAGCTATTATAAACTGAGATCTCATCAGACAGAGTTAGAATCTTTCCAAATATGATCTAAGGTTAAGATCGGATTCTAACTCTGCTTGGTGAGATCTCAGTTTATAACAGCTGTTGATCGATAACATCGACATGCCAGTGTCGCAGATTTTGCACATGTCTGTGTAAATAAAAATAATCATATATATATATATATATATATATATATATATATACATAATATATATGATGTAGTAGCTCATGTTTTAAATTATATATATATATCTGGTTTCCTGTAATTGTCTGCACTAATAAATCTTCCATTAAAATAATTATCTGTCTTCGTGTGAGATTGATGAGACGGCGAAGACGACCTGGTTATCGACAGGTGTGTATAATAATTTATACACACCGCAGACGACCGATATTTAACAATACCATTATCTTTTTATACACAATTGTCTGTCGTTGTTCTTATCAGCAGGAACATACACACCATTTGCAGTCGAAAGATTTCCTTGATATTTGTTTGTTTATATGTTTGATTTCAGTTGCCAAAAGATTTTGATATTGAACTGGGAATACAGAAATACCCCGTTGTCTATTCGGAAAGTATGAACACGGTCCTCGTACAAGAAATGGAAAGATTCAACAAGTTAGTTTGTATTTTTAAAATTTTATTTTACCGATTTGATTTATTTTTTGAACACAAGAAAGGAAGAGGTCCTGTTTGTAAGGAATGAAGACAAGTCGTGAAATGTATGAGGAAAGAGATGTTGCATAGATATCCATCCTCTAGGCTCTGCTGGATAGGAAGAAAAATGGGTTACCAAAGTTTGTGTAGCAGCCATCATGCGGGTCAACAAGGTGAAAGAGTGAGGGTCGCGCATGTGTCTTTCATCAGGGATTGAACCCAGAGCGTTCCGATTACAAGATAGAATCTTGTTATTGGTGCACCTCCTCGGACTACAAATACCACAGTCTGACAGATAAAAGGCCACCACGATGGCCCAGTTTCTGTTGGATTGAGTGTCGAGGACATACCCTTGACTGGTATATACCGTATCAGCAAGAAGCGTTGTTACTTGACTCGGTATTAACTTCCCTCTCACCGCAGGTATCAAAGCTTGCCACATTCATGCGCAGTGGAAACGTGCTTGACCCATAACTCAGAGGTCCGTAGA
Organism: Sepiola atlantica; assembly: GCA_963556195.1. NCBI lineage: Eukaryota > Metazoa > Mollusca > Cephalopoda > Sepiida > Sepiolidae > Sepiola > Sepiola atlantica. The sequence goes on from OY744518.1 coordinate 83,467,983, forward strand.
TCATAACCACGCTATGCTACCAATTGTCAAAGCATGCCACGTTCGTCTATATCTACAACACGATCTCTTTTCATCTTAGAGAGCGAAAATTTCCACTTACTATCAGACTCAACCTATACAGTCAAAACCCGAATCAAGGAAGATCACTCTTATTTCCAAGATGGTGCAAGAGAGATAACTCTTAATCCACAGAAGGAACATGTGGCACAAGGCCGGAAGGTGTGAAGAATAAGCCAGCGCCCCGAAATTAAAAATTAAACAACTGCACACTGGCCACTTAATTGGCTGGCCAGCCCCTGTCGGCATTCCCCGGTCGGGGCATCTCAGGCAGTTAGCAATATACTAACTCCTCTCCAAAAAGGAGAGGCAAGACCTAGGAGAGTGGACTTCCTAGGACTACCCAGAACTAATACAATAGATCGACAGATAAAAGGCCACTACAATGGCCCAGTCTCTGTTGAACTGATTGTCGAGGACGGATCCTAGACTGGTATATACCGTGTCCGCAAGTAGCGTTCACTGCTTGACTCGCTGAGTAGATTGAAGTCAAAGTAGTATATACTTATTGGGAGAGTCCATTCTCTATCTAAATAGGGATGACACCACAACACATAACAAAGAAAATATGGGACGCTATTCTGGACATTTGCCCCCATTTGTTTACTTCGGCTTATTCTGAAATAATCCCATATAAAAAAATCTAATAATCCTGTTTTTCATTTGTTTCTTTTGCAGATTAATGCAGATTATCCGCTCGAGTCTACAGAGTCTTCTGAAAGCCATCAAAGGCCTCGTTGTTATGTCTGCCGATCTGGAGGCCGTTGCGTCCAGCCTTCTAATTGGCAGAGTACCAGCTATGTGGGCTAAACGATCTTACCCAAATCTGAAGCCGCTTGGCAGCTACATCCAGGATTTTCTTGACCGGCTCAAATTTCTGCAGGTAATTCCTCAATTTCCTTTTTGTGAATTTGTAGGTAATCACCCTCTGCTGAATTAAAAAAAAAAAAAAAAAAATGAGATTCTACCTTTTTTAGGCGATTACTATGAATAACCTGAAATACTTGATGGAAAGAAGAAAAACAAAATAAAAAATTATTTTAGAATTTAGATTGGGTGTATCAATTTCGTATATAAATTTAATGTAAAATGATCTCCGATTTCTGGGCCATTCTAACTTTTTAGGGCAGTTAGCAAATTTTGTTGTCCCTAACCCTAAATCCGATTGACAAGATTGTAAAACTACACATGATCGCCTAAAAAAGTAGAACCCCCCCCCCCCTATTCCCTAAAAAAAGAAAAGAAAATTAAGAAAAGAGAGAGTTTCAATGTCTACTAGACACCATCCTCGAGTGTTTTCGGTTTCTTTGTACAGGGGTTTGTCAGAACAACCTGGCATGAGGACACTTCACCTACAAGTAAACCCTGACAAAATATTCAAAATAACATAAAATTCAAAGCCCAAATAAGATCTCCCCGGAATGGCTACACACTAGCTTATACGAGGAATCGTGCACCTTCTCCAAGTGATGCTACCTCAAGTAAAAGCACTAAATTTGATATTCCACCAGACTAGATGAATTCTTGTCCTGGAATCCAGCAAGACCAAAAAAAGATTACAAGAAAAAATAAATTATAACTTTCTTTCTACTATTCCGTGATTGCGAACAGTTGCATGAGTATGTATCCACAGGGCTGGTACTAGGAAGTGCGAACCCTATTAGTAAAATTACTCAACCAGAATGCCCCCATCGAGGGAGTCAGTTTTCTCTACATTCTGGCCTTGTGTCCTGTTTTGCTGCATTGGAAACCAATTAAATCGTTGGGGAGAAGGAAAGTAATATTCTCAACTGTTTTACTAACTCAAACTGCATGAGTATGTATCCACAGGGCTGGTACTAGGAAGTGCGAACCCTATTAGTAAAATTACTCAACCAGAATGCCCCCATCGAGGGAGTCAGTTTTCTCTACATTCTGGCCTTGTGTCCTGTTTTGCTGCATTGGAAACCAATTAAATCGTTGGGGAGAAGGAAAGTAATATTCTCAACTGTTTTACTAACTCAAACTGCATGAGTATGTATCCACAGGGCTGGTACTAGGAAGTGCGAACCCTATTAGTAAAATTACTCAACCAGAATGCCCCCATCGGGGGAGTCAGTTTTCTCTACATTCTGGCCTTGTGTCCTGTTTTGCTGCATTGGAAACCAATTAAATCGTTGGGGAGAAGGAAAGTAATATTCTCAACTGTTTTACTAACTCAAACTGCATGAGTATGTATCCACAGGGCTGGTACTAGGAAGTGCGAACCCTATTAGTAAAATTACTCAACCAGAATGCCCCCATCGGGGGAGTCAGTTTTCTCTACATTCTGGCCTTGTGTCCTGTTTTGCTGCATTGGAAACCAATTAAATCGTTGGGGAGAAGGAAAGTAATATTCTCAACTGTTTTACTAACTCAAACTGCATGAGTATGTATCCACAGGGCTGGTACTAGGAAGTGCGAACCCTATTAGTAAAATTACTCAACCAGAATGCCCCCATCGAGGGAGTCAGTTTTCTCTACATTCTGGCCTTGTGTCCTGTTTTGCTGCATTGGAAACCAATTAAATCGTTGGGGAGAAGGAAAGTAATATTCTCAACTGTTTTACTAACTCAAACTGTGAGTGGTACGGAGAATCATAAATGAACACTTGGATATCTATGGAGCTCGGCAGACAGGGCGGGACCTATTAGGTCAGAAATTCTTTTTTGAGTAAAACATTTTCCTGCATTTAGGGACCTCTACAGTGAAGCGATGGGATCTTGCTGCTTGTCGAGCGGGTCAGAGTTATTTTTGTTGAGGGGTACAATTGCAGTAAGTTCATCGAAGCATATTTCATGGAAGTATTTGTAAAACAAGCACAGGGATGCAACACTGCGGCGATGTGACAGGGACTGGAGCTTGGTAGACAGTGTGCGACCTATGAGGTTAGAAATTATTTTTTGTAGCTTTTTAACGGCTTACATATTTAAAAAAAAACTACATATTTAAAAAAAGTGAGTAAGCCGTTAATAACAACGCCACGTCGATTTTCCATTCTTACGGACTACCACCAACACCAACGGAATTGTTACAATCTCATACTCTGAATAAGCTAGGTATACTAGCGAAATTATTAGTCAAAAGATCAAAGTAAAAAGGAAAAAAAAATATGTTTTGATTTTATTTTTATTAACAAATATCGTATCTTAACATGCTTTCAAGGCTTTTAGCCTCATTTATATATATATATATATATATATATATATATATATATATATATAATAATAATACTCCAGGTAAAACATCCACAGGGTAGTAATCCAAAGAATTTCAGCCGGGTTTATAAAAAGTGTTCAATAGCAAATAGAGCTTTTATATATGATTATTTTTATTTACACAGACATGTACAAAATCTGCGACACTGGCATGTCGATGTTATCGATCAACAGCTATTATAAACTGAGATCTCATCAGGCAGAGTTAGAATCCGATCTTAACCTTAGATCATATTTGGAAAGAAATTCTAACTCTGCCTGATGAGATCTCAGTTTATAATAGCTGTTGATCAATAACATCGGCATGCCAGTGTCGCAGATTTTGTACATGTGTGTGTAAATAAAAATAATTATATATATATATACATATATATATATATAAAGGGCTGGCATTAAGAAGTGTGAGGCCTAATTAGAAAATGGTTAGCATTGGTCCCCTACCCTCCAGATAATCGATGTTGTGTGCATTAATCAGTATGCCCTTCCCATCAAAAAGATTCTTGAGAGCTTCAGGCTCCAACACTAGCGACAATGAGGCACTAAATATCGAAGTCCGTACGAAAGCGTAAGATTTCATTACAAGTGAAGATAATTATCGATGTACTGCTTGTGCATCTGATTTCTCAAAACATACTTTCAAAGTCAATATCTTTTGTACTGTTATGTTCTATGGGTAGCGTTGTCAAATTATACACGTCATTATTTCGTCATAGTATCCGCCCTCGAGCACATATATGGGACCCAATTTGCAAAGAGATCCATCTAATTGGCTTAAAACCGATCCAATGTGCGCGCATATGTAAATACTTACCTCTTGTGCTTTTTAATGGAGGCCTGGCGGAGATTGAATCTCCACCTAAAATTTTTTTTAGCTCTACATTTAATGAGATGCCAACCATAGGTTGAAGATGTACATTTACATAGATTCCCGGTACTGGTACAGTTTGTGACCCATGCTAAACCTGACTTTTCGTCGGTATCTTCCGGCTGTTTATGTAAACAGCTAGAAGCTGACGAAGCGCTTAGCCAGTCATATTGTGAGACAGCAGGTGGCAATTTTTAATTGTGAATTAGGCAAATCGTAAAATTCGTCCGCGCTAACAGCAACAGAAAATCTGCAAAATTTTAGAAAATGAAAACAAAAAATTCTTCGGAAACCCTAACCCCTAAAATATGTAAAAAAATTGTTGGTTTTTTTTCACCTTAACCCTAACTCTAACCATAAAAACATTGTGAAAAACTTTTTTTTTACCCTAACCCTAAAATAACCCTAACCTAGTCGGTCTGGTTCAAAAGCTGTACAAGTATAAAAAAGAAAAAAACAAAACAATTTATCCAAACAACAAAAAATAATAATTATTAAACAAACTTTAATTTTCTCGTGAAAAAAATTCTTGTAAAAAAAAACTAACAGTTGTTTCATTATTTTTTTCTTCGTCAAAAAATAAATATTTTTTCAAATAATTTTACATACGGTGACTGTTTTTTTTTTGGGGGGGGGGGGCTTTAAATCTTGTTTCATTATTTTTTTCCCGTTTGATAGCATTGCCTCGTTTTGATCTTCCGGCTGTTTAGATGCCGAATGAAAAGTCGGTTTTAGCATGGGTCACAAAGTGTACCAGTACCAGATTCCCAAAAGTCGCAAAACTTGCAATAAATAAATTATCATATTTGGAGGACATTTGGAAATTGGGATTTTACCTAGACATACGGACCAGGTTTCACTTCCAGACATCATCACACTGCATACACATGCCTGATAGACTTTTCCCTTTGTCCACAGTGGTAACGCTCTGCTGGTTAGTAATGGTGGAAGTTCCCTGAACTTATTTGATCCACCCCTAACTCTTGCAATCACACTAGCACCTGATCCACCCTGTGCTTCAATTGTATAACTAAGGTAACAAAACTTCTCGACAACCTCAATAGCTTCACCGGCAAAATATACTTTGTCCACATCTGAGTTCTCATCTGTCTCCATTGTTTTACACTTTTTGGCTACAAATTGGTTATCATCTCTCAACCTACAAGTAATTCTACTGCACTTCTTGTGCACCCAATGCTTACAAGTACCACAAAACATTGAATTGCACATGACTCCCTTTCCACACAAACTTAGCAGGGGAACTTCCCTCTTTTGGGGAGCTTTCCAACACTACAACCACTGATCATCACTTTGGTCTTGGTAACATTCACTTTCATACCTTCAATTTCCATAACAATCTTCCACGTCTTCAACTTAACAAGTAGGTCTTCCATTGTTTCACAAGCAAGTACTAAATCATCAGCATACAGCATCTCTTCGAAAATGGTTATTTCAAATTTAAGTGTGACAGACCAACGAAAATGCTATTTCCAACTTAAGCGTGACATACCATCGAAAATTTTATTTCAAATTTAAGTGTGACAGACCATCGAAAATTCTATTTCCAACTTAAGCGTGACATACAAACGAAAATTCTATTTCAAATTTAAGTGTGACAGACCATCGAAAATGCTATTTCCAACTTAAGCGTGACATACAAACGAAAATTCTATTTCAAATTTAAGTGTGACAGACCATCGAAAATGCTATTCCCAACTTACGTGCGTCAGCCTGACCGACTGACGGAGAGCCACTTATATAGACATGAAGTAGGTCAGTGTTGATGGTAGACTTTATTTATCTGATATTTTGTATGTGACGAGCAGAGCAATTTATTATACACTCAACTCTTGTTGGTTTTCCTCACTTTATGTACTGACGCGTCGATTCTTTCTGGCCATTAATATTATCATTCTTTGTTTTGGTGTTCACGTTTTGCTGCTCTCAAACAAATTTATTATATTATCCTACTCTTGTCTGGAGTGATGATTGTAAAAGAGAGAGATAGGGGAAGAGAAAGAGAGAGGGAGGGGGAGATAAAAAGAGAGCGAGGGAGATAGAGAGAGAGAAAGAGGGAGAAAAAACAGCGAAAGACATAGAAAGAAAGAATGACAGAGAACGATAGAAAGAGAGAGATAGAGATAGAGAGAAAGAGAGACAGACAGACAGTAAGAAAAAGACGACGACAAAAATAGAAAGAGAGAATATCAGAGAGTAAAGAAGGAGAAAAACAGAAAGTAGGAGAGAAGGAAAGAGAGTGACAGGAATTTGATCCATAGTCATTAGAAAGATGTGCATTTAATTTGATCCATAGTCATCAGGAAGATGTGCATTGAATTTGATCCATAGTCATTAGAAAGATGTGCATTGAATTTGATCCAAAGTCATAAGGAAGATGTGCATTGAATTTGATCCATAGTCATAAGGAAGATGTGCATTTAATTTGATCCATAGTCATCAGGAAGATGTGCATTAAATTTGATCCATAGTCATAAGGAAGATGTGCATTGAATTTGATCCATAGTCATAAGGAAGATGTGCATTGAATTTGATCCATAGTCATCAGGAAGATGTGCATTTAATTTGATCCATAGTCATCAGGAAGATGTGCATTAAATTTGATCCATAGTCATTAGGAAGATGTGCATTGAATTTGATTAATAGTCATTTGGAAAATGTGCAATGAATTTGATCCATAGCTATTAGACACTAATGAAACAAGAGTCAGTACTAACCATGAAACTGTCACAATCTAGAAATTGCTGAATCAGTATCTTGTCCAGCTATGAGAATTGAGAAAGAAATTATATGGGAAGCTGCGAGTAAGATGAAGAAGATTAGATCTGGAAGATTCTCCGGCGTTGTTGCGGAAATGTTGAAGGATGCGGGTGAAACAGGCATTGAAATGATCACAGACATGAGAAATCGGATCATAAAAGATGAGGTTATCTTGAAAGACTGGGATCTTAGTACAATTGTGAACTGTTACAAGGGTAAAGGAGAAGCAAAAAATAGAGGTAATTACAGAGGTTTAAAGTTGATGGATCAGGTGATCCTGAAAGTGATTGAGAGAATAATTGAGCAGCAAATAAGAAGTCAGATAAGCAGAGATGAAATGCAGTTTGGTTTTATGCTTGGGCAAAGTACAACTTGTGATATATTTATTCTGAGACAAATGCAAGAGAAGTACCTTGGTAAGAAGAATAACCTATATTTTGCTTTTGTGGATCTGGTGAAAGCTTGACAGAGTGCCAAGAGAGATTGTCCGGTGGGTTTTGTGTAAACTAAGGGCAAACGAGTGGTTGACAAAGTTTGTTCAAATAATGTACAAAAATGCTGAGAGTCATGTTAGAATTAACAGCACATTTAGTGACAGCTTTAATGTTAAAGTAGGAGTACATCAGGATTCTGTACTGAATTCGTTGTTTTTCATTTGTGTCTTAGAAGGGTTGGCCAGCGAGTTCTGAATGGGTTGTTTGGAAGAGATGCTATATGCTGATGATTTACAATGGATGATCTACTTATTCAGTTAAAGACTTGGAGGAATGTTATGGAAAGTAAAGGTCCTAGAGTGAATGTTACCAACACCAAAGTGATGATCAGTGGTTGTGGTGTTGGAAAGCTGCCCAAAAGAGGAAAGTTCCCCTGTTCAGTTTGTGGATAGGGAGTCGGGTGCAATTCAATGTTTTGTGGTACTTGTAAGCATTTGGTACAAAAAAAACGTGTAGTGGAATTACTAGTAGATTTTATTTAGCATATTTACTGGAGAGTGTTATGTCAAGAAGTACCAAAAAGTTGATATTTAATAGAAGTTATAATCATTTTAAACACTGTAATTATTGGCTGTGAGTAAAGTATCTAGAGCTTACTTCCTGTCAATAAACAGAAATAGGATTTAACCATTTTTTGTTTTAGCTGTGATAATAAATGCATGACAGACTTGTTAAGTTAAAGACTTTGAGGAATGCTTCTATGGAAAGTAAAGGTCTGAGAGTGAATGTTACCAAGATGAAAGTGATGATCAGTGGTTGTAGTTTGGGAAAGCTGCCAGAAAGAGGAAAGTTCCCCTGCTCAGTTTGTGTGGAAAAGAAGTCGGGTGCAACTCAATTTTTTGGGGTACTTGTAAGTATCGGGTACATAAGAAGTGCAGTGGAATTACTGGTAGGTTGAGAGAGGATAACCAGTTTATATGGAAGAAGTGTAAGACAATGGAGATGGATGAGAACTCAGATGTGGAGAAAGTATATCTGGATTATGACGTTATTGAGGTTGTTGAGAAGGTGCTAGCGTGATTGCAAGAATTAGGATTCGATGGAAATTTCTGCCATTACTAACTAATAGACCGTTGAACAAGGGAAGAGTCTATAAGGCATGTGTACTACTGCCATTACTAACCAGCAGAACGTTACCACTGTCGACCAACGGAAGAGTCTATCAGGCATGTGTATGACGTGTGATGATGTATGGAAGTGAAACCTGGCTAGTGAGGGTTGAGGACATGCGTTGCATGGAGAGAAATGATATGATAGATGTTGTATTAAAGACAGGCTTAGATCTGATGACCTCAGAGAAAAAATAAATCTGGAAAGTATAGGAAGATGTGTGCAGAACAGGAAACTTCGATGGTATGGCCACATTCTTCTTCTTTGTGTGTCTTTAAAGTGTCATGTGGTCATACAACAGTTTCACACTTTTTTATGCAGTCCTTTGCATTATTGGTGTACTCTGCAAGATCTTTCAAGCTGCACAGGTTGGGCAGTAGAGGGTAGACAAGGCAGTATTGCATCGTATGGTCCTCCTCTTCCCCACATTCACAAATGGTTGGGTCAGTTTTGTAGCCCCATCTAGCCATAGCAACTTTTGATCGCCCGATTCTCTGTTCTCAGACGGTTGAGTGTTTTCCACTGGAGCCAAGGTGCTTCTGAACGTTAAAAAATCGATGAGAGTTCTTGAGTCAGTAGATGTAGAACAGTTGAGGTAACAGGGTCAATTGACAGGGGGAATAAGACAATGGAGATGGATGAGAACTCAGATGTGGACAATATATATCTGGATGGTGAAGCTATTGAGATTGTGGAGAAGTTTTGTTACCTTGCTGATACAATTGAAGCACAGGGTGGAGCAGGTGCTAGTGTGATTGCAAGAATTAGGAGTTGATGGATTAATTTCAGGTAACTTTTGCCATTACTAACCAGCAGAGTGTTATCACTGTCGACCAAGGGAAGAGTCTATCAGGCATGTGTACGCAGTGTGATGATGTATTGACGGGAAACCTGGCCAGTGAGGGTTGAAGACATACGTTGCATGGAGAGAAATGATATGAGAATGATATGATGGATGTGTAATATGTGTCCTAAAGACAGGCTTAATTCTGATGAACTCGGAGGAAGATTAAATCTGGACAGTATAGGGAGATGTGTGAAGAATAAGAGATTTTGATGGTATGGCCATATTCAAATAATGGATGAGAGTTCCTGGGTTAGTAGATGTAGAACAGTTGAGATATCAGGTTCAATTTAGAGGAGAGGGCTATGGAAAACATGGATGGAAGTTATAGAAATTAACTTGGGGGAAGGGGGATAAATAAATATCTGGTAAAAGATAGGTTAGTTTAGAAGTCAATTTCTGAAAGCCGTCCAACACATGCCGGCATGTAAAACAGATGTTAAACCGACTATGATGATTATGACTCATTGGCATATTTTTTAAGGTAATGTTTGGAAGCATCTTCCTACTTCTAGCCTCCAATGAAGTTATATATAACTTAATGTTTGTATGTATGTGTGTGTGATGTTTGTGTGTTCCCTATAAAAAGAAAGTTAACAGAATCTACATAAAATCTAAAAGTGTGTTATTATGTAACATTTACCGGAAAAGACAATGCAAGTGTTCCTGAATCTCTAAGTGCACCCCAAAGGGAGCTATAAGGGTATAACCCCCCTTAAAACTTCAAATATATCCTATTTCTATAAAATTTAAATCATAACAGTTTCTGGGGAAGACAATGGAAATAGTCCTGAATCTCTGAGTGCTCCTCTAATCTCAAGGAGCTATGGAGTCTGAACCCCCTTTAAAATTTCAAATATCTCTGTGCCCCCAACTTTAAGTGACCCATGTGGATAGAACTCCCCTAAAACTTCGAATACATATATCCGATTTTTCTTATGAGTGTTATTTTAAACGTCTACTTAGCAAATGTCTGAATTGTTTGGCTGGGAAAGTATCAGACTGAAAACACTGAGTGTGCAGTTTCGATTCTACTCCCCGATTGTTTTTTATAATAAAATTATATGAAATCAACGAATATATTTTTACTTTTTTTAATATAATAAAATGAAAGTGTAGCATTTTGGTATATTATGTACGCAGCACCTCTCTGTCTGCCTCTCTCTCTCTCTTTCTCTCTCTCTCTCTTTATCGCTCTCTATATATTTTGATCTATCTATCTACTTATAATATAATGAGGACATTCTCTGTCTGTCTGTCTGGATGTCTGTCTGTCCGTCAGCGTAAATTTTTCTAAACGTAAGAAACTTATTTTACATTAATAAGTAAACAATAAAGAAACTTGACACCGACACTGGGAATCGAAACCGCAAACCTGAGGCCTGCAGTCTCAGTCATTACTGGCTAAGCTGACTGACTGAACCTATGAAAGTCTTTCAAATTAATTCACTTCAACAATTCACTAAACCTACTCGGATGACTGTGGAACTCTTCAGTCACGGGAGGAAGAGACACAGCAGCCTAGCTAAAATATATGACTGCAGGGAGGATATTTTGGCTAGAATCTATATATAATAAAGGAGAACACCTCTCTGTCTGTGTGCATGTCTGTCCCTAGAAACGAAGACATACTAGAAAGTGTACCTAAAATATAATTCTATTCACATGTACAATTTGCATATAAACATAATAGAAGTCGTTCTGCGCCTTAAATGAGCTGATGTCACTTTTCTAACATGTTACACAATGAAATTAATCTATTTATAATATCTCATTTGGTAAGATATCTAGCTGACAAAGTAAACTCTCCTTAATATATGTTGCATGCGATGCTATCCCACACTTTAACCCGGGCAACGCTGCTAGTATATATATATATATATATATATATATATATATATATATATATATATATATATATATATATATATATATATGAGAGAGAGAGAGAGAAAGAGGGTAGTGCAGTATCAGTGCAGTTCCAACGAGAGAAAAGTATATATGTAAAGAAGTAAGGCTACCAGCATTTGTAAAAAGTTTTTTTCAACATTTATTTATTATTTTGTTATTTTATCATTTTATCTTTTATATAACGCGTTTCAAGTGGTGGTCTGCTCTCATCAGATATGTAAATCCATTTAAAGAAATGTCTTTCGATTTGTCGAAAGACATTTCTTCAAATTGATTTACATGGCGTATTAGTGGGTTCTCTCACGTGTGAGTTTGCTCTTTTCTTTGTTTTTTTTTTTTGTTTGTTTTCACCCAAAAATGAACCACTGTATAGTGTAGGTTTTTTCAAGACACTTTAATCCAAGAACTTTTTACTCTTTGTGAATTTTTCTGATGATTTTGTAATGTTGCAAAGACGATATTGACATTAAAATGTTGTTTGGCACAAGACAAATGAAACGGACCGTAAAAAATATATCTCACAGAAATGTTATGCTTTTTGGAAATGTGATGAAATAAAAATAATAAAATAAAAACATGGTTATTGGAATATAATATGAACCTGACTTATATATATATATGAGAAAAATAAGTGAATAAATAAAATAATATAAAGAATTTAGAGAATGAATTGACCCCCAAATTCGGAAATTACGTTGTTTCATGACCAAAGAAAATGCTATTTCAAAATGACTTGTTGCAGACCAAATAAAATGTCATTTTCAACTTAATTGTGACATACCAGAGAAAATGCTATTTCAAACTTGAGTGTGACATACCAACGAAACCAGTATTTCAAATGTAAGCACTATGGTGCTACCCGATCAGGCTGTCTGAAGATACCGGCTTCCTGCCCTAAAATGCACCAAACATTGATGGTATTTTGTCCCTTTGCAAATTCAATCATGTTCTGCAAAGCCAAAAAACACAAAAACACATGTTTCTTCTACAAAAAAAACAAACCAAACACTATGAATAAATATTTGAATATATAAAGAACTTAAAGCATTAAATTTTTTACCAAAATGATCAGATTAGGCATTAAATAACCCAAAAAAGGTTGATATGCCGTAAAAAAAAACCAGACAACCAAACAAAACACGATGAATAAATATTTGATGATATAAAGAACTTGAAGCATAATTTTTTTTTACCAAAATGACCGGATTCAGCATTAAATAACCCGAAAAGGGTTGATATGCCGTAAAACAAAACAACCAAACCAAACACCATGAACATTCTTTTGAACATATATAGAACTTAAAGCATAAAAACTTTTACCAAAATGACCGGATTCAGCATTAAATAACCCGAAAACGGTTGATATGCCATAAAACAAAACAACCAAAATAAAACAACCAAACGTAAGCACGACTGAAATTCTTGGACGCATCTTAAGATGCTGGTAAAAACACATAATCATCTTTTGATGAAGAACACGCCTGAAAGAGACAATTAGTGTTGAACGCTAATTTTTTTCCTAATTGAATTTCTCGGAGTTGTTTCCGCCATATTGATATTTGGCGCTTTTGAATTGTCGAAGCTAATTACAAATTACCGTAGAGAATAGAACGCATTTTAACAAGCTCACTTTTTTCTTTTGTCAGCTTAATGAACTCGGCTCTCGTTTATTACGGGGTCGTTAAGTCTTCAGACTTCTTTTCAGCTGAGAGCCAGAGTTTATAAAGGGTTCTGTCATTGGTGCCTCATTCAGTATGGCAATTCAGCGAGTGACACATAGTAGAATGAACGTATTTGGATTCAAGCAACCAGAAGATTTTATTTCATCCATTATGAGCTGACTTTGCCAGATTGCTATCACTTCGCAAAGTTCGCTACTTTATTTATATTTTAACTAAGACTGTAAAGAAATGAAACGGATGAGAGAGAGAGAGAGAAAGAGAGAGAGAGAGAGAGAGAGAGAGAAAGAGAGAGGGTGTATAGCTAAGGCTAGTAGTCGTAGCCTCACTATAAGTATAAGCACGGTAGACGGTAGTCATACGAGGAAAAACTCAACGCTTCTTTTAACATTAAACAAATCTTTATTGGGTATCCTATACCATTGGCTAAGATCAAAGTGTAGTATCTGTTCCGATGGATACTGCACCCCATAGACTGGTATTGTCTTGGCCTTCGGGGCTTGATTTACGCCGGTCTATGGGTCTGTCCTGTGCAGTTCTAGGAGGTCCACCCTCCCAGGCTTTGCCTCCCCTCTTTGGGGAGGAGTAAGTTTATTGCTTACTGCCTGAGGCGCCCCTACCGGGGAATGCCGATGGGGCTGCCCTGCCCAGGCAATTTTTTAATGGCCAGAGTGCTCACCTTCTCGGGCGCTGGCTTTTCAAACCCCACTTTCCCGACCCGACCTTAGGTTACATCTTACTTGTGGGAGTAAGATAAAACTGGCCTTGTGCCTAACTCCTGGAGAGGAGTAAATAAATATCCTATACGGTTGGGGTATAGCATAGAAAAAGGTAGGACTGGTGTCCGGTGGAAGGAAACAAAGTTCTTTTACTGCCCGCGGAGCGGTGCTCGGAAATCCAGTGGATGAGGGGACAGGAGAGAGGTGAAGAAGAGTTCCTTCTAGGTTGACGATTCGTTCCACCGTTCAACAGGGGTGCAAATAGTCCGCAAGGGACTAGCTGAAATCAATACGCCCTGTGAGCCGATTGGTTAGTTTAAGACCAACTTGCCCACAGTGGACGCATAAGAAATAGGTCCTATTTCAGACTGCTACGGGTTCAGTCAGTCACACTCTCTCCTTTCTGGACTTTTGCTTATGCTTCGTATATCTTTCTTTCTAGTTAGTTTAATTTAAAGTCCCCGTCCCCTGAAAATGAATCAGCAAATATTTTAAGATGTAATATAGGTACATCTTCACAGATGGATCGAAGCATGAAGAAGCAACAGGATGTGCTGCAGTATACAACAATAATATAAATAAGAAGCGTCTCTCAAATGACACTTCCATATTTAATGCAGAAGCATATGCTGTCGATGTGGCGCTCAATTTCATTCTGAAATCCAAGAAAAATAGATTCATTATCTTTTCAGACTCTTTGTCTGTACTGATATCCCTTAAAAATAGGAAATTTGACAATCCATTGGTAACCAAGTTGCTATGCAGGATGGAATATTTGTCAAAAGACAATGAAATTTTGCTGTGTTGGATCCCAAGTCATATCGGAATCAGAGGAAACGACCAGGCTGATAGGGAAGCCAGGTCTGCATTAGGCATGGCCGCGGAGACCAATTTTAAGATTCCGTTTACAGATTTTAAAATGAAAATCAACAAATATATCCAACAACAAAGACAACAACGTTGGAGTAACAATACACACAACAAACTCCTAGCGATCAAAGCTACAATAGGAGAATGGAAAAAAAGCTCACGAAAAAGCCGAAAGGAAGAAGTAGTGTTATCCAGACTTCGCATAGGTCACACAAGGATTACACATTCCTACTTACTTGAAGACAAAGAGCAATCAATTTGCTTTGCATGCCAGACTACCTACACCATCAAGCATATTCTTATTGAATGCATTGATCTGGCCCTTAAAAGAGAAACTTTCTACAGAGCAGGTACAATGAAGGAACTGTTTAAGAAAAATAAAGTAGAGACAATACAGAACTTCTTAAAAGCTGTTGATCTATATAAAAAGATATAATTACCTAGAGACATATAAATCCAGCTTGATTTGGCATTAAATGAACTAAGAAAGGATGATATGCCGTTAGAAAAGGAAAAACGTTTAATGAATGTTTTCAAAATACTATATATTTTTTTTGTCTAAAGAATTTTGTTTACTTTGCAAAGTAATTTTATAAAATACTACTTGATATGCCGTAAAAAAAAACAAACAAACAAACAAAAAATAGGACAAATAGGACAATAATATTACGAATGAATGACAGCAAACATTAACTGTTTAAAAAATAGTTATGAAAATTAGGCATGCAAAAATCTGTCTTTAGGCCTTTCGTCTCTACTATATATACAGTATTTTAAAAAAATATTCTGTTGTATTATTGATTTAAATAACAGTAACCCGTTGTAAATGTGGCATCGGTTGCTAACCGGAGAGACCAGTCAGTCCCCCTTTTTCTATGTGGCATCGCTAATGGGAAAGAGAGACAGAGACAGAGCGGCTAAGTGGTTAACGACGCGGACCTGGGCGTGCCGGGTTCGAATCCAGTTCGTTCCACAGAAACACTTTCATAAAAACCCACACGTGACCTCCAAATCCATAACGGGGATGGGCCACGACATCCGTTAAGAAGGCCTGTTCGATCGAAAATTACGTCATACACTTTGGGGTAAGCGAGACATGCCGAACAGTCTGGTTGTCGATAATGCATGATAGATTTAAAAAAAGAAGTTTTTTGTTTTTTTTACTTTAAAAATTACATTAAAAAAAGAAACGAAAGAAGCGAAAGAAACGAACGCGATTCAGTTTATATTGAAACTGAACTTTATTTTAAAAAAGAAGAATTAATTTTTTTTAAATAGTTCACGTGTTTCGTTTCTGCGTTAAAGTAAATAAACATCACGCTGTTTCTATGGATTTTTAAGACTAAAATGTGTTTATTTTGATTGTGAACAATTTCAAAGCAATTTTCGGCGATAGTGTAGTATAGTTAGCAAGAAAAAGGGGTAAAAAAAATTTACAACAAATAACTTTAACCAAACGCAAGAAAAATTAATCTTCTATCGACCGGCGTAGTTTTTATCTTTTTGAACTTTCTTTAAGTGTTCTTTTGGTGCTTATGCTGATTAGCGGCCTATGAAAAAATATTTTTTATATAAAAACAATAATATATACTTATTAAGCATTATATTCTTACTCACTGTACGAAAAAGTAGAAAAAAATTATCCACTAGAACTTTAATTACAAGTATTTTTCCATTCTGCGTATCATAACAGCGACTCGTTCAGTAAGCGTCCATCTTGTTTTTTAAGAAGATTTCAGTTATCTGCCCTTCAAATCTTCTTAAAAAACAAGATGGACGCTTACTGAACGAGTCGCTGTTATGATACGCAGAATGGAAAAATACTTGTAATTAAAGTTCTAGTGGATATTTTTTTCTACTTTTTCGTACAGTGAGTAAGAATATAATGCTTAATAAGTATATATTATTGTTTTTATATAAAAATAATTTTTTCATAGGTCGCTAATCAGCATAAGCACCGTTTTTCTTTTAAAGATTTTGTATCGTTTCATAGAAAGCGTGTAAAAAAATCGGGATTCAAGATGGCGTCGATTCTTTACTTGATGTGAAAATTCGCTGTCGGATGTTTAACAACGAAAAAATCGAAAATTAAACAAAAATAGGTGCTTCTGCTGTTTAGCCACGACATTAAAATATTTAAAGAAATGTATAAACTTTTTATGCACTTACGTGGTAGCTGAAAAGAATATTGTACAGAAAAAAATACGCAAATTCATCCAGTAGTTATTAAATTATAAGAAAAAGAAAAGAAAAAAAAAACGATCTTAAGTTTCGTTAGATATTATAGACAAGGGAGATAACTCAAATTTTGTTTATTGATTTAACAAAAATGGTTACCGAATGATAAAATCGTTTCTTTTAATTTTTTATTTAATAAATACTGGATGAATCTGCGTAATTTTTGGTGTACAGTCTTCTTTTAAGCTACCACACAAGTACATGATAAAGTGTATACATTTCTTTAGCTATTTTTTAAGAGAGGCCTAACATGTCGGGGATAAACAGCAGAAGCACCCAAAAATACAACTAATAACTGTCACCAGTCAAATATTTTATTTTCGACCGATCTGTATATTTTTAACTTACTGAAACATTATTTTGTGTGGTGTGTGTGGATAGAGGTGAGGTGGGGATGTTAGCGGAGTATCTATTAAAAATGAAAGGCAATTATTTCTCAATCCTCAAAAAATCCATTACAAAAATAAAAGAAAGAAAATTACAAGCAGAAAGATTTGTTTTGAAAACCTGTTTTTTAGAAATAAAAATCACTACTTGAAGGGTGTAATGCGGCGATTGTCAAGAATTTCCAACAGAAAAAAAGGGTGAAAACAAAAAAACAAAAAATAGTCAACAAATAACTGTTACCAAACAAAAGAAAATGTAATCGTCTAATGATTTGCATAGCTTTGGAAGTGTTTTTAAGTGTTTGTTTTTCTGATTGGCAAGGAGAAGTCCAAGACGACTAGAAACAATGCCGGGATAAGCAGAGAGCTTTCACACATACAGAACATTCCCAAATGGTCACCCATTTAGTACTGACCTAGTTCAACGTCGCTTAACTTTGGTGATCCAACGAGAACCGGTGTGTAAACATGATTATCCCATATTGGAATAGGGTTAGGATTTAGGGTTAGTCTATATAATAAACAAAAGGGAACAATAGCAAAAGTAGTAAAAAATATTTAACCTGTATCAGAGAGGGGGAGGAATATTGTGAGCAAAAAGTGACTAATTTGAGATTTTGTCTTTTCGTTTTTTAAATATTTAACTGGTTTTGCAAACTCACCTTTTCCTGATTCAAACAATCTAACCTGAGCTGAATGGGTAACCCAAAAAGGTCACATTGTAATGGCTCTGTCTGTCTCTCCGGGTATGCACTTGAAAACAAAGGCCTATACCAAGACCAAACACAAAATGCAAAAAGATTTTTTTTGAAAACTTGTTGCAGAAATGAAAAATGCGGTGATTGTCAAGAATTTCCAACAGAAAAAAGGGTGAAAAGAAACAAAAAAACAAAAAAAATAATAATAGTCAACAAATTACTGTTACCAAACGAAAGAAAATGTAATCGTCTAATGATTTGCATAGTTTTTTAAGTTTTGGAAGTGTTTTTAAGTGTGTTTTTTTTCTGATTTTCTACCGCTATCTACAAGGCTTTGAAAAATGATATTCAAAATGGCTGATTTGATGCCGTATGCTTAACAAGTGAAAAATCGAAAATTAAATTTTGTTACGTTTGGTAACAGTTATTTGTTGACTATTTGTTTTTGTTTTTTCACCCCCTGTTTTCTTGGTAACTATAGTGCACAATCGGCCAATTTGAAAACAATTTTCTTCACATATTTATTAAAATAAAAAAAAATGGAAAGTATAACCATGCTGTTTTTCAAGTGAACAAAATCAACACATTTGTTGAGTAGAAAATATTGTTGGTTACGATGTATGTAACTACGTGTGTTCCTATTTACTTGCCCCTCCCTCACCCCCCCCCCCCCCCCCCAACGAGTACAGAGTTCGACAGCCTGACTTTTTTGCATATCGCGCTTTTCCCAAAGTGTATGACGTCATTTTTGATCGAACAGGCCTTCTTTACGGTGGTCGTGGATGGCCGTCGATCGTTGTCACGCCTACGCGTTGTTTCTATCCCGTCTGACAGCGCCTCGCAAAGATTATTGATCGGAAGCAGCCAGTGTCGCTGAGTGCATGATGTCTACCTTGACGCTAACACCAGGTAGCGCTTTGCATTCACATTTTAATGTATTTGGGACCGATTATTTGCTTGTTGGCTTGGTGGAAAAAATAATGCACGAGCTACTTTTCTAAGACTTTTTCTAGGACTTTCTTTTATTTATCGTTGTTCTTCCTTGTTTTTTAATTTTAACTTTTATTTTTATTTTTTTCCTCTTCTCTTAAGTGACCTCAACTATTGCAACGCTACATTGTGTATTGTCGGCAGTTGAAACCCGTATTCCAGACATTTAATTTCCCTGATGATCTGCCAAGCAAGTACCTGCTTGGTAGTGAAACACGTGTAGGAAAAAAACATTTAATTTGAATAAATAATATTTGTAAGAAAAAATATCTTTAATGGTGATCATTGGTGTCCTGAAAGGAATGCTTTAGTAAGCCTTCATAAAATCACATATAAATGCGCTGTACTCTATAATCGAGTATCATCGAGCTTGTTTTTATTGGATCAACCCCGGTCTTCACTGAATGATCTATTTTATAAGTGAAAAATCTAAATCTATATATATATATATATATATATATATGTGTGTGTGTGTATGGTAAAATAAAAAAATATATAGTTCAGATCGATTCTTATGAGAATCAATTTCCAAAGCAAAATAAAGCTCAAG
>OY744518.1:83502407-83522407 GCA_963556195.1 Sepiola atlantica
CAACCCCTTTCTCACAAAAGAGACATTGTTAGTCTTTCTCTACTCTATCGGATCATTGGCCTTTTGGCTAAGATCAAAGTGTAGTATCTGTTCCGATGGATACTGCACCCTATACTGGTATTGTCTTGTCCTTCGGGGCTTGACTTACACAGGTCAATGGGTCTGTCCTGTGCAGTTCTAGGAGGTCCACCCTCCCAGGCTTTGCCTCCCCTCTTTGGGGAGGAGTAAGTTTATTGCTTACTGTCTGAGGCACCCCTACGCTATTAGAGTAGAAAGCCTTCAATCCTCAGTGTGGGAGATACTAAGAATACAATTACGAATTACTTACAGCATCTGGGGACCTCTACAGTGAATGGGGTAGGTGATTTTGCTGATTGTCGAGTTGGGGGAGGCATTAAAAAAGACGTCTGAACCCGTTCACACCGCTAGCCAAAGAGAAAAATTTTACTGGCTTCTTTGTCACGTCAACTTCCTGTTATGACGTCATTTTCTGACACGTTAGCTTAATTTTCTAACTTCAATTTCTAATGAAACATTCTTCTTTACTAAATCTCTATCAGCTCCGTTTAAGCCAGCTTCATTCGGGACAAGCATAAAAAAGCCTTCTTCAAACCGAAACAACAGATGGACGGACAGACTAAGTTTCTTAAAGGGATGCGTGGACGAATCTAAAAATATTTAGCAAACTAACAAGGGATCCTTAGGGGTTTGGAGCCCCAAATCAACCAGGTGTGTGTTTTCCGAAGCATTTAATGAGCTAACACAGTTTACTAAATGGAATCGTCACACTTTGGGCTGGGGAAATAATCAGACACAGGAAACGGGGATGGGGGTGTTGTTTTTTTTGTTTTTTTTTTCGTTTTAGTTTTTGTTTTTTGTTGTTTTTGTTGTTTTGTTTTCAAATTTCTTTTGCTAACTGTTCATATTCACTTATCTCATTCGAATATATCTACTGGTTGAGTTTGTTAGGAAAGAAAAAGGGGAAGCTTACATCATTTATCTTTTTTGTACAAGAGATGTGGCACAAGGCCAAAAAGTTTAGAGTTAAGAGTTCTTTCATCAAAATACCGCATTTACTTTATGGGCTAACCTACTTAAAATATCCCCAAATGTTTTGATGATTTTTTATTTACAAAACAGTATATATGGAACAAATATATTGAAGACATTGCCAAGGCTGCAGCAAAGAAGGTGGGCTCCCTCTACCGTGCTAGTATACTCCTCACACCTGACATTATCCTGTATCTCTACAAAGCCACCATCCGCCCATGCATGGAGTACTGTTGCCACATCTGGGCTGGTGCATCAACCACTTGTCTCTCCCTCTTGGACAGGCTGCAAAAATAGAATTTCTAATAGGTCACGCACTGTCTGCCAATTTCCAGCCTCTGTCACATCCCTGTGCATATTTTAAAAGGACTTCCACGGAATGTGCTCTCGTGAATTTACTACACTTGTATTCCTTAAACGAAAATACCCTCGACGCACCCAACTATTAGTAAAATCCGCCCCCTTCATGTAGAGGTCCTTGATGCCAGAAGATTTTATACTCTGATAACTTTTTTTCGTCGAACTGCTTGCCCTTGAAATTCCTTTCCTGCTCCTTGTTTTCCTGACCATACTAACATGCAGAAATTAAATATAATGTGAATAAACATCTTGCTACCCAAATCCCCACCCAGGTTGCCCTGTTTAAATCTGGCCCCTAAGACAAAAATTCAATTCTAAACTGTAAATCTATAAATTTGGTCCCAGCGACAACGCTAAATTGCTACAGACACCTTTGAGCAGGGAGGGAATTACGAAGGCAATCAGTCTGAGGAAAGAAGCTATTAGAGTAAAAGGTTTTCCGGTACAATGAAGAGGTGGGATTTTGCTGCTAGTCGGGTGGGTCAGGGGGTATTTACGCCAGGGAGGTACAATTGCATTCAGTTCGTCAGAGACCAATCTGTGGAAGCACTTGTAAAATAAGTGATGGGATGCAACATTGCAGCGATGGGACAGCGGCTGGAGTTTAGTAGACAGTATGTGACCTATTAGATCAGGGATTCTTTTTTGCCCCCTGTCTCAGAGGCAGAGATTGGTGGATATACGACTGGTATACATAGATAGATCTTAAGAGACTTGTATGAATAAGTAGATTTTAAGACTGGTATAAATAGATAGATCATAAAACACTGGTAGAAATAGATAGATCATAAATAACTGGTATAAATAGATAGATCTTAAGAGATTGGTATAAATAGATAGATTTTAAGAGATTGGTATAAATAGATAGATTTTAAGAGATTGGTATATATAGATAGATTTTAAAAGACTGGTATAAATAGATAGATTTTAAGAGATTGGTATAAATAGTGTTGTGGGGTACAAATACCCCCTATTGAAGAACTAATGGAAGCAACCATCTATAATAAATACCATGGTTGCAAAGACTCAAACAGAGGACATTCCTATTCATGTTTTACCGCATGGTAGGAATCCGGTCATCTCCTACCACATTTAGTGGCGTTACTGTATTGCTATGAATAAATACATTGTATATTTTAACCTGTCACAATTTGTGGTTGTTATCTTTGTGACCCCTAGCACGGGTCTACAACAAATAGATAGATTTTAAGAGATTGGTATAAATAGATAAATTTTAAGAGATTGGTATAAATAGATAGATCATAAAAGACTGGTAGAAATAGATAGATCATAAATAACTGGTATAAATAGATAGATCTTAAGAGATTGGTATAAATAGATAGATCTTAAGAGATTGGTATAAATAGATAGATCATAAAACACTGGTAGAAATAGATAGATCATAAATAACAGGTATAAATAGATAGATTTTCAGAGACTGGTATAAATATATAGATCTTAAGAGATTGGTATAAATAGATAGATCTTAAGAGACTGGTATAAATAGATAGATCTTAAGAGACTGTTATGAATAGATAGATTTTAAGAGACTGGTATAAATAGATAGATCATAAAACACTGGTATAAATAGATATATCTTAAGAGATTGGTATAAATAAATAGATCTTAAGAGACTGGTATAAATAGATAGATCATAAGTAACTGGTATAAATAGATAGATCTTAAGAAGAGTGGCATAAATAGATACATCTTAAGAGATTGGTATAAATAGATCGATTTTAAGAGACTGGTATAAATAAATAGATCTTAAGAGACTGGTATAAATAGATAGATCTTAAGAGACTGGTATAAATAGATAGATCTTAAGAGACTGGTATAAATAGATACATCTTAAGAGATTGGTATAAATAGATAGATCTTAAAAGACTTGTATAAATAGATAGATCTTGAGAGATTGGTATAAATAGATAGATCTTCAGAGATTGGTATAAATAGATAGATCTTAAAAACTGGTATAAATAGATAGATCTTAAAACACTGGTAGAAATAGATAGATCATAAAACACTGGTAGAAATAGATAGATCATAAATAACAGGTAGAAATAGATAGATCTTAAGAGATTGGTATAAATAGATAGATCTTAAAAACTGGTATAAATAGATAGATCATAAAACACTGGTAGAAATAGATAGATCATAAATAACAGGTAGAAATAGATAGATTTTCAGAGACTGGTATAAATAGACAGATCTTGGTTTGGTTTTGGGTTTTTTTGTTTTACGGCATATCAACCTTTTTCGGTAATTTAATGTTGAATCCGGTCATTTTGGTAACATTTTTCATGCTTCAAATTCTATATATCTTTAAATATTTATTCATGGTGTTTTGTTTAGTTGTTTTGTTTAGTTGTTTTGTTTAGTTGTTTTGTTTAGTTGTTTTGTTTAGTTGTTTTGTTTAGTTGTTTTGTTTAGTTGTTTTGTTTAGTTGTTTTGTTTAGTTGTTTTGTTTAGTTGTTTTGTTTAGTTGTTTTGTTTAGTTGTTTTGTTTAGTTGTTTTGTTTAGTTGTTTTGTAAAGACAAAAATTGTTGCTTTTGCTTTTGAGTTTGCAGAACATGATTGAGTTTTGCAAAGGGAAAGGGGAAAAAACAATAACATCAATTTTGATGCATTTTTAGTCATGAAGCCGGTATCTTCAGACAGCTTGATCTATTGGCACCAGGAGATAGATCTTCAAAGACTGGTATAAATGTACAGATCCTAAAAAGACTAGTATAAATATACAGATCTTCAAAGACTGGTATAAATAGATAGAATCTTAAGAGATTGGTAAAAATAGATGGATCTTAAAAGACAATTATAAATAGATAGAATCTTTAAAGACTAGTATTAATAGTCTAAGTCTGGCTACTCTCAAAGGATTTGTGACTCTATCTCATCTCAAATGGTTGGCTCTCGTGATTTTTGGAGAATCTACGATAATGTTATTAATAGTGGCAAGTCTGCTATTCCTCCTCTTTTTAATGGTCTTCAGGTTATTTCATCTTCTAAGGATAAGACTGATCTCTTTGCTCGTCCTTTTGCTGACAATTCTTCTCTTGATGATTCTGGTGCTGTTCTTCCTGATTTTTCTTTTGAAAACTGATCAGTCTCTTAATTCTGTCATTATCACTTCAAAGATGGTAGCTCGGGTTCTTTCTGATCTTGACCGGTCTAAGGCTTCCGGTCCTGATTCAATTCCTGTTGTTGTTCTGAAGCATTATTCTCCTGAGCTTTCTTCTATGCTCTCTAAATTATTCAATCTCTGTTTGTCTCAGTCCTGTTTCCCTTCTTGTTGGAAGGAGTCCTCTGTTGTTCCTATCTTTAAAAATGCTGGTGATCGGTCTGACCCAACTAAGTATCGTCCTGGTAGTCTCCTCTCTGTTATTAGCAAAGTGTTTGAAAGGTTGGCTTGTTCATTTTCTGGAAAGTTTGGGTCTTTTTAGTGATGTTCAGTATGGCTTTCGTGGTTTTCGTTCAACTGCTGATCTTTTAACTGTTGTAACTGAGCGGATCTGTCAGTTTATTGATAATTCAGGAGAGAGAAAAGCCATTGCGCTTGACATATCGAAGGCGTTTGACAGAGTGTGGCATTCTGGTCTCCTACACAAACTTCAGGGTTATGGTATTGGTGGTGAGGTTCTTGACATTATTAGGTATTTTCTTTCTGATCGAAGCTTGCGAGTAACTTTGGACGGTATCTCTTCATTCTCTTTTCCTATAAATGCTGGTGTTCCCCAGGGCTCTATTCTAGGCCACACACTGTTTCTTCTCTATATAAATGATCTTCCAGAGAATATTGTTGAGAAAATTAACATCTATGCTAATGATACCACTCTCTATTTTGGTGTTGCTTCTCGCCCATCTCCCTCGGATCAGTTGAAATAGGCAGCTGATCTAGAAGTTGACCTGGGTTTAGTTGTAGATTGGGGTACAAAATGGCTTGTTTCATGTAATCCAGTTAAGACTCAGCTTGTGTCTTTCAATCGTAATCATGTTCCTTTTTCTTCCTGAGATTTTCATGGATGGCTCTGCTCTTGAGGAGAAATCGACTCTAAAATTTCTTAGTCTTTCTTTCTCATCAAATCTTTCTTGAAGTTCATACATTAGATCCATTGCTCTTTCTGCTTCTCGTAAAGTCTGTTTCTCTCTATAGTTCCAAACACTTTCTCACAGCTGAGGCTATTCTCTATCTCTACAAATTCACAATCAAACCATATATTGAGTACTGTTGACATATTTGTGCTGGTGAATCTCTATCCCATTTGAGTGGTCTCTGATAAGGTGCAGAAACGTATTTGTAATTTGATTGGCCCTACCCTTTCTTCTACTCTACACCCCCTCTCTCACAGACGTGATGTAGCTAGTCTCAATTTTTTCTATAAATACTATTATGGAATAAGTTATTCAGAATTGTGTGATCTATTCCCCACTTCTTTTGTTCCAACTCGCTTGACTTGTTGGTCTAGTGGTCTTCATAAATTCGCTGTCTTGATACCTCATTGTAATACAGCTTCCTATTTCAATAGCTTCTTTCCAAGAACCGCAGGCTTGTGGAACTCTCTTACTGCTGACTGTTTTCCTCCTACCTATAATCTTGGTCTTTTCAAGACTACGGTGAATAGGCATCTCCTGTCTTTGTGATAATCATATTTGTTCTTGTTAGCTCTTTACATCAAGTGGCTTCATGCCTTGTCTGGAGCGATTTCCTTTTAAAAAAAATAGATAGTTCTTGAAAGACTAGTATAAATAAAAAAATTTAAAGACTGGTATTAATAGATATATCATAAAAGACTGGTATATATGGTAGATATATCATAAGATACTGGTATAAATAGATATATCATAAGATACTGGTATAAATAGATATATCATAAGATACTGGTATAAATAGATATATCATAAAAGATTGGTATAAATAGATATATCATAAGATACTGGTATTAATAGATATATCATAAAAGACTGATATAAATAGATAGATCATAAAAGACTGGTATAAATAGATATATCATAAGATACTGGTATTAATATATATATATCATAAGAGACTGGTATAAATAGATAGATCATAAAAGACTATTATAAATAGATAGACAATAAAAGACTGGTATAAATAGATAGAACTTAAAGAGATTGGTATTAATAGACAGGTCTAAACAGATTGGAAAAATATATAGATCTTAAAAAAAACAGTTATAAATAGATAGAACTTTAAAATATTTGAAAAATAGGTAGATGTTAAAAGAAAGTTATAAATAGATAGAATCTTATAAGATTGGTATTAATAGATAAATTTACAAAGACTGGTATAAATAGACTAGTCTTAAATATTGGTAAAAATATATAGATCTTAAAAAACAGTTATAAATAGATAGAATCCTAAAAGGCCGGTATTAATAGATAAATCTTGAAAAGCTGGTATAAATAAATAAAATTTAAAGACTGGTATTAACAGATATATCATAAATAACTGGTATAAATAAATATATCATAAAAAACTGATATAAATAGATAGATCTTAAAAGACTTGTATTAATAGATATATCATAAAAGACATATACAAATTGATTTTTCTTTAAATACCGGTATAAATGGATAGATCTTAAAAGACTTATATAAATAGATATCTCATAAAAGACTGGTATTAATAGATCGATATTAAAAGATTGGTATTAATAGTTAGATCATAAAAGACTGATATAAATATATAGATAATAAAAGACTAATGTAAATAGATATATTAAAAAAGATTGGTATAAATAGATAGCTTTTAAAAAACTGGTATAAATAGATAGATCATAAAAAACTGGTATTTAAAAATAGATCATAAAAGACTGGTATGAATAGAGAGATTTTAAAAGATTGGTATAAATAGATGAATTTTAAAAGACTGATATAAATAGATAGATCATAAAAGACTGCTATAGATAGATCAAAAAAGACTGGTTTAATTAGATATATCATAAAAGACTGGTGTTAATAGATATATCATAAAAGACTGGTGTTAATAGATATATCATAAAAGACTGGTGTTAATAGATATATCATAAAAGATTAGTATAAATAGATAGATCATAAAAGACGGGTATAAATAGATCATAAAAGACTGGTATAAATAGATAGATCATAAAAGACTGGTATAAATAGATAAATCTTAAAAAAACTGGTATGAATAGATAGATCATAAAAGACTGGTATAAATAGATCAATCTTAAAAGACTGGTATAAATAGATAGATCTTAAAAGACTGGTATAAATAGATTTTAAGAGATTGGTATAAATAGATAGATCATAAAAGACTAATTAATAAGCTGAGATAGTTATGAAAGTATAAACGGAGTTTTGTTTGTTTGTTTGTTTTTAAACAAACAAACAAACAAAACTCCGTTGCATGACTAGAAAGTTTAATTGCTTCTGACGTCTTGACTAGCAACGTTCCCTCGGGTAAAGAGCATGCCTCATTGAATAGACAAATTACACAAACTAGCTTGATTTAAGCCAAAGCCTACAAGGATATAAATTGTAATTTTGACCTCAGTCGGTTGTAGGAGAGAGTTTAGGTGGTTTCCCCTTTCTATCTCCCTGAAAGATTTCTCAAGAAAGTAATGAAAGGTTTCGGATTATATTTTTTGTCGAGTGTGGCAAACGGCCTTGGGAAAACCTTTTCGATATCACATTCACTGAATCTAACCAAAAGAACAAGGTTATGTTTTTATTTAATATGATGCGACAGGGTGCGAAAAAGAATTCTTAGGTTAAAAATTCTTGTTTGTCGGAGCACATTTCGTGGAAGTACTTGTAAAACCTCAAACCTCTAAAAGAGTCCCACACTGTCTGCCAAGCTCCAACCTCTGTCGCATCGCTGCAGTTTTGCATCTCTGTGCTTGTTTTACAAGTACTACCATGGAACGTGCTCCAACAAACTTACTACTCTTGCACATCCTCAACATAAATACCCCGACCCACTCGACTAGCAACAAAATCCCACCCTTCACTGTAGAGGTCCCTAGATGCCGGAATATTTCCTCTCAATCCATAATAGGCATGTTTATTTGCCGTAGATATTGGTTGTGAGCAAAGTAACTAGCGGCAGCCATCTTGCTTTTTCAGGAAGTAAGGTACCAGACAAGACCGGATACTACTTTAATGCAAGCGATTAAATTAAAAGTGGGTTCTGTGACATGACAATGGCGCATTTCCTATTTGCAGTGCGACCATACTTCCTTAAAAAGCAAGATGATTACTTTACTCACAATCAATATTTACAGCATGCTTATATTTTATATTAAATATAAAACTTTTTATGCGAATAGGTCACAAATATGTACGTAAACAAAAATAAATTGTTTTTTGATTAATTTCCAAACTGTATTTTCTTTAAAATAATTTATGTCGGTAATAGTAACGTTTACCAATTTTAGGTCAAAAGATGCTGTAATTTTCTTTCCTCCATTTGTAGGTATTGCCGATAAATAGCTGTGACTATTCTCCTGATGATGGCGCTTATATCTATGGCCTCTTCTTGGATGGTGCCAGATGGAACCGTGAAGAGTAAGAAATACCTTTCAACAAATATTCTTCTTTGTTATCTAGATAATAATTCTGCTCCCCTTTCAGGTAGTTTAGGGCAGTGCATTCCGCATGAATGCACTGCCCTAAATAAAAGGGAGATTATTCATCCAAACTCGACTCAGTAGTAATACTAATAGAGATTTCTTTGTTTTGTTTTTTTTTGTGGGGGGGGGTTGTTTTTTACTTTCGACGTTACCTCTTATCAAGGCCAAGAGCCACTCGAAGGTAAGGGTTCTTCTTCTTCTTCTTCTTCTTTCGTTTGCTTCACAGCATCTCACTGTTAGATCACCAGCTCGATTGAGAAAAGCCATGCTAATGTTTTGTTGTCTAGCGCAGCTATGTCGGCTTAGCCGTTGGGTGGTCGATGTTTAAGGCATGACTCGATGATGTGGTCTACTGTCTGTTCAGAGTGACCACAGTCGCAGACAGCCGAGTCGCTGAGTCCCCATCCTTTCATGGTCGCAGCGAAACGGCAGACACCTGTCCTAAGGCGGTTGAGCATTGTCCACTGCCGGCGAGGGAGGTCCATGCCTGGTAGGTTATCCGGGTCCTCCACAAATCTGTGCAACCTTGATTTATCTGCTGCTTGCCATTCCTCCGTCCAGCAACGTTTCAGCCAGATTCGTTCTGTGACGTCACCAGGTGTTGAAAGCAGGTGCTGGTGGGCACGCTCCGAGAATGGGCGTCGTGACTTCAGGTGAGCTCGTGGAGGGGTCTCTGTGGCGAGCTTGTGCAGAAGGTGGTCCTCATCGATAGTGGCCTTTCTTGACAGTGCAAGGACAGCTGCTTCACGGCGCAGGGTTTTCGTGGCCTCCTCCATAAGTACCTGCTCACAACAGCGAAACTAATGACTTTAGACCTCTTCCAGCGACCCCAGCGTCAAGGTAAGGGTTAATGAGATATAAATGAATGCTAGCCGAAAGGTGAGGAATACTATGGAAGTACCAATATTGATCAATGGTATGAACTGCGTTTGATTAGTTTTGGGTGGTCGATAACAGGAATTTGTTGATGTTGGACTTGAAGACAACCAAGTTGTAATCAGCAGGGAATCAGCCCTGTGGCAATATGTTCCACAGAGGGGGGGGGGTTCTGTTCCTAGAAATGGCGCGTGACGTTAGGCACATGGAGTGAGAAAGAAAAGCCTTTTTTCCCCTTGTTGTAGTAAGACAAGTTCTTGCTGTAAATGTCTTGCAAGGAGGAACAAAACAGTGGAGCTGAAGCGGGCAATTTCCATGGAAAGAGTAGAGAGAGACTAGCAACGTAACTTCTGTGTATATGTAAAACAAAAAGCAGACGACAACTAATTTCATCACACAAGTTTTAACCAAAATTTATGTAAAAAAGAATGCACAAGACAGATAGAAAATGTAATCTCAAAATTCGGAAATTTAAAATCATTTTAAATTTTAAGTTATTTTAAATCATTTTAAATTTAAAATCATTTTAAATCATTTTAAATTTAAAATCATTTTAAATTTAAAGTTATTTTAAATCATTTTAAATTTTAAATCATTTTAAATTTTAAATCATTTTAAATTTAAAGTTATTTTAAATCATTTTAAATTTAAAGTTATTTTAAATCATTTTAAATTTAAAATCATTTTAAATTTAAAATCATTTTAAATTTAAAATCATTTTAAATTTAAAGTTATTTTAAATCATTTTAAATTTAAAGTTATTTTAAATCATTTTAAATTTAAAATCATTTTAAATCATTTTAAATTTAAAATCATTTTAAATTTAAAGTTATTTTAAATCATTTTAAATTTTAAATCATTTTAAATTTTAAATCATTTTAGATTTAAAATCATTTTATATCATTTTACATTTTAAATCGTTTTAAATTAAAAATAATTTTAAATTTACGATTTTTAGTATCATTTTATGCCGAGAACTGCCTTTAAAAAGAGGTTGTGTTTTCATTCGCACCACCAGCGTGTTATATCTTTGTGAAGCTGGTCAATGAATTCCGACTATGGGTATAATAAGACTATGTCGTCTTTAAAATAAACGGGTGCGGTAAAGTAAGTTCATTTATCATACCTATATTACCATCAAAACGGATTACTGTCATCTAAATCAATAATACAAGTCTTTTAAAATACTGTATATATAGTAGAGAGCAAAGACCCAAACACATCTAATGCCTAATTTGCATAACTGTTTTTAAACAGTTTATAATAAATTTATGTTTGGTGTTATTTGTAATTTAATTGTCCTATTTCTTATATATATAATTAGTAGAGAGAAAAGACCCAAACATCTAATTTGCATAACTATTTTTAAACAGTTTATAATGAATTAATATTTGGTTTTATTGATTTGTAATTTATTGTACTATTTTTATCATATATATATGCAATAATTTTGTCGATCTAGGCAGTAATAATTTAAAGTGATTCGATAAAAAAAAGGATAAATTACCAAAACCTTTCGGTAATTGTAAAGATCGACGGTGTAAACAGGATGTGACACAAAATTGTGTATAATGGTTTTCTGTTGTTGTGTTTTTAAATATTATTAAATGGGGAACCATTTTGTGTTAAAATCTATTGAGTATTACACATGTAATCGGAAGAAAAACACGTTTGAAATGTGTCAATATACGACAAGAACCGTGATTTTGAAAAAGTGCAGTCTTACAGGATGCCGCCATGTTATTTTTTGTATCGCTCAAGAATAAAAAGTATTAAAACGTCTTTTTTCCACCTATTACTACGTACTAATACATTGATTTGTAACTCCAAAACGTCTTAGTGTCATATATATATATATATATATATATACAGGGTGTTTCAAAAGTCTTGGGAACATTACAAATGCGTATATCTCATGAACTATTCCAGGTAGAAAAATGAAACTGGTGGCATTTTAAAGCTTGCTCAATCAAGTTTTTGGTCATACTAATGATTTTCGTGTTATCTTTCCAGGTGCAGTAATGGCGTTCTCTAAACAAGACAAGGCATTTTGCGTCCTCCAATTTGCAAAGACTGAATCGTGGACATGTGTTCAGCGTGCATTTCGCAGGAAATTTAAAAAAGAAGCCCCTGAAAGGAAATCCATTGTCAGATGGCATGCTAAATTTGTGAAAGATGTGTGTTTGTGCCCAAGTAAGCGAACAGGTCGCCCTTCAACTTCAGAAGATGCAGTTGAGCAAGTTCGGACAGCCTTTCAGCGGAGCCCCCGTAAATCAGTGAGAAGAGCCAGCAGGGAACTTCAGCTTGCTCCAGCAACTGTCTGGCGTGTCTTAAGGAAACGACTGCAAATGGTACCTTACAAGCTCAAGTTGGTCCAAAAGTTTAAGGACACTGATAAGCCACTTCGCCGTGACTTTTGCATTGCAATGCAAGAGAAGTTGGAAGATAACGGCTTTGATGACCGGCTTGTTTTTAGCGATGAGGCGACCTTCCATCTGAATGGCAAAGTTAACAAGCATAACACTCGCATATGGGGTACTGAGAATCCTCATGAACTTCTTGAGCACGAGCGAGATTCACCAAAAGTGAACGTGTTTTGTGCAATTTCCAAGAAAGGTGTCTATGGACCGTTCTTCTTTGAAGAGGCAACTATCACTGGTGAATCCTATCTCAACATGCTGGAAGATTGGTTAATGGCTCAGTTGGAACAAGCAGAATCTGATGACTTCATTTTTCACCAAGATGGTGCACCACCACACTGGCGTCTTAGAGTAAGGCAGTTTCTTAACACAAGGCTGCCTGGTAGATGGATTGGGAGATCTGGGCGAGGTGATGACGTTCTCATGCCCTGGCCTCCTAGGTCTCCAGATCTTACCCCGTGTGACTTTTTCCTTTGGGGCTTTCTCAAGCAACAAGTCTATGTGCCGCCCCTTCCAAGAGATATTGACGAACTAAAGGCTCGAGTAACGGCAGTTGTGGGAACCATTGACGTCAAGATGCTGGAACGCGTTTGGCAGGAAATGGACTATCGACTAGATGTCTGCCGTGTGACGAATGGTGCTCATATTGAGCAACTTTGAAGATTCCCACAAAACTTGAAACTTTAACCTTTCCAACGGTACCAATTTCATTTTTCAACTCCTAATAGTTTTTGAGTTATTAAAAATCGTTTTGTTCCCAAGACTTTTGAAACACCCTGTATATTATTTGTAGCTCCTAGAAAAACCCGTCTAGAAGAGCACTGTAAGTGTAGTATTAACACAGCATGACGTCGCTAGCTTTAAATGCATCGTTCCTTTCATTAAGTAGAACGCTCTTATGACGTCAAGCCGCCGCATAAAGTGTTAAAATTATCACCGTTTATTCGCTGTTCAACATGGCCGAGTGGTTCAGGCGTCGGGATTTGAGTTGCAAAATACTTGTAATCCGGGGTTTAGAATCGCATGACCGGTAGTGAATAGTCATATCTCTATGCTGATGAGTCCTGATATTAAGGACGAAACGTATACGTACATAGATAATAAACAATAACAAATATTATATATATATATATATATATATATATATATATATATATATATATATATATATATATATATATATATATATATGTAATGTTCTTTACCGCTTAGGAAGTGGAAAAAATATTAAGGAAAAAACTATGCTTCTTTTGACAGTAAAAACAATAACAAAAAACTATGTGACATTATGGTGATAAAAAATTGTACATATATCGGTAAGGTGTTTGTGGTCTAGTGACAAAACGCCAGACTGCAAACCGTAATATCATAGATTCGATTCTTTCCCAGGGTAGACATGCTGATGACGACTGATAGTCAAAAACACGTGTCCATGGATTCCTTTTATATGTACATAAAAATTAATTAATATATATATATATATATATATATATATATATATGTTTTGGCAACGTTCATCGAACACTCTAGACAACCTTTCTATATGTGCCTCTTTCGCATAAATAAACCGTTTCAGATTATCATTCCCTACACTGATGAGCGCGAAAACTTGAAATATGTATGTAGGTAAAATGATTTAATATTATTTACTTAAATTAATATATATATATATATATATAGGTAAAAATCATCTATATATTAATACGATAGCGTGTGTGTTCGTGTGTCACGCTTCCGGCAAAACCTCTGCGCATGCGTACCGCATCGAGATTTGGAAAAACATTTTAATACGCCTAATTTCAATAACATTTTCAAGTATTTTCCTTTAGCGTAACGGTTAGCGACGTAGTATTTTTTACTAAGGCCCGACTGGTTATAGTTCGATCCCAACCAACCTCGAAGATTTTTTTCTACATTTTATTTTTATTTTCAAGAAACATTGCAACTAACAAAAAAACGAACACGACACAGTGTAAGTAAAAGTAAAAAAATTATTTATTTATTTTTAGCAAACAATTCCCAACAAGTGGCAATGAATACAATTTTATTATCTATTTTTTGCATTTATTTTTTTCATCAGTTGGTTAAAAAGTACTAAAACTTAAAACTATTTTTTGTTTTTTATTTTGGCGTTTTTAAGTGCATTGTCTATTAAATTACGTTAACTGCATAAAAATTAGTGTATCATTGTATTTCTTAAAAAGTGAAAACCATTTATTTCCTTTCTTTTGGTTGTAGAGAGGGCCAGTATTATTATTATTATTTTATTTTTTGAACGGATGGCATATCAACCTTTTCTAGTAGATATGCGAAATGTCCATCGCACACGGGTGACTATTTTAACAAATTATTTCACTCTTATCCAGCAGGAGGGGGGTCATAATAAAGCAAGCGTAACTTACTAACAAATAGAGGGTGCTTTGTTACATTAGGACCCGCGCTAACTTTGACGCCGTCGTTAGAGTTAGGGTCAGTGTGGCAGACGATACTTCGTCAACTTTTTCAGTTTTATTTTCAAGAAACATTGCAAATAACAAAAAAACGAACACAATACAGTGTAAATTAATTATAAAAAAAATTTTTTTAGTTTATTTTTATCAAAAATTTCCCAACAATTGGCAATAAATACAATTTTATTATTTATTTTTTCATTTATTTTTTTTATCACTTGATTAAAAAGTACTAAAACTTAAAACTATTTTTTGTTTTTTATTTTGGCGTTTTTAAGGGCATTGTCGGGTATATATTACGACGCTCAGCAGAGGCGCGAACGGGGTCCAAAAAAAGAACGAAAAAGGGTTTAAAAACATAAATTTGCAACAAGTGAAGTTGACCTACTACGAGAATAGATATTTTCCTACTTACCTATGTAATTTGTTTTTATTTTTACGTATTATAAATGGGTTTTCAATTAGATGTAAAAAAAAAAATTTCTTGTTTTTTTTCCCACCGTTTTCACAAAAATAAATATGGTCGCTCCTAGTGCATCCGTTAGTAATCCTGGGGGGGGATTATTCGGCCATGTTTTTTTCCCAACTTGCGGTGACAAAACTATTGATTTCTAATAAATAGCACTTCAAACGGGTTTAAAATACAAACAAATAGCACATGCAAGTTTGAAACTAACTTTTACAGCTTACAGTTACTTTTATTTGTTGTAAATTTGTTTTTTTTAGCGTTTTCACTCTGCTGAGTCTCGTAAAAGATGCCCGCATTTGTCTATTAAATTACGTTAACTGCTTAAAAAAAAGTATTCTAGCTTCAATCATAAGTGGATCTCATGCTCAGGAGCGAGTTTTAATTCCAAAAATTAAACTTAATCCCAGTGACGCAAATATTCCATTTGTTTTGCACAGGACTCAATTTCCCATCCGCCTATCATATTCAATGACCATTAATAAAGCTCAAGGACAAACTTTCGATAAGGTTGGGATCTACCTACCACAACCTTGCTTTACTCATGGACAACTTTATGTAGCCTTCTCAAGAGCAAGGTCTATGAACAGTGTAAGCGTGAAAATTTGTCCTCAGAATAATTCTACTCATGGCCAGAGAAGAGGAACTACCTTCACTAGAAATATTGTATATAAAGAAGTTTTGTAAATTGCTTCATGTATTGTTCATTTTTTTTAAGTAATATATAAGTCAAATCTTATCATATTCTACTCAAACATGTATAGGTTAGGAACAAGATAATTAGTACTGAAAACATCATTTCGTGTAATTTACACGGGTTCCGCTAGTTTAATATTATTTACTTAAATTAATATTGTTATATATATATATATATATATATAT
Organism: Sepiola atlantica; assembly: GCA_963556195.1. NCBI lineage: Eukaryota > Metazoa > Mollusca > Cephalopoda > Sepiida > Sepiolidae > Sepiola > Sepiola atlantica. Next base: position 83,518,529 of record OY744518.1, read on the forward strand.
ATATATATATATATATATATATATATATATATATATATATATTATTGCCAAATTTTTAAAGAAGCTGTTTACACCATAGTCGATCTTTCACAACCTTTCTTAAAATATTATGTTTATTAATTTTCAAGGGAGGTAATTTAAATGATGTAATGTCAAAAGAATGCTTATAGTTAGATTAATGGCCGCCAGATGGCGGGTAGCTTTTTTGCTTGTTAATTAATAAATATGGAAAATTTTATCAAGGTAGGTAATTCTCTGACCTTTTTATTTTTATTTTCAATTCAGGGATATTTATTATTTTGCTAAAAAACAAGTTCGTTTCATTTTCATTTTTATTATTAAGCGTTTTCTCTGCTAGCTACGGAAGACGCACTAACATGGCTGAGTGTCATCCAAATCTTACGATCTTGGGCCAAGATGTTCGCTTGGTTTATGTTAATGTTCCTCCATTCACAAACGTTGTCTGTCTATCTTTTCTTTTGTCTACCTATCGCCCGGCTTCCTTGTATTATTCTTTCAACGCATATTTGGCATAGCTCTACACTGGAACGCTTAACGTGACCAAACAAGACTTTACATTTGATGACAGAGGATATTGATTGGATGCCAGTGAGTTTTCGCAACTCTGCGATACTGATTTGATCAGATAGTTTATGATCAGTAATGTAGCACATGATGTTGGGAAGTTTCTACTTTCTGATATAATTTTACAGTCCAGTTGACACATTCAAGTCCGTATAAAGCTACAGGAAGAACATATGCGTTATAGATGTTCGCTTTGATTTTGTATGGTATGCGTTTAGAAGTTAGGACGGTTTTGTTTCTTGCGAAGGCGGCCCGACTTAAACCGATTCAGTTGTTTGCCCGTGGTTAGATGAAGACATCTTGTGTCCTAATTTTAAGAACCAATCAAATACGTTAAGGATTTCTGTTGTTTTGTCCATTGCAGTGGCTTATTGGCTGACCAGTTACTTCGTGTCCTTGTGGAACCAATGCCAATCATTTGGCTGAAGCCGTGTAACAAAGAAATCATTGCCGAGGACAAGAAACGCTACGAGTGCCCAGTCTACAAGACGAGTGAAAGGAAAGGTACCCTGTCGACGACTGGTCACTCCACAAACTTTGTACTGTCAATTCTGCTGGATACTAACAAACCAGTCAACCATTGGATAAAGCGAGGTACAGCTTTGCTTTGCCAGACGGACGATTAAAACCATTTTTTAAAATTATTTTTTTATTTTTTATTTTTGTTTAAAGATTTTCGAAATGACTCTCCTGTCTGCTCTGGTGACAAAGATATTCACAGTCAGAAAATGACCAGCAATGTCATATCTAAAAACTCATAAGATCAATGCTTTAAAGAAAATGACCAGCAATGTCATATCTAAAAACTCATAAGATCAATGTTTTAAAGAAAATGACCAGCAATGTCATATCTAAAAACTCATAAGACCAATGTTTTAAAGAAAATGACCAGCAATGTCATATCTAAAAACTCATAAGACCAATGTTTTAAAGAAAATGACCAGCAATGTCATATCTAAAAACTCATAAGACCAATGCTTTAAAGAAAATGACCAGCAATGTCATATCTAAACCCTCATAAGACCAATGCTTTAAAGAAAATAAAACATTGAAGAGCATGTCGAGATTAAGTGACAATGTTGTTGTTGTTGTTGTTGGAATTTTTTTTTGTTTTTTCTTAACTTTTATCGCATTACGGAATCCAAGAAAAGAGGAAACTTCTACTGATGTACAGGGTGTTCCAAAAGTTTTGGACACATTTTGCCATTTGTCCATTTTGTCCTGCGACTGTTGGACTAACTCTAGCTTGTAAGGTGTCATGTGCAGTTGATATGCTGCTCAGAATAGTTTCCTTTTATAGGGAAGTGGGTGTCAGAACTTTCTCCACAACACTGAGACACTGTTTAATAATTTCAAGTGGATCAGACGCAAATATGTTTCTAACTATAATCTCAACAAAAAATATATATGTGTGTGTGAAAAAAAAGACAAAAGGAAAAACAAATTAAACACATAAACAAATCATCAAAAACGAGAGATTTACCGGTTTCGTTCGGATCAACTAACGTCTTCAGAAAAAGTGATCCGAATTAAACCGGTAAATCTCTCGTTTGTGATTATTTCTTCCTGTGTTTGATTTTTTTTTCTTTTGTCTTTTTTTTTACACATTCTGTCTCCACGTCATTTCATTTTATAGTTCGGTTATTTTAGCCTCATATATTTATATATATATATATATATATATATATATATATATATATGTGTGTGTGTGTGTGTATATATATATGTATGATGCTAAAATGAACGATATATCATTAAATGAAATGCCGTGAAAGACAAGATGTGTAGAAAAAAATTTTAAATACAGGAAAAAAACAAGAAACGAGAGATTTTAACGGTTTCATTCGGATCAACAAAAGTCTTCAGAAAAAGTGAAGATTTTAAATTTTCCCGATAACGGTAAAAACATAGGAAAAAGAAGAATTCACAAAGAGACGCCATTGGCACATTTTTAACTGGGAAAAGTGGCAGGAGAAGGAAAAAAGAAGGAAAAGAAATGGAAAAATATGGATGAAATGTAGTAAAAAATAAAAGTTACTTTAACTGGGATCGCAGTGGCGCAATATATTGCATTGTTTTAGTGCGGTTTTTGCCAGATGTTTGATTATGGAATAAGATCAGAGTCTGAGGTTTATGTTAGACGGTGATGAGAGAAGTATTATAGCGCTTTCGATGCACTTGCGACGTGGGAGAGAATATTCGGTCTTGAGGAGGATGCAGTTTTTAAAATCAAAATTGTGGGTAAAAGTGTTTCTGTATAAGACTAGTGCGTTAGTGGGATTGTTGTATTTGAGGTCCTGATTGTGTTCTTAAATGCGGGATTTTATATTTCTGTCCGTTTCACCAAAATAAAACATCGGACATGCGGCACATTTTATTTTGTAAATGCCGGCAAGGGAAGAGGTGTCTTAAGGAGGTAGTTGGGGACTGGGTTTGGTGTTGAGTAAATTCTTAATCGTTTTAGAGGTTGATGTTACTATTTTTATGTCAGATTATAATTGTTTTTGTAAGGAAATAGATATGGGATTATTGAAGAGAACTATATAAGATTTATTTTTCTCAGCCATGTCTGTGTTATTTGTGCTGGTGATGTTATGAGTAGACATTTTTGTGGTGTTAGTCTGTTTTTGTTGTGGATATTAAAGGCTTTGCCCTTAGCGTTTAAGATAAAAATAATTGAGGATATTTTAAAGCTTGGTAAGTGTTCTAGATATAGGTTTCTTCATTGCGGAGGTAAGCGGGGCTGTAAATTCTAAGACCTCTGAGGAACGAGCCTACAAAATTAAATGTGCCGAATATTTCAAACCAGTCTAGTAAGGCACAAGGCCACTCAATGTTTTACACAGCGATTTAGAAATTACCTGTTGTTTTTATATTAAAGATGATTTCGCAAGAAAATTAAATTGACTTGTGACCTCTCAACAATACATGGACTCAAACTCTAAAAAAATGCCTTCATCATGTATATCTTAAAACTCAACACCGACTTCACATTGTTATCAGACAAATGAAATATTCAAAGCTTCCCCCAACATCTTTGTTTATTAGACAATTAAAGTATTAAAGGCTTTGCATTTAGCGTTTTCGATTTTAAAAATTGAGGAAATTTTAATTCTTAGTAAGTGTTCTGGATATAGGTTTCTTCATTGCGGAGGTAATCGGGGCTGCAAATTCTAAGAGCTCTGAGGAACGAGCCTATGATCATTGCAGATTTTATTCTGTTGGTTTGGTCGGAGTAAAAATGTATAAGATCATTTTTATTCGTTGGTTTTTTAAAGACTGAGTCTCTTCCTC
>OY744518.1:83532407-83544907 GCA_963556195.1 Sepiola atlantica
AGTAGAAAGCGCTCCGGCACTTATGGACCTCTACAGTGAAGGGGTGGGATCTTGCTGACTGACGGGTTAATCGAGGATATCTACGTGATCTCTTCCAGAGTGTAAAAATTTGTTCCTTTGGGTACAGCCTTCAGCCTGGGAAAGAGCCAGAAGTTAAACAATTCAATATATGGGGAACAAACAAAAAAGAAAGTGATCCTTTGGGTCACCCATTGAGCTCGGGGGAGATAAACAATCTAAACAAAATCGAAAATTAGTCTCTCTCTCCTCAGTTTTTTTTACTAGGGAGTCACCACTTATCAAGGCCCAAAGGCCACTCGAGGATAAGGGTTAATGAGTGTCAGGTGGACGGTAAGACAACACCGAAATGATTGGTAATCATGGTGGAAGTTTGACAGAATTTGCTTATTTAGGAGGACGGCTTGACAAGAATTTGTTTACATTAGACTTGAAAACGACAATGTTGTATTCAGCTGGGAAGCAGCCCCGTGGTATTGTGTTCCACAGACAGGCAGTTCAGGGAAAGAAACTTTGCTCATGGAAGTTTCATTTAGTTTTAGGTAGAGAGAGAGAAAGGGAAACTATTGACAGTGGTTGTAGCTAAACGAGTTTTATTGTGAATGTTTTACAGGGATGGGGACCATATATTTAAGCTCAGCCGAGCACCTGCCATGAAAATAACGATAGAGTAGAGAAAGACTATCAACGTCTCTTCTGTAGTGAGGAGAAGAGGACATGGTCCATTAGATTTCGAAGTCGGTTTTGTACTCTATCAAGGCAAGAAAGGGTGCTCTAAGTGGCACTTCTCCAGATGTGGCAACAGTACCTCCCCATCTTATGACGTATCTTATAAAAATACAGGATTGCGTCAGGAGTGAGATACCTTCTGGAGCGATAGAATGATCCAACCATTTTTCCAGCGACCGTAGCAACGGATTTGATGTAAGGCTTCCATTTTAGGTCAGGAGTGAAGGTCAGTCCCAAAAACTTGTCAAAGCTTACGAGTTAAATTTTGAAAAAATAAAAAGACAACAATTAATCTCTCTCTCTCTCTCTTTTTCTTTCTCCAATTACGGGTTAAATAGTATTATTACTGGTTAAGTGGTTATCGATACGGACTGAAGACCTGGGTGTTCCAAGTTCGAATCCAGTCGCTTCCACAGTACCACTGTCACTTAGGGATGTTGGCAACCTTGTTGTGGTCCTTCCCATAAGTACCCGATGTCTTTCCAGAAAGATTTCTAACTAGAAAAACATCGGGGAAACTAATGCCAACACCAGAATCATCTGATTCACACGAAAGAAGAAGATTACTGGTAAGATTTAATTTTGTTTATAATGGACTATTCCAATATTTACCTTTGACACTTAATAAACAGAGAGGGGAAGAGTGACAGAAGCAAGAGTGATAGACACCATATAAAATGGAGTAAAACTAATTAATGTCATTTTCTTTTTCTTTTTTTTTAACAATCTTTCCCGTCGGAGATATAAAAAATATATTGTGGAAGAAAGTCCGGAGAGATTTTAATCCTGGTTGGTCTGAATGTCCTTGTGCCACAAATGGCTACGTGATATGGGTAATGAAATAAGATATTGGCACTTTAGAAACATCGTTTCGTATTCGAATTACGATATAGAAATTTAGGAAGCCAAATTACGATGCGGTTTGGAAAAAACAAAAAAAACAAAATGTCAGTGCTTGAAAAAGACTTATTAAGTCGAAAGCTTGTTCATATCTTTATTTTATGGAAATCGCTCCAGACAAGGCATGAAGCAACTTGATATAAGGAGCTAAAATAAAAATACTACTTCAAGGTCAAAAAAAAGCCAACGATAAGTGTTAGGTGGGTAGATTCCGACCCAGAAAACAGCAATTCTTCCTCCTTTGTCAGAAACATCGTACATGGAATGTGAGGACTAAAGAACAAAATAAGGGAAGCGAGAGTTACGAGGCTGTTAAAAATAAACCCATGGTCCATTTTTAAGTCTCCTTTAAGGTAAATAAATAATGTATTTTAAAGAAAAAAAAACACATCTTTACTTGGCTTCCTAAAATGTCTATATTTCTTTAGTTTTTTTAAACCGGTAATAACTGGTGTGGTATTAGCCCTGGGCGGACTATGCCGGCTTCCTCCAATAGATGAAGTTTACAGGAAATTTAAAATTCACAAGCGGTCCCCAACCGCATGTTTTCTCCCGGTCATGGGAAGATGACACAATGCCTAGCATTCACAAATGGTCACCCATCTGATAATAGCCAGGATCCACATCTCTTAACTTCAGTGATTTAATGAGAACCGGTGTGTCAATGCGATTATGCCATACCTACAATATAGAAAATAACATTTATATATCGTAATGGTGGTTGTGAGACTGCTGCCATTACCCGATGCTAATCTGCCTGGAAAGGCTTTAGAGAACTCCTGCTCATCTTAACAAATAAGCATCTGGCCGTCACAACTAGAAGACAGTTGTACACCAGCTGTTTGAGGAGTGTCATGCTTTATGGTTCCGAGATATGGGCTGCATCAGCGAGCACGCTCAAGAGACTGCAGCGTAAGGAAATAGCCATGATTAGATGGATCTGCTATGTCAAGTCTGAAGATGACACTCTCTTCGAGACTCTTCTCTCTAAGTTTGGTATAAAAGAAATATCTGATGTCCTTAAGCTGGGCAGGATGACATGGCTTGGCCATGTCGAGTGAAACTCCAGCTGGATCTCCTGTGTCAGAGACATGCCTATCGCATCAAGTCGGCAGGCTGGAAGACTAAAGCTTTCTTGGGATGAGCTGTGTAAATGCAACCGTGCGGCCCTGATGATTGCTTGGTATTAAAGAAATATCTTCTGCCCTTAAGCTGGGCAGGATGAAATGGCCTGGTCATGTCGAGTGAAGCTCCAGCTGGATCTCCCGTGTTTTTTAAAACTTTATTCCAATCTTTTACTACGTTTCACTCTATGTAAGAATAATATTAGACAAACAAAATCATGCGGAAACATTTTAGCATTTCAAAATTTACGATAGACAAAAAAGGAAATAGTTTAGGTCTTGATTCTTAATTTTTATACTGTTGATGTTTTTGTTTTTTTTAATACAAAACAGTGGAATATGGGCTCCGCCTTCCATATGCTGTGCCCTAGACACGGTGATTCTTAACAAATCACCACCGCTACGGCCATGGGCAGTGTGCGATGTCGGCAACGACACTCGTGCGCGTCCAGGCTATGCGACCGTTACCTTTTTTTTTTACGTGGAATATATTTACATGAATAGTAAAGAAATTAAACTACAAAGAGTTTATCCAGAATTAACCCATCACGAAAGTGATGGAAATTATTTATATTTTTCTGCTAAGCTTTCTAATGTTAACAAAGAGATAATTTATTATTCATCACCGGTTTTTATATTTTTATATATAAAACACTGGATCTTCCGTGTCATCAATTCGGCAGGCTGGAAGACCAAAGCTCTCTTGGGATGAGCTGTGTAAACGCGCCCGTGTGGCCCTGGTGACTGCGAACTTTGATCCTCGCGATCGCCGAGCCTGGAGAGGAAGACTTTGATCAAAACTGACAGACAGGCCCCACCCTCTTATCGAGGACCAATCAAGGGCCTGTTAAAAGTAAATTCGATGATGATGATGATGATGGTGATGGTGATGATGATGATGATGATGATTTCAAATACGATACGATGTTTCTAAAGTACCAGTATTTTATTTCATTACCCATATCACGTAGCCACGTGTGGCACAAGGACATTCAGACCAGCCGTGATTAACATCTCACCGGACTACTTACTTTTCAGGTCTATGCTGTTGATGAGTAGCTCAATTAATTTTTTCCCGCTTTTTTTCTCCGGACATAAGTACAGCTAATATAATATAACAATATAAGTTCATTAAATTGCAATAATAAGAATCAAAACAAAGTAAAGCAATTCACAAAAGAAATACGCATTACATTTGTCGAAAACAATAGTAGTCTTTTTTTATACTAATGCGTCACCGCCTATTAAGGCCAAAGGCCACTCGAGGATAAGGGCTAATGGGATTGTTTGTTGGACGATGAAAATTACCTTGAGAGGATTGTGCGTGAAATGGGCAAAATCTGATTTTTTTTAGAAGACGGCCCAACAAGAATTTCTCAACATTGGACTTGAAAACGACCATTTTGTAGTCAGCTGGAAAGCAGCCCCGTTGTATTGTGTTCCACATATGGGAAGTTCTTGGAAATAAACCTTATTCATTGAAGTTCTGTTAAGTTTTAGGTAGACAGACGAAGAAAGGAAAGTCCAGTGCAAATTTCAGTTAAAATTTTGGAAGAATCGGAGGTATCTGATTTTTCCCAAAGGGTTGCAACCCCCTTTTTGCCCCTTTGCATAAAGCAAGGAAGAAATAAAAATAAAGAGGAAAAAAAGAAAAGCAAGATATAGAAAGCGGAAAGAAATAAAAAACAAGAAAGAAGTTAAAAAGAAATATGCAGAAAAATTATGCAGAAAAAAGAAGAAAAACAAGAAAATGAAGATAAAAGAAAAAAGTTTTTTTAAAAATATGCAGAAAAAAATATGCAAAAACATATGCAAGAAAAAGAAGAAAAACAACAAGAAAATAAAGATAAAAGAAAAAGAAAAAGTTTTAAATATGCAGAAAAAATATGCAGGAAAAAGAAGAAAAACAACAAGAAAATAAAGATAAAAGAAAAAAATTGTTTTCTGCATATTTAAATGCAGAAAAAATATACAGGAAAAAATATGCAGAAAAAATATGCAGAAAAAAATATGCAGAAAAAATATGCAGAAAAAAGAAAAAAACAAGAAAAAAAGAAAAGAATTTTTTTTAAATATGCAGAAAAAAGAAAAAAAACAAGAAAAAAAGAAAAAAGAAATTAAACTTTTAACTTGTCTATCTTTCTTGATAGACAAGTTAAAAGTTACTAATGGAAGCGAAATAAAACAAAAAGATGGAAGATATGACAGCCAGAGAAAACGGTGAATCGAAACAAGAAATGATCTTAAGCCAAAACCCAGGATGTGAATGGGATTGACAAGTATCGCCAATGGTTATGAAGAAGTCAGAATTTTTAAAAAAATCCTCCGGGTCCTGCTCTCGAAACAAAAAGGGTGTCATCCCCGCACAATCCTCCAAAGATATTCTTAAACTTAAACCTAAGTTTGTATCAGAAGTAAAGACCCACCAATTTAGCAAATTGAGCAGAATCCGACGACCCCTGACAACACCGTAATCACCAGGGGGGTTTCTCGGTCACAATTCATTGTCAAACCGCAGAAGGTATCTTCCAGCCAGCAATACCAGTCTGACCTAGAGATCAGTCAGATTAGAACCACTTTTAGCTAAAACAAAAACCATATCAAGGAAAATAGGAGAGACTGATTAGCAGCAATTATTTATGTAAAAAAAAATGAAGCCTAAATTAGACCCATCTTTAAGGCTCAACAACCAACCAATCACTGCATAAAAGGACCGCCAGAGAAAGAAAGATATGTTTTTTTATAACCTCGTAATTTAGGTTATAATAAATAATAACTTGTAAATAAAATGGATGAACTATCAAGATAAACGTTTAACAGATTTATTAAAACTGAACACAGAATGAATTAATGAATTAATTTGCCGCTGTACGCGATTGACATATTAACAGTCCGAAGCCGTGATCTGTATTTACTTTCTCTCTGGGCAAAAGACCATTTCCAAGGGCGATAACTCTTAACTCCCGAAATGAGTCAAGGGAGATAATTCGTTTTCGTTAATTGTCACAACAGTTTTCTTTAATATTAGGGATAATTCCATTTAGAATTATCTTACTAATAACTCCCAAATCAGATTTGGAAGGGCATAGTAGTCTAATGGATGGATTATCCTGAAAATTTATTTTATGATCTTTAAGGAACATCTTGGGGTGGCTAATTTCAGTATAATTAAGGATATACATAGTAGTCAGTAAAGATTTAGCTTCATTGTTTGTATCGTTGAGAGTGTGACTGGGTGCAATTTTATATGATTTATTGAGTTCTTCATATATTAAATTTCCATAAGCCATATAATCTAACCTATAATAATTCTTAGTTTTGTCTGCTGGGACAATAATTTCATCATCTTTCCTGCAAAATTATGGATTTTCTTAACAATTGGGTTAGAATAGTTTATATGTTTTTTTAAAATTTAATTATCCTAGTGAGATCAATCAAAGCGTTTTTAAAGTCATTCAAATGTTCATTTTGCTTTGAGAAGGAAAAAGGTTTTAATCCGTATCGAGATGCTGCCAATCTTTCAATTTTCTTGAATTCTTTATATGAGTTCATAGGAAGTTTGTGTTTAGAAGGGTTTTGATAAGAGGAATTTTTAATAGAAGCGTGGTCATTGGAAAATTTATTCTAATTCATGTCATTATTTTTTTATTATATATATATATATATATATATATATATATATATATATATATATATGATAAAAATGGAACTAATATTCCAACGTAATGGAAAAGGAAAATAGGAAAACCAAAAATATTATGTATGTATTCATCAACGTTTCGTCTTTATTTCACGACATCCTCAGGATAATTGGTCTAAAGAATAAAAAAGGACAAATCGTCCTGAGGAAGTCTTGAAATAAAGACGAAACGTTGATGAATAAATAAATAATATTTTTGGTTTTCCTTTTATCATTTCCCATATATATATATATATATATATATATATATATATATATATATATATATATATATATATATATATATATATATAAGGTATATTAGAGAAGGAGATATATTAGAGAGAGAGGGTATATATATATATATATATATATATATATATATATATATATATATATATATATATATATATATAATATCTTCTCTCTCTCTCTCTCTCTCTCTCTCTCTCTCTCTCTTGTGATGTCGTCTCGGGGGTATAATATCTTTATACACGCAGTTGTCAGTATCCATGTGTGTTGTCTTTGCTCTCGATCGATTATAGGAACACAGGTCTTTTTTAAAATAGAGGTTTTAATTCATATGAGAAATATATTAATTCCACTGCTCGCCCTGCCAGTTTTGCCGAGCTCTTTAATTAAAACCGACTTTTGCTGGAACGGGTATTTTAGCTAGTAGCAAAATAGAATTAAAAAAAAGAATGGTTGAAGGGAAGGCTGAAAAGAAGGGAAGGCTGAAAAGGGGAATAGATGAAGAGAGACGAAAAGAAGCTGCTGAAAAGTCAAGCCTCCTTTTTCAGTTTCATCATAGATTCATTTCAGAAATGTCACCGCTTCCGGTGTTTATCACTGATGCACACGCGAATGGTGACGTGTCAGGCGAGTCAGTTTTAAAAGGTCACGGATAAAAAAAGAAAAACGAATTTTTCCTTTGTTATTTTTACAAACATAAGAAAATGATGAAAGTCAACCAAACGCCGTTTCTTGCTTTTATTTCTTTATTGGTAGATTTTTTTCAAAGATAAACTTTTCCACGCCAATAAATCAATTTCTCTTTTATTGTCGAGTGGCTCGTGTGTTGGCAACACTTTTAAGAACCTTCTTGTTTTTCTTTGAACATTATTATTAGTATTATTATTAGTATTATTATTATTATTATTATTATTATTATTATTATTATTATTATTATTATTATTATTATTACTGTTATTATTGTTATTATTATTATTATTATTATTATTATTATTATTATTATTCATAGTAGTCTCAATTTCTAACCTAATAGGTCCCGCACTATCTGCCAAGCTCCAACGCTTGTCGCATCGCTGCAAACGTGCATCCCTGTGCTTGTCTTACAAGTAGTTTGACAGAATGTGCTCCGATGAACTTACTGCCCTTGTACCCGCTCAACTTAAATACTCTCGCCCCACTCGACTAGCTACAAAATCCCACCCCTTCACTGTAAAGGGTCCAAGATGCCGGAAGATTTTTTACTCTGATACGTTCTTTCCTCAGACTGCTTGTTGTTTGGAATTCCCTCCTTGCTCCCTGTTTCCCCGATCGTACCAACACGCAGAAATGTAAATAAAATGTGAACGAACATCTTGCTGCCCCCCCCCCCACAGGTGGCCCGCTATAAATCTGGCCTTTATCACAGTAGCCGCTTACACTTCAGTGGCAAAATGATTTATTTGGGGCAAATAAAAGTTTTAAACAAAAACTCACTTGGGTTTCTCGGAGCAGCCTTTACCATAAGCACGTATGTGAATTAGATGGCATTATAATAAGTCTTTTTATTTCTATATTATTCATAAGGGTAATATAGAAATGACTTTACTTCTATATATTGCAGAAAGAGACTTACATTTAATTATGCAAGACGACACTCTCCTCGAGACTCTGAAACATGGGCTGCATCGGCGAGCACTCTCAAGAGACTGCAGCGTAAGGAAAGAGCCATGATTAGATGGATCTCTGTCATGTCATGTCGGAAGACGACACTCTCTTCGAGACCCTTCTCTCTAGGCTTGGTATACAGGAAATAGCTGATGTCTTTAAGCTGAGCAGGATGGGATGGCTTGGCCATGTCGAGCAAAGCTCCAGCTGGATCTCCTGGGTCAGAAACATGTCCATCGCATCAAGTCAGCAGGCTGGAAGATCGAAGCTTTCTTGGGATGAACTGTGTAAACGTGACTGTGCAGCCATGAGAATTGATAACTTTGATCCTCGTGACCACCGAGCCTGGAGAGGAAGACTTTGATCAAGACTGACAGACAGGCCCCTCCCTCTTATAGATGGATAATCAATAACTTGTTAAAAATAAATCGGATGATGATGATGACGACGACGATAAGGACGATGATGATGATGATGATGATGATGAAGGAGAACATATATCTATAGTTTATGAATTTTTGAATGAAATCAAAGTAGAATAAATACAGTGGTAGAGCTTGTGACCCAACGGGTCACAGGTATGTCTTGTTTCTTTTGTTTTTTATTTATATTTTTAACTTTAATTTTTATTTCTTTATTAAATTTTTTTTAAATTTTCTTTCTTTTTTTTTTCTCTTCTTTGTTTTCTCATTCTTTCTTTTATTTCGTCTTTTTTTTGTATATGCCTCATTTCTAATCGGTGTTCCCACAACAGCCGTTTACCAATGATTTCTTGCTGATAACGGCTAGTGTGTTGCATACCATCGCCGTGATCGTCTAGCGGGTATGTCTTAACGCTGTTTGGTTGAAGATCTCTTGAAGCTGGACCCTGAAGAAATGGTGACTTCTTCTCGTGTGGCTGAAAGGCACAACTAGGCCACTTTAGAAAGTGCGGAGTCAACTCTTACTTGCCATTACTCCGAGGTTCACTCTGACCCGGCGAGGTAGGATCTGTCAGGGCCCCATATCTATGGATTAAATAGAAACCATTGTTTCTAGACTATTTGTTTACATAATATTCGCCTTCTAAAACCAATCGTATACATAGCATATATATGACTCAGCATTAGTTGACATAAAACCCAACAAAGAAAGACACACACACACACACAAATATATATATATATATATATATATATATATATATATATATATATATATATATATATATATATATATATATATATATATATATATATTAGTAGTATGTTTTTAAAAGGCTGTGGGCAATGCAAATTCCGGGTAAGATGTAAGCTGGAAGGAACAAAAATAATAAATCGAATACGAAATGTGACTTACTATTTATTATTTCTTAAAATCTTACATAACGGCAAGTGTGGTGTTAGCTGTTTGTGTGTTGTCCGGATGATTATAAAAATCATTTATTTAATATTTCGGGAAAAGAAACTTCCCTTTGTAAAAAATAATAAACACCAGAGGAGAATTCCGTCTGTGCAGAGAATCTGCCAAATTGGATGCCAGAAGACATCACACAAACAGCTAACACCACACTTGCTGTTATGTAAGATTTTAAGAAAAAATAAATAGTAAGTCTCATTTCGTATTCAATTTATTATTTTTGTTCCTTCCAACTTACATCTTATCCGGAATTTGCATTGCCCACAGCCTTTTACAAAACATACTACTACTATTCCCAGCAATGCTTCAAGCAAACTACCATTCTCTATTATATATATATATAAACGGGGTGAAAGACATAAACAGAAACTAGAGAGCGCAGTAACGAGGCCTTTATAGGTCCCTTTTGTTGGGATTTGAAACCGACGATACCGATTTTGTTCTGATCTTCTGTAACACAAACATCAATAAATAAATATTACGCTCTTATTTTTTATTTTTCTTAATAATCCAGCACTCTGCTGGGGTTCTCTCCCACTAACTTTTCATATATATATATATATATATATATATATATATATATATATTTTAAATATTTTACCTACGTACGACATCGTTTCGAGCTTATGGCTCTCATCAGAGCAGGGAAATAACAATCTCAGACGGTCACAGGGCACGAACCCGGTTCACAGAGACACCTTTAATCTGTAAGTGTTCACTTAGTCCTCGGGGCCGCGAGAGATTGTAACGTGATTATTGAGAAATAAGGTGATATTTACACTGAAAGCGGCGAGTATAAATATCTAGACATACGATAGAACTCAACGACAGAGTCGGAGTATTGCACTGGGGCCTCAGGTGAATGTCTATTTTTAATCTCTTTGATAATGCTCTACTTTCAATTTTACTTGAAACAGGCTTCTTATAATACTAAATTATATTTTTTTAATATTTTATTTTTTTATTTATTTATTTATAGATAAGCCTGTTACGTCTTTTTAAGACTTATCAATAAAGATTTAACTAACTGGACTACCTACCGACGGGCTCGAACCAGCAACCCTGGATTGAGTAACCCAGCATCGTTAACCCCTTGGCCAGTAAGTCAACTGCGATCGAGACAAGTAAATACGTCTGTTACATTGTAAAGTGTTCAACCAAGAGGAGGGAACTCTAGCGTTACTACTTGGGTGATATAATTATTATGTCTCAATCAGAGTGGCATCCCCTTAATTATGGGGGAGGGGGAGAATTTTTACAATAATAATTAAATATTATTTATTTATTTCTCTCTCTCTCTCTTTCTTTCTTTTTCGTTCTTATTTTTTTTACTTTCTTTTTCATTTTTATCTAGTTCTGTTGTTGTTGTTGTTGTTGGTGGTGGTGGTGGTGGTGGTGGTGTTGTTGTTGTTAAGCCAGTCGTACTTCTGTATAGAGCTCATGAAGATTGTGCCTCAGGATTATCTGGTCTGCATGAAGTTCACTTCGTTCTTGGCCTTTTGGCTAAGATCAGAGTGTAGTATCTGTTCCGATGGATACTGCACCCCATAGACTGGTATTGTCTTGGCCTTCGGGACTTGATTTACGCCGGTCTATGGGTCTGTCCTGTGCAGTTCTAGGAGGTCACCCTCCCAGGCTTCGCCTCCCCTCTTTGGGGAGGAGTAAGTTTATTGCTTACTGCCTGAGGCGCTCCTACCGGGAATGCCGACGGGGCTGCCCAGGCAATTTTTAAACCCCACTTTTCCGACCCGACCTTGGGTCACATCTTACTTGTGGGAGTAAGATAAAAACTGGCCTTGTGCCTAACACCTGGAGAGGAGTAAATCAATAAAGGATTACAGGTTTATACCCCCGACACCAAGAGTAGCAAGGCTCAGTGGTTGCATGCAAAGTCGGGGAAGGTTTGGTCCAGAACACACAAAGTAATGACACAGAAGCGCCGTTGTCACTCTCACTTTATTGATTAGTGGTTCCACGCCTGATAGACTTTGCTTGCCACACACGCATCACAATGGTGTGTGCAAATAAATACACTGGAGCATCTGTAAAAATCTAAACATCCAATGTAGCACTAAGTCCTGGGAACATCTACCGGAGAGGACTGTGGGAAACGATAAGTATACTATACATTATGATTATGTGGTTCCTACATCTACCTACCTGGAAAATGCAGCAGTAAAACCGGACATAGTCATATTAAATAAGGCAGAAAGAGAGGCAACGCTGATTGAGGTGAGTGTTCCAAATGACAGTGGCTTAAACAGAGCAGAGAAGGAAAAGGTGACAAAATACCGAGGCCTAATGTATGATATGAAGAGAAACTGGAACCTCAAAAACATCAACATTATCCCAGTTATAATAGGAGCTAAAGGCCTCATGAAGAAAAATTTCAAAAAGTATCTGGAAAATATTCCCGGAAAACCAAGTGCAAAAGAAATCCAAATAATTGCACTTAAGGGAACGGCCAAAATCCTTAAAAGAGCACTCGGTTGGAGCCTCTAAATAGCAGGTGATAGTTTGGCATTTGGAAGAATGCCCCGTCCCTATGCTAACGAAAACAGAAATAAGAAAATTTTTAAAAAACAGAGGACGACGGATCCTGATTCTGAATCCTCCTAGATTCTCACCAGAGCCTTGTTAGCCGGATATCTCTCACGCTACCATGTTGCAACCGCCCCTACCACAGTGAGGAAGGGTTGGACTTTAAGTAGTGATGGGGAGGGGGGGGGGACGGTCATCATCATCATCATCATCAT
>OY744518.1:83549907-83559907 GCA_963556195.1 Sepiola atlantica
ATAAGGGGCTACTAAGAAAAAGGGTGAAAGTTTTTTTGGGAGGGATCAACCTAAATTGGGAGCTGCGCAACAAGATGTCTGTTGACATTAGTTTTAATATCTGCATGTCAGTACCGTCAGGAAAACAAGGAACAGGGAGGAAGTTCCAGAGTCCAGCAGCACGAGGAAAGAAGCTTTTGGAGTAGAAAGCTCTTCGGCATCTGGGGACCTCCACAGTGAATGGATGGGATTTGGCAGATTGTCGGGTTGGTCTAGTGAATTTACGTCGTGGGGTCACCAGAGCAGCAAGTTCATCAGAGCACAATCCATTGAAGTACTTGTAAAACAGGCACAAGGAAGTAACATTGCGGCGATGGGACAGAGGCTGGAGGTTGGTGGATAGTGAGGGACCTATTAAGTTGGCGACTCTTTTTTGGATCTTGTCCAAGAGGGAGAGACTAGTGGATGATGCACCAGCCCAGATGTTTTGAAAGTTGTTGATTGTTGAGTATAATTTGATGATCACAGATAATCCCAGACATCTAGGCCTAAATGATGCTTGAAAAGTATTCAGAGATCAATAAAATTATGTATAAATCCATGCCTCAAAAACGTACTTGGCTTCCTGCATGTGACTTTAAATAATTCAAAAGAGATAAACGTTAGAAAACGTACCGATTAATGAATATATCAATGAGGCCACATACGAAATGTTAGATTTCGAATTCAAATTCTGAATTTGAAAGCTAGCATTTCGTATGTGGCCTTATTTTTTTCCTTTCGTGTAAGGGCACTAAAATCCACGACATAGCTGAGCTGTCCACCAATCTCATACAAAGCAACTTGAGATTAACGGACAGCTATGTCGTAGATTTTGGTACCCTTACACGAAAAGAAAAAAATAAGACCACATACGAAATGCTAGCTTTCGAATTCCAAATCTGAATTTGAAATCTAGCATTTTGAACCATTGTGAATTTTGGTGCCATTATGCGAAAGAAAAAAAGTAAAAAGGAGTAAGAATGATGAAAAGGAGAAAAAAGAAATGAGAAAAAATAATTGCGGTTGGTGAAACATTATTATTTTCATGTTAAATTTGGGAGTGTGATTTTCTTTCGATTGAATATGAACACTGAGCAAAAATTAGATATCATGAAAATGATACAACATAGACTTTTATATACAAAAGAAAACAGAGCTGAATAAGGTTTCCCTTTGTGGTTTGAGCGATAATCAAATATTTAAATGAATGTTGGATGCATTTTAATCTTTTCAGCCCGACTGTAGAATTAAAAAAAAATGTTCAGTCAATATGTGGTTGTTGTTTCTTCTCTTCAAAAACTGTCGCTTCGATTCAATTGTCTTCACTTGTCCTCAAGTACAACTTCTATTTTCTCTTGTGCATGGACTGAACTTTCTTTCAGGGATAAAAATCCCTGTATTACCTACTCGTTTACACGGTGATGGGTTATTAACAATCGCCTGAGGCGCCCCTACCAAGCAATTCTGACATGTCCTAGCCAGGCCAATTTTAGAGCCTTTCAGAGCGCTCCCCCTTATGTCACATTCAGTCTTTTTTGGTAAGAAGAGTAAATATTACCTGGCGTTTAGGCCATGATCAAAGTGTAGTATCATTTCTGTTCAGTTTCAGGACGCCATTCTCTAAAGTATTAACCTTCCCCAAAAGGAGAAGGGATCGGGTTTATCTTAATGCCGACGAGACCAAGCAAGCAAATTTTCTATCCGTCCAGAGTGCCCTCTTTTTGGGGGCAACTGGATTTCCACAATAAACTGACCTTGTGTCTAACTTTGCTGCTGCAAGAGGGGAGGGGAAAACAGGCAAACAAACTGTACTTAACCCACTCTGGAAGAAGTAGCCGTTTTTCACGCAAAAGGGTCTTAAAGTTGAGGGGGGGGCACGTAACTTCCAGTGAAACATCTTTCACTCTCTTAGCCGGCAGGATTTCAACAAGAAAAGACGGGTTTGCATGCTGTCCCCAAAATGGTGACAGCGAGTGAAAGGTGGCCGGGTGTAGCGAGACAGGCTCTCTGTCGATCTATCTATCTATCTCACTCGCTCTCTTGCTCTCTGTCTCTCTCTCTCTCTCTCTCTCTCTCTCTCTCTCTCGCACACATGCAAAGTCGACCTGTTTTCTGTTTCTGTCCCTTTCATAAACAAAACAACCAATGTCGGCATGAGTTTTACTAACAGGCGAAAAGCAATCTAGGCTCACATGTGTCGAGTTTTGAAAAAATAATAGTAAAGAAGAAGAAAACCGCTGTGTTTGGGTTTTTATACTATGTGCAATATTTGGATATGTCTTGTGATTAGTAGACAGAAATTGCTGATTCAAGCTTTTTTTTCCAATCGAGAGTCGATATGTAAAAACAACATACACTGCTGCTGCTGCCTTCAACACGTTTAAAATCACAATAAAGGGAGTTTACCACCAGCAGGTGCAGTGTAAACAAACACATTGATAGTGCATTACACATAGAGCTATCTATTGGCCGCCAAGTAAAATAAAAACATCAGTTTTGCACCTGTATTTATTATTATGTACTAGTTGTAAGGCCCGACGTTGCTCGGGATTGAATGAGGATTACTACTATGTACTTTTTCAGTATGCTCAAAATACCGTATTACTTTCTCCTCCCGTTTCGCTCCTAATATAGTCGGAAAAAGCTGTAATGTTAAAAAACTCTCTGAAGTAGTGTCTTATATATATGGTTGAACTTTCATTAATATCAGATATACATATTTGAAGTCTTAAGGGAGTTCTTTCCCCATGGGTCAGTTAGAGGTGGGGCACGTAAATATTCGGCATATGGAGGGTAACGTAGAGATTCAGGACCACTTCCATTGTCTTCCCCGGAGAATTTAATACATATCATAAAAATCTCATCAAAATAGGATATATTTAAAATTTTAAGGGAGGTTCTTCCCCTGTAGAATTATTAGGTTAGAAGGACATTTAGAAATTCGGGACCACTTCCATTGTCTTCCCCGGAGAATTTAATACATATTATTTAAATTTCATCAAAATAGGATATATTTGAATTTTTAAGGGAGTTATGCCCTTATAACTCCCTTAGGGATGCACTTAGAGATTCGGGAACACCCACATTGTCTTCCCCCTTAAATTTTACATAAGAATACACTTTTAGATTTTATGAAGATGCTCTAAACTTTCTTTCTACAGGGAAAACACAGACATCACACAAACACACACATACACGCAGACATTGAGTGTTATATATATAGATTAGTGTAGGCCTCGTTGCCAGGCAATTTTTTTTTTTTTTTCTGATTAGACAGATTTGTTCAAACTGGTGTCTGCACAGTCGAGTGGGAGGTGGGTAGGGTAGGGTTAGTGAGGGGGGGGGGCATGCTACGGTGAATTAATGAGGCTCCCCAGGGTGCACAAACTTTCTTGAAACTGTGAAGAGGAAGTGGAAACCATCTTGGTCTATGTTCAATGAAATGGAAGACTTACATCTAATCTGTTGCTAAGGTCACTGGATAAATAGTTGGCTCATTCTACCTGTATAAGAGTCAGATGCGTCCTAAGATGGGGAAGTACTGCTGCCACATCTGGGGAGGTGCCACTCTTTGTCTCCTAGATAGAATACAAAATAGACAATCCAGTTGAGGATGATTGCTTCTGTTTTCTGCAGCTCCTTTCTTACAAAAGAGACGTCGCTAGTCTTTCTCTACTCGATCTTGATTTCCATGGGAAATTGACCGATTGAGCTTCTGTTAAATAATGGGAGCTACGTTTTCAGCGGGTCTTAAACGTCGGAAGTCACCTCCGGTGGAAGTTGAAGGGGGCAAGTGACTTCCGGTGAGTCCCCTCTCACTCTTAACTTGTGAGACTTGAACGAGAAAAGACGTATTTTTGTGTGCTGCCCCCAAAATGGGGACAGCATGTATCGGGCGGCTAATGTAGTGAAATCTCTCTCACTCTCTCTCTCTTCCTCTCTCTCTCTCTCTCTCTCTGTTTCCGTCTTTTTGAATAAACCTTTTCTAAACTAAACAACAAATGGCATCATGAGTTTATCAAAAGACGAAAGATCTGCCTGAGTTCACAATGATGATGGTGATGACGACGACAATAGCGGAAACATGGAGTATAAAGGATTTATACATCCATAAGGCATAATGTAACACTTCAATCTCTAGTTTCTCCTTGTAAACATTCACAGCAAGAACTCATCTTTCTTCCATAACCCTAAAGAACTTTCTGTCCTTTTTTCTTTGTGTGGCTAACACAAAACGGAAATTCTATGAATGAACAGAGTTTCTATCCAAAAACTTCTCATTTGTGAAACACATTACCACGGGATTGCTTCCCTGGAGAATACAACATAGTCATATTCAAATCCAATGTCAATAAATACCTTTAGTAAAACACTCGCATAAGTAATGGAATTATATTCATTCCAATCATCATCATCATCATCACCATCACCATCATCATCATCACCATCATCATCATCATCATCAGTTTAACGTCCATTTTATATGCTGCCATGTGTTGGACGGCTTTCAGAAATTGACTTCCAAACTAACCTATCTCTGGCCAGATCTTTATTTATCCCTCTTTATTTTAAGTCCATCCTTATCACTTCCTCCCATGTTTATCTTGTGAACTGACCCTGTTACCTCAACTGTTCTACATCTACTAACCCAACAAGAACTCTCATCCATTCTTTCAACATCCATAAAATCAAAATCTCCTGTTCTGCACATATCTCCCTATACTGTCCAGATTTAATTTTCCTCTGAGCTCATCATATCTAAGCCTGTGATGCATCCATCATATCATTCTCATATCATTTCTCTCCATGCAACGCATGTCCTCAACCCTCACAGGCCCGGTTTCACTTCGACGCATCATCACACTGCGTACACATGTCTGATAGACTCTTCCTGATAGACGTTTCATTACGTTCAATCCTTTCATAATATTCTTCGTCATTTAGCTGGCAATCCATTCATCTCGTTAACCCTTATCTCCGAGTGGCTTTTGGCCTTGACAAGTGGTTACTCATTAGTAAATAAAAAACGGAGTAAAAAAAAAATTATTCAAGTAAAAAGAAATTTAAATATTCGTCTAAAGATTGTAAAATATTTTACCCGAAAAATGACTGTAGATATTTCTTGCTGCATGGTTATACAAAAATAAAAGGATTCCCGTCTTAGAAAAATGGTAATTCCTCAAGCAGAACACCATTTTTATGTCACCCTACGAAGATTAAAATCAAGATATAATATTAGGTCGCTGCAAAAACAATGGCCGATTTCAAAAACATATATTTATTCATGAAAAATTGTTCACTTTTCAATATTCTGTAAATGGCGTGAAACTGTTGCAGTGCTGACAGCAAATGTCTGAGATATTTTTTTGACACTTTGACGTGGAGTTTGCTCAACAAGTGCTTGCAATTGTTCATCATTAAGATTACACGGCCGTCCTCTACCATTCTTTATCTCCGCTACGGAATTTCGTACTGTCTGATCGCTTGTGGATCCATCTCCCCCTGCTCTATTGATATTGGCAGAAGTTTCGGATGCATTGCGTCCAAGTTTGAACTCATGCAACATAAGAAGGCGAAGGTCATATTTTGCCATGTTCATCATTGAGGGTCTTCTAGGCTTCAAAAATACTTTTTATCTGAAAAAAATTTGGGTTGGTTTACCACATATCAACCATCTGTGGGTTATTTAATCCCGATTAAAGTTGTCAAATATAATTCTATAGGTAGGAACATTCTATGCTTCAAAAATACTTTCTATCTGAAAAAAATTTGGTTTGGTTTACCACATGTCAACCATCTGTGGGTTATTTAATCCCGATTAAAGTTGTCAAATATAATTCTATAGGTAGGAACATTCTATGCTTCAAAAATACTTTCTATCTGAAAAAAATTTGGTTTGGTTTACCACATATCAACCATCTGTGGGTTATTTAATCCCGATTAAAGTTGTCAAATATAATTCTATAGGTAGGAACATTCTATGCTTCAAAAATACTTTTTATCTGAAAAAAAATTGGTTTGGTTTACCACATATCAACCATCTGTGGGTTATTTAATCCCGATTAAAGTTGTCAAATATAATTCTATAGGTAGGAACATTCTATGCTTCAAAAATACTTTTTATCTGAAAAAAAATTGGTTTGGTTTACCACATATCAACCATCTGTGGGTTATTTAATCCCGATTAAAGTTGTCAAATATAATTCTATAGGTAGGAACATTCTATGCTTCAAAAATACTTTTTATCTGAAAAAAAATTGGTTTGGTTTACCACATATCAACCATCTGTGGGTTATTTAATCCCGATTAAAGTTGTCAAATATAATTCTATAGGTAGGAACATTCTATGCTTCAAAAATACTTTTTATCTGAAAAAAATTTGGTTTGGTTTACCACATATCAACCATCTGTGGGTTATTTAATCCCGATTAAAGTTGTCAAATATAATTCTATAGGTAAGAACATTCTATGCTTCAAAAATACTTTTTATCTGAAAAAAAATTGGTTTGGTTTACCACATATCAACCATCTGTGGGTTATTTAATCCCGATTAAAGTTGTCAAATATAATTCTATAGGTAGGAACATTCTATGCTTCAAAAATACTTTCTATCTGAAAAAAATTTGGTTTGGTTTACCACATATCAACCATCTGTGGGTTATTTAATCCCGATTAAAGTTGTCAAATATAATTCTATAGGTAGGAACATTCTATGCTTCAAAAATACTTTTTATCTGAAAAAAATTTGGTTTGGTTTACCACATATCAACCATCTGTGGGTTATTTAATCCCGATTAAAGTTGTCAAATATAATTCTATAGGTAGGAACATTCTATGCTTCAAAAATACTTTCTATCTGAAAAAAATTTGGTTTGGTTTACCACATATCAACCATCTGTGGGTTATTTAATCCCGATTAAAGTTGTCAAATATAATTCTATAGGTAGGAACATTCTATGCTTCAAAAATACTTTCTATCTGAAAAAAATTTGGTTTGGTTTACCACATATCAACCAATCTGTGGGTTATTTAATCCCGATTAAAGTTGTCAAATATAATTCTATAGGTAGGAACATTCTATGCTTCAAAAATACTTTCTATCTGAAAAAAATTTGGTTTGGTTTACCACATATCAGCCATCTGTGGGTTATTTAATCCCGATTAAAGTTGTCAAATATAATTCTATAGGTAGGAACATTCTATGCTTCAAAAATACTTTCTATCTGAAAAAAAAGTTACAAATTATTATTGAGAACACATTAATTATTATATATGTTAAAATTTACCAGAAATAAACTACAAATTCTGTGTTAAAATGACTTTTTGAAACCCAGCGCTTCAGGCGGTCATTATTTTTGTAACGACCTAATACTACTAAACCTTATTACTAGAATCCTTATTCCAATTTGGATCAAAATTCATTCCATGTTTTGATTCTAGAAAATGTCTAAAATTTAAGGCTTAATCTTAAGACGGCTTATGAAGAAATTGGAATTCGGGGAATCTTGCTTAATTAGTGTCTAATGACTATGAATCAAATTCAATGCAAATCTGAAATATTTGAATTTTCAAATGGGAGCTTGTGCCCATATTATGCCCCCTAAAACCCCTTTAAAATACTCCCCCCCCCAAAAAAAAAACTGTAATTTGTGGAATATTTATTAATTGATATTTAATACCTATTGTTAAAATTCCACAAAAAATCGGAGATATCTTAATTTTTTACAAATGGCTTCTCGCCTCTCTTTGCCTCCTTTGCATAAACTAAATTAAACTAAATATAGTCCACATTTGAACCTCTTATCCCTAGAAACTATGTTCCAATATTCATAATGATTGGTTAATTAGTTAAGGAGTGAATCCTATACATAGAATCACATATCTAACTTTATATGAATAGAGCGCCATGCCGTCCAGCCTAGAATTCGCCGACTGAAACCCCATGCAGAGGGGTAAGACCCCCCCCCCCTACGAAAACGTGGCCACCTGTTGGCCATTGGTGGCGACCCGTGATACCGTAGGATGGGAGACTTACTTTGGCTAGAGTGGAGGTTGGAGAGGTCCGATCCGATCAATCGGCTGGTCACGTCATGCCCTAGTATTATTCGATCTGATTCTTCAAAAAATCAAAACCTTATTTCTCCTTTTTATTTTATTTTTATTTTTCTTCCCAAATAGATACTAGAAGGCGATGGCTGAGAGTCAATCACGTTGAGAACAAAGGTTATTAATGCCAAAGAGTAATGTTTCCAAAGAAGTAATGTTTTTTCTGGGAGTAATGTTTTCTGTGGAATAGTGTTTTCTGAGAGTAATGCTGCCCCTTCTCAGTAAAGTTCCTTTCTAAGAGTAATGTTTCCGCTTTCACTGTGAAATTTCCTTTTGAGAGCAATGTATTCTGAGAGCAATGTATTCTTGTTATCTAAGAGCAATGTATTCTGAGAGCAATGTATTCTGGTTATCTAAGAGCAATGTATACTGAGAGCAATGTATTCTGGTTATCTAAGAACAATGTATTCTGAGAGCAATGTATTCTGAGAGCAATGTATGCTGAGAGCAATGTATTCTGGTTATCTAAGAGCAATGTATTCTGAGAGCAATGTATTCTGGTTATCTAAGAGCAATGTATTCTGAGAGCAATGTATTCTTGTTAACTAAGAGCAATGTATTCTGAGAGCAATGTATTCTGGTTATCTAAGAGCAATGTATTCTGAGAGCAATGTATTCTTGTTATCTAAGAGCAATGTATTCTGAGAGCAATGTATTCTGGTTATCTAAGAGCAATGTGTTCTGAGAGCAATGTATTCTTGTTATCTAAGAGCAATGTATTCTGAGAGCAATGTATTCTGGTTATCTAAGAGCAATGTATACTGAGAGCAATGTATTCTGGTTATCTAAGAACAATGTATTCTGAGAGCAATGTATTCTGAGAGCAATGTATGCTGAGAGCAATGTATTCTGGTTATCTAAGAGCAATGTGTTCTGAGAGCAATGTATTCTTGTTATCTAAGAGCAATGTATTCTGAGAGCAATGTATTCTTGTTATCTAAGAGCAATGTGTTCTGAGAGCAATGTATTCTTGTTATCTAAGAGCAATGTGTTCTGAGAGCAATGTATTCTTGTTATCTAAGAGCAATGTATTCTGAGAGCAATGTATTCTGGTTATCTAAGAGCAATGTATTCTGAGAGCAATGTATTCTGGTTATCTAAGAGCAATGTGTTCTGAGAGCAATGTATTCTGGTTATCTAAGAGCAATATGTTCTGAGAGCAATGTATTCTTGTTATCTAAGAGCAATGTATTCTGAGAGCAATGTATTCTGGTTATCTAAGAGCAATGTGTTCTGAGAGCAATGTATTCTGGTTATCTAAGAGCAATGTGTTCTGAGAGCAATGTATTCTTGTTATCTAAGAGCAATGTATTCTGAGAGCAATGTATTCTGGTTATCTAAGAGCAATGTGTTCTGAGAGCAATGTATTCTGGTAATCTAAGAGCAATGTGTTCTGAGAGCAATGTATTCTTGTTATCTAAGAGCAATGTATTCTGAGAGCAATGTATTCTTGTTATCTAAGAGCAATGTATTCTGAGAGCAATGTATTCTGGTTATCTAATAGCAATGTGTTCTGAGAGCAATGTATTCTTGTTATCTAAGAGCAATGTATTCTGAGAGCAATGTATTCTGGTTATCTAAGAGCAATGTATTCTGAGAGCAATGTATTCTGGTTATCTAAGAGCAATGTGTTCTGAGAGCAATGTATTCTTGTTATCTAAGAGCAATGTGTTCTGAAAGCAATGTATTCTGGTTATCTAAGAGCAATGTGTTCTGAGAGCAATGTATTCTTGTTATCTAAGAGCAATGTATTCTGAAAGCAATGTATTCTGGTTATCTAAGAGCAATGTGTTCTGAGAGCAATGTATTCTTGTTATCTAAGAGCAATGTATTCTGAGAGCAATGTATTCTGGTTATCTAAGAGCAATGTGTT
>OY744518.1:83562407-83694907 GCA_963556195.1 Sepiola atlantica
TGCTATAACTAACTTACTTAATCTTTTAATTTTTTAGTAAAAATAAGTTGTTTAGGGGTAATAAGTTATTTGGGGGTAATAAGTTATTTGGAGGTAATAAGCTGTTTGGGGTTAATATGTTGTTTGGGTTAAATAAGTTGCTTAGGGATACTAAGTTGTTTGGGGTTAACAAGTTGTTTGGGGTTAGCAAGTTGTTTGGGGTTAATACGTTGTTTGGGTGTTATAAGTTGCTCAGAGATAATAAGTTTTTTGGTGTTGATAAATTACTTGGTGATAATAAGTTGCTTGGGGTTAATAAGCTGTTTAGAGGTAATAGGTTGCTTGGGGGGTAATAAATTGTTTGGGTTAAATAAGTAGTTTGAGGATAAGTTGTTTTGGGTAGATACGTTGTTTGGGCGTAATAAGTTGCTTGTAGGTAATAAGTTGCTTGGGTGTAATCAGTTGTTTGTAGGTAATAGGTTGCTTGGGTGTAATAAGCTGTTTGGGGGTAATAAGTTGCTGTAGTATAATAAGTTGTTTGAGATAATAAGTTGTTTAGGGTTAATAAGTTGTTTGAGGTCAATAAGTTGTTTGGGGTTAATAAGTTGCTTGTAGATAATAAGTTGCTTGGGGTTAATAAGTTCTTTGTGGTTAATAAGTTTCTTGTAGGTAATAAGTTGTTTGGGTGCAATAAGTTGTTTGGGGTCAATAAGCTATTTGGAGTTAATAAGTTGCTTGTAGATAATAAGTTGCTTGGGGTTAATAACTTCTTTGAGGTTAATAAGTTGCTTGTAGGTAATAAGTTGCTTGGATGTAATAAGCTGTTTGAGAGTATTACGCTGTTTGGAAGTAATAAGTTGTTCTGGGTAAATAAGTTGTTTGGGATAATAAGGTAATAAGTTGCTTGTAGATAATAAGTTGCTTGTAGATAATAAGTTGTTTGGGGGAAATAAGTTGTGTAGGTCACTTAAATATGTTGTTTGTTATTTATAGACCCTGCGAAGTGACCAGAGACATAGTCAGTGCACTAGTCGTTGGTGGGCAGAAGTCTGAAGCACATAGTATCAATCTCGGCATGCCTGAGGAACCCATTATGGACCCAATCCTATTCCTGATATTCATCAATGATCTCCCTAAACACATTCTAAAAAAAAAAATTGAACTAAAAAAGGGTCCCGAACAACGTCGGATAATAACAAATAAATGTTGCCGGATGCCATTTTATTTAAACACATTTAACGATGACATTTTGTTTTGGGCAAATGACGAGTTTTAGTTAAGAAGTTTTTACAGGGGGGCACCATAGATTGGACATCAGTCGTGCACCTACCATGAAAATAACGATAGAGCAGAGAAAGACTAGCACCCTATCCTGTGAGAAAGTAGCTGTAGAGAAGAGAAGAGGGCCTCCCTCACTAGATTTCAAAGTCGGTTTTGTACTCTGTCAAGGCGAGATAACCCTCCCCACACAGATGTGGCAACAGTACTCCATTTTAGGACGTATTTGACTCTTATACAGGTAGAGGATTGCGTCAGATGTAGGATATTTTCTGGAGCGATAAAATGATCCAACCATTTTTCCAGAAACCTTAGCAACAGATTTGATGTAATTCTTCTACGCGAGTTCTACAGATTGCGATAAAATGATTGTGTATGGGCGATGAAAAACGGTTTAATGCTGTTTTGTTTTAACATTATTAAATGAGGAACCATTTCGAGTTCAAATCTATTTAGTATTACGCATGTAATCTGAAGAAAAACACGTTTGAAATGTGTAACTATGCTAGAATAATCGAGATTTTAACAAAAAGGAACCGGAAGTAGTGCATTTAGCTCATGGCGCCATTTTTTTCTTATTGTATCGCTCAAGTATTGAAACGTCTTTTTCTCCTATTACTACGTAGCACTAAACTGATTTTAACTTCAAAATGTTCGTACTGTCATAATTTTTAAAACTATATATATATATATATATATATATATATATATATATATATATATATATATTTGTGTTATAATGGAATAATTCCAGGAAGAAATCAGGGTATGAGAGCTCAATGTGGTAAACAGAGCAAGAATAACATAAAATATAATAACACGAAATTACATAATTGTCGATGCAATAATTTATTTCAATCTTGTGGTTTCCTCAAGCATCAAACTAGACAATTATATTTTTGAGACTGGCAGAAAACTGAATTCACCTTCAACAATTCAAATACAACCAGAGAGAGTGGTGGTCGCAGCCAATCTGAACACCTCTTACAGAACCACAAACACTCTTTTAACAACCCAGAACTTAAGAACAAAACGGAGTTAGCTAAACAATGGTGGCTTCTGAAAAATGAGAACCGGTCCCCGGTGGTTTCGTGGTCAATCCTATGTTTTTCGGATGTTCCAAATGGATTTAGGCAAAGATGCAATTTATGTTTAGAGGAAAAAATAAGAATCCTAAAATACGAACACAATAATCTTTTAAACAAACGCGATGAGGTTATGGCAAAATGCAGACATAAATGTAAATTTAAAATAACCAATATCTCATAATCTTATTTACGGTAAAAACCCCAATAGGTATTTATAATAATATCTGTTATGGATACGTAATTACTGACTTGGTGATATTCATTATAGGTGTTTTGAGATGTATGCATATATAATTGTACTTTAAGATATTTGTTTATTCTGATTATTTACTTAAAATAAGATAGCTTTAAGAATTTTTTCTGCTGATAATACACTAATCATTGAATTAATTTAAGTATAAGTGTCTAATATTATCACTAGACATTGTTAGATTGGAATTAGGTTATAATTATAGGTTTCCATAGATTATAAAATTAATATAAGATGAATTTTTAGAACTCAGATTATTAATGTATTACAATTGGAATATAGAATGTTTATGTAAATGTTTTGTATATAGATGCATATTGACATCTGTGTGTGTGTATGTATGTAACTTGATGCGTTGAATTGAATTAATTTAAGTATAAGTGTCTAATATTATCACTAAACATTGTTAGATTGGAATTAGGTTATAATTATAGGTTTCCATAGATTATAAAATTAATATAAGATGAATTTTTAGAACTCAGATTATTAATGTATTACAATTGGAATATAGAATGTTTATGTAAATGTTTTGTATATAGATGCATATTGACATCTGTGTGTGTGTATGTATGTAACTGCATGCGTATAATATTTATTTCAAATAGATTCAAATATAATCTTAAATAATTTTTATTTTTCAAATATATCCTATCTCTCGGATCTAGACAGAATGAAAACCTGTCAAATGTAAACCTTCCACAGTTTGTCAGTCGGTCGATGACACGCACACGTCTGCCTGTTTCTCTTCTTTTCTTTCTTCCTTTCTTTTTCCCTATCAGGTTGAGAACACAAGTCTAGCCGAATTTATATGCCCCCAAAAAATATTGTTGCGTGTGTGCGTGATCGTATGATGTGTATATATGTGCGTGTGTGTAGAGGCGTTTATACGGTTTATATCACCAAGTCGTAAGTGTCAAAAGAATATGTGCTTTTAACACAGCCGTTATTATTTTTAAAAAAACCCAATAAGATCCCTTTCGATCGCCTTAGTTAAATATAAGATTTTAATTCCTCCTCGCTCTATAAGAGGTGTTCAGATTGGCTGCGACCACCACTCTCTCTGATTGTATTTGAATTGTTGAAGGTGAATTCAGTTTTCTGTCAGTCTCAAAAATGTAATTGTCTAGTTTGATGCTTGAGGAAACCACAAGATTGAAATAAATTATTGCATCGACAATTATGTAATTTCGTGTTATTATATTTTATGTTATATATATATATATATATATATATATATATAGATAGATAGATAGATAGATAGATAGATAGATAGATAGATAGATAGATAGATAGATATATTATCGCCTATGCACCAATTCTATTCGAATTTTTGAAGCAACTGTTTACACCTTCGACCTCATGATTTGCGTTGGTTCAACTGTTGTAAGTATCATTAACTTCTTCAACCCCACCGCCGCCCCGAACCTGCGACATTCCATAAATCTCTTTCTATTTTTCCCACTCACGCGTAATGTCATCGTTTCACCGCGGGTGTCGTAGATTCCACCGCTCTTCCTCAAACCACCCACGTGTGATTTCGCGGTCATTGGCAAATAAATCGTGATTCGAATACATTTGAGATACAAACCAACAACAGGAACACGTCGCTGTTGCGAACAAATTCGTTTCCGATATAAATTCGTAGAGTGAGAGTTCATAAACTGAGATATTAATAACGATAAATCACAACAAACGTCGTCGTGTGTTTACTCCTTTATGTACTCTATACGCTTATTTGCGCGGGAAATCTGCCTTTTTTTCTTAAATCTAAATGAATCTATAATAGCTAAGGCTAGTAATCGTAGCCTCACTATAAGTATAAGCACGGTAGACGGTAGTCATACGAGGAAAAACTCAATGCTTCTTTTAACATTAAACAAATCTTTATTGGGTATCCTATACCGTTGGGGTATAGCTTAGAAAAGGGTAGGGCTGGTTCTATTTATCTTTCTCCCACAAGGTAAGATGTGACACAAGGTCGGGAAAGTGGGAAAAAACCAGCGCTCGAGAATTTGAGCACTCTGGTCATTTAAAAATTGCCTGGGCAGTCCCGTCGGCATTCCCCGGTAGGGGCGCCTCAGGTGATTATCAATAAACTAACCCCCTCTCAAAGGGTGAGAAGGCAAAGCCTGGGAGGGTGCACCTTCTAGAACTGCACAGGACGGACAACCGATAGACCGGCGTGAATCAAGACCCGAAGTCCCGGACAATACTGGTCTATAGGGTGGGGTAAAAACCCCTGGCTGAACTGGTGTCCGGTGGAAGGAAACGAAGTTCTTTTACTGCCCGGGGAGTGGTGCTCGGAAATCCAGTGGATGAGGGGGCAGGAGAGAGGTGAAGAAGAGTTGACTGCCAGGGTCTCTCTGACGATCCGTTCCACCGTTCAACAGGGGTGCAAATAGTCCGCAAGGGACTAGCTGAAATCAATACGCCCTGTGAGCCGATTGGTTAGTTTAAGACCAACTTGCCCACAGTGGACGCATAAGAAATAGATCCTATTTCAGACTGCTACAAATAAATGCGAAAGTTGGGCCCATTTCTAGCACTAACGATAAACTCAAAACGCCCTATTTCAAGTTTATTAAACTTTACACAATAGACGCAGCATCTTTTTATATACTGCTTATCGGTAATCATATAGATTAGCATCCCACAACATGCAATAAAACATTGTGTATAAGCGATGAAAATGGGTTTATGTTGTTTAAACAATATTAAATGAGAAACCATTTCGAGTAAAAATCTACTTATTATTACCCATGTAATCGGAAGAAAAACACGTTTGAAATGTGTAAATATGCTACAAGAATGGGGTCTGAACAGCTATAAAATGTATGTAGCAGTTTGCTAAAAGCCGGCGCACAGCCGCCATATTGTTTAAATATCAATGATTTCTTAGCTGCCCGCTGATTGGTTCAAGCAATCTACTTCCTCCTTGGATTGACCAATCAGTGGCCTTCTCTTAGGCGAATCTCGGATGGCTAGCATAACTATATAAACACTTGAGCGCCATCCTTTCTCTCTCTCTCTCTCTCTCTCTCTTTCCCCTTCGGTACGAGACGCCTCTTCTCTCTCTTTCCTTCTTTGACACTGCCAAACACACGTTCCCCCTTTCTGGGGACGCAACATACATTTTTCCGGGCCCTTGGCCCTGGGTTCGACTTCAACAAGAAGACAAGAATGCAAAATGGCTACTGCCTCATACACGTGGACTTGGCCGGGATCAAAGTGTAGTATCTGTTCCGATGGATACTACACCCCATAAACTGGTATTGTCTTGGCCTTCGGGGCTTGATTTACGCCGGTCTATGGGTCTGTCCTGTGCAGTTCTAGGAGGTCCACCCTCCCAGGCTTTGCCTCCCCTCTTTAAGGAAGAGTAAGTTTATTGCTTACTGCCTGAGGCGCCCCTACCGGGGAATGCCGACGGGGCTGCCCAGGCAATTTTTAAACCCCACTTTCCCGACCCGACCTTGGGTCACATCTTACTTGTGGGAGTAAGATAAACACTTGCCTTGTGCCTAACTCCTGGAGAGGAGTAAATCAATACTCATTTGGGGAATTATAGTAATGAACTTCCTTTACTTTGTCATCTTTCCGTTTTGTTCAATTACTAACGAGGAAGACTCAATAAAGTTGTTATTATTTTTTCTTTTTTGAAGATAAAATATTTCTCATGATTGGGGGAGAGTAAAAAAAATTAGGGGGGGCTGGAGAGATTGGGATGGGGGGTCGTTGAAAATTTTAGGGATGGGGACAAAGTTTTTAGGAGGTCGTCCCAAATTTTTTTTTTAACTTAAAATATTTCTCAAGGTTGGGGGAGAGTAACATTTTTTAGGGGAGGGTAAACATTTTTTGGGGGGTGGGGCCAAATCTTTAGGGGGTGGGGCCAAATTTGTTTTTTTAAACTTAAAATATTTCTCAGGGTTGGGAGAGAGTAAAAAATTTTTTTTTGGGGGGGGGGGGTGCTGGAGAGATTGGGGGGGGGGTGTCGGGGAACATTTTAGGGGGGGGCAAAACTTTTTAGGGGGTCGGACAAACATTTTTTTTTATTTTTTAATTATTGATTTTAACTCCAAAATAATATTTTAAAAAAAAACAACAAAAAAACATAAAACCCATTTCTATCGCCTCTACACAATTTTTTGGCAGCATGTTGGGACGCCAACCTATATGGTTGCACTGCTCATCTATATGCGATATCAGTCGTAAGATTATGGGATTGACATCCTTTTATTTTATCATCGGCGAAAACAGAAATCAACCCGAATTCACTTCAACAACAAAAGCGCAAACTGGGGCCATAAAAATCAGCCCCCAGAGACAGTCTAGCAAAAAGGCGCAAAAAAAACAAAAATGTTGATCACGTTGGGTGCTCTCAACTACGTCGGCCAAGCCACTGGTCAAACGATATAAAAGCAGACCGCGCAACAAAATCTGCCTCTTTTCCTCTTCTCTCTTTCCTCTTTTTCAGAGAATACAAGTTCGGCTACCCTCGCCTTTGGGCAAGGGGTGCCAGCGCGTCGGCTGACTACTACCTCCCCCCACACAAAGACTTACACTCCTATCATTCTTCAATGCACGCAAGCACACACTACTGACAAAGACACACACACGCATACAAATACCTAAACGAATTATCAACTCTCACGCATACACATTCGTACAACCACGAACAAAAGGCGACACGCGCATTCACACACTTTGACACATGGCTACACTACACACATACATTCATAAATCACAGACAGGAATATTTATCGTTTCGCTAACTGGATACTTGAAATGAACACTTAATGCTCCGTAATTTGTAAATATACAAATATTTTCTGTTACTTTTGAACTACGTTTTATTCTACTTTCAACTTATGCATGCTTTATCTTTCATTCAACTTTCATACATGTTTGGATCTTAGAATTTTCTCTAATACACAATATCTTACCAACTAAAGTCCGCGCTCCTACAAGGTTAACTCGCAGTTGTTATAAACATTCATATTTATTTCTTCATGTGAAGAGCATATTTTTAACCGTTCATAATTAATTAATGTTTAGTATTATTAATTTGGAATTGCATTGGGTTATATTGGCTATCAATATGCAATAGTTTCGTCTATATTAACAGTAATTAATTAAAGTTATTTAATAAATAAATCGGAAAAATAACTAAAACATCTTAAGTTTAAAATTACATGCGCTCACTGACGACCTTGCCGAAGGTTGTGGCTTGCTACGAGCGAGGCAGAAGCGAGAAAAAAAGAGGGAGTGGTAGAGGGTGGTTGTCTGGCTCTCTCTCTCTCTCCCCTTTCTCTCTCCCTCTTTTTGCAGTTTTTATATTTTCCGTGAAAAATTAATTACTTTTTTTTATTAATTATATTGATACCTAATTTATAATTTTTTTAAACAAACTTATTTTTTAATGTTTACAAAGACCTTTTCACTATTCTCATTGACAAATGAAAACAAAAATTTAGTAGCACTGTGATCTGTCCAGATTACGAAGTAAAATTAAGATTCATATTTTGGTATGATTGTAGATTAACATCCTCCGCTAAATCGTTCCCCCCTTCAATATTTCTACCTTTTTCAACTTGATGGAAAGAAGAAAAGAAAAAACAATTATTTTATAATTTAAAGTGGAGAAAACTTTCGTATATAAATTCCATTTTTCGGGACAGTTTTCGGGCAGTTAAGTAAATTCTTTTTTGTCATGGGAGTTAAATCCGCTGTATTTTTGGGGGGAAGGGCCAGCTACTTCTTTTTAGGAGATTACGTGTGGTTTTATGACCCTGCCACTTTGACTTAGGGTTAGTGGTAAAAAAATTTTGTTAAGTTCCCTAAAAAATATAATAGCCCATAAATGTGGGAACATTTTATTTTAAATATATATACAACTGATCCCACACTCTAAATTCTAAAATATAAATTTTTTCTTTCTTTCCGTTTTCCATGGTGTTAACACGTAATCCACTAAATTGCTCCAGGAGGGCGGGTAGGTCTTGCTAGTATATATATATATATATATATATATATATATATATATATATATATATATATATATAGAGAGAGAGAGAGAGAGAGAGAGAGAGAGAGGGGGGGGTAGTGCAGTATCAGTGCAGTTCCAACGAGAGAAACGTATATATGTAAAAAGTTTTTTTCAACATTTATTTATTATTTTGTTATTTTATCATTTTATAATTTTATATAACGCGTTTCAAGCGGTGGCCCGCTATCATCAAGCATAGAAGGACTTAGTCATCCGGCTCTCTTCAGCTTCTGCTGTCATCTCTCTCTCTCTCTCTGTCTCTGTCTGTCTGTCTGTCTGTCTCTCTCTCTCTCTCTCTCTCTCTCTATATATATATATATATATATATATATATATATATATATATATATATCTTACTAAAAGAATACCCATCCCAGGACGGGTAAAATTAATTCACCACACAGAACAGTCTTGCATCACTTTTCTGTCCCCGTACGAAGAGTAAACCAAAATATAATAATAATACTAAACCTTATGTCTAGAATTTGTATTCGAATTTTGATCAAAATCCATTATATGCTTTTGATTCTAAAAAATGGCTTAAGCTTAAGGGGTCTTTAGAACAAATTGAAATTCATGGAATCTTGATTAATTGGTGTATAACGACTATAGATCAAATTCAATGCAAATCTGATGCATTTGAATTTTTAAATGAGAGGTTGTGCCCATATTATCCTCCCTAAAAACCTTTTAAAATACTCCAAGGAAAACGTAAAATTTGAGGAATATTTATTAATTGATGTCTAACACCTACTGTTAAAATTTCATAAAAATGAGAGCTATCTGAATTTTCACGAAGGGCTTCCACTCCTTGCATTAAACTAAATATAGCCCACATTTGGACCCCTTATGTCTAGCAGCTGTGTTCCAAATTTCATAATGATCGGTTAATTAGTTTAGGAGTGAATTCTGTACATACAATCTATAAACATATCTAACTTTATAAAGATAGAGATATCTAATATATATTCGAATTTTCAAATAGCAATCCGTCTGACAAATCGCTACTTGATTTGGACTAGCCTGTTTTTGTGTTTTTTTTTTTCTCCAACTGTGTTATTGATCCAAGTATAATTATAGTTCGCGTATCTTTCTTTCTGATAGTAAATAGGCCGACTAGGAAGTTTGTTAGACTGGGAACATTTTTCGTTCATGACTTAAACAGAACCAGACGCTTGCGAAATTGATAACAAGATTTTCCGACATCTCTTTATCTGTGTCCAACTTATTGGTAACATGAAGAATTGTTTGCTTATTGACCTAAAGGGACAATTCCGCTAACACCATTAATAAAACAAAACAATATTACACTTTTTAGTCATGACATTAATTGTATAGCAATACTTGTAGGTAATATAATTTTCGTTTGCATAAAAACTTCATTTTTTTTTCAGTGACATAAGTGGTCATTATTCCAGAGTTACCAGTAAACGCGACGGCCGCTTTTTAACATTTATCAATGAATTCTACTTAAGGTAAACTTATTCTTATTTATTTAAACCTTTCATGGCGCAAATCTTTCATTATAACATAAACCACAAAAAAGTTCTACGTTCTTTTAAAAACACACATTACGATATTCAGCATAATTTACCAAAGAAAGTAAGAAATTAACACCAACTTCAAACCGTTTTAAGCAGATTTCATACATTATTTTGGGTGGTGATAGATAAACTTTACAGTGTTTACGTAAGATCCTTGCTTTAAATCTTTAGAAAAAAGGGGGAGTTAACCCTGGATTAGTACTGATAGATTTATTTGCTTTTGCTTTCATTAAAAAAAGAGTCTTTTTATATGGATTTTGTTTCTCTCTCTCTCTCTCTCTCTCTCTCTCTCTCTCTCTCTCTCTCTCTCGCTCTCTCTTTTTAATAGATAGTAAGTATCAACACTTAAAATTTATACAACACGAAAACAGTTATTTACTTCATTTAAAAAGAAAGGTTGCACACACACATATTTTAGATAAGAGATAACAATGGTTGGTACTGATATCGATCCTGAACCAGTTTTCGTGATGTTCGACTCGGAAGCGTTCGGCTGTCCTACGCAAACGCCCGAGTGTTTACGAGCCGAATGGTACCAGACGACAATTTTGATACGGTGCTACGTCCTGTGATTGTAAGTTATATTTAAAGAAATGTTCTAAAAGAAACAACAAAAAAACAAAACAAGCAAAACATAGCGAAGTTACTGTTATCAAATAAATATTTTTTGTTATTTTGATACGTTGCTGCGTCCTATAATTTTTAGTTATAGTTGCAAGAAATTTTTTAAACAACAAAACAAATAAAACAAGCAAAACAGAGCGAAATTACTGTTATCAAATAAATATTTTTAACCCTAAACCTGAACCCTAACCCCTAACCCTAACCCTTTAACCCTAACCCTAACAACAACAAAAACAAAAACAAGCAAAACATTATTATCATAGGACGCAGCACCGTATCAAAATTGTCGTCTGGTACAAATCGGCTCGTCAACTGTCGGGCGTTTGCGTAGGACAGCCGAACGCTTCCGAGTCGAACCTCACGAAAACTGGTTCAGGATCGATATCAGCACCCAATGGTTTAACAGCAACAGGGCAGTGTAATAAAAGTAAATTACCCTCTGCTAGCAGTAATATTCTCCTTCCGGTTGCATATTTCTGCTAGTAGAGTAGAAAGTGACTAACTTGGATTTACTTTCGTCAACCTCGTAACTCTCGCTTTCCTTATTTTGTCCTTTAGTCCTCACATTCCATGAGCGATGTTTCTGACAAATGTGGAAGAATTGCTGTTTTCTGGGTCGGAATCTATCCATCTAACACTTATCGTTGGCTCGTTTTTGACCTTGAAGTAGTATTTTTTTGGTGCTTGTGCATATCAACCCTGACATTAGAATATTTAAAGAATGTATAAACTTTATTATGTACTTACGTGTTAGCTGAAAATAAGATTGCGCAGAAAAAAATTACGCAAATTCATCCAGTAGTTATTAAATTATAAGAAAAAGAAAAAAAATGATTTTAAGTACATTTTGACATTTTTGTAAACAATGGATACCCCAAACCCCGAAATCGTGAAAATATGAGTTATCGTCCTTGACCACTGGAAAATCTAAGATACAAAATGGTGGAAATATCTACCGAGCGATAAAATCGTTTTTTGTTTATAATTAAATAAATACTGGATGAATTTGCATAATTTTTGGTGTACAGTCTTTTTTTCATCTACCACGTAAGTACATAACAAAGTTTATACATTTTTTTTAGCTATTTTATTTTTAAGAGCGATCTAACATGTCAGGGTTGATATGCACAAGCACCTTTTTTTAGCTCCTTACATCAAGTAAATAAAAGGGGGGGGGGAGGTATAAAATAATTTAAGCGTTTTTTGTTTTTTGTTTTTTTAATAAAATAAATACTTTATATGTTAATATCCATTTATTACTTAATAAATACTGAAAATGTCATTAAAAACAAAAACTGGGTTAGTGGAACCGTAAACCTAAGTCCGGGGTGATTGCCAGTCGGATTAGGGCAAGCTTTTTGTTTTGTTTTTAACTCTCAAATTAGCAAGCAGTTTCCCGAAAAATCGGCCGCCATGTTGGAAGATGAATCGAACGATAGATTAAAAGTGACGATAAAAAAATTAATAGATAGTAAATCTTACAATCAGTGAACACACGTGAAAATTATACAGCTAAGTAGAAAAATAAATTTTATTGCGTTTGGTAACAGTTATTTGTTGTCTATTTGTTTTTTGTGTCCCCCCCAACTTTTTTCTTAACTATACTGCACAATCGCAAAATTTTTTAAAAAGTCACCAAAGAACACACGTGAAAATTATACAGCTAAGTAGAAAAATAAATTTTGAGTTGAGCACTGTTCTGAAGAAGTGAAGAGTTCCCGAAATATTATATCATACGGAGTTTCCACCAGACCATCTTGATACAGGTATTACATAACATTGTAACATTGTGTAGATAAACAGATATATGTGTGTTTGTGAATATATATATATATATATATATATATATATATATATATATGTGTGTGTGTGTGTGTACATTGTATTAAGGGTGAAACTATTTAATTTGCTCCACCATTATATGTATTATTTGCTCCAACTTGTGTCTATCCGTCACACCTCTGCATTGTATTGCCTTCTAAGTATCACATTTCCTTATAATGATAAAGAATGCTTCAAGCAAACTTGTAGCAGTCACCAATAGGGACTACTTTTGCATGCGTAATCACTGTCCCTGTGAGCTGGCTTGTCCAATCAAATCACAGGGCGCATTTACGAGAAGATAAAAGGATAATCCCTTTCATCCAAACATCATCACCTTACAAACTACATAAACCTCTTAAATTTTATTGCGTTTGGTAACAGTTATTTGTTGTCTATTTGTTTGTTGTGCCCCCCCCCCCACACACACACACACTTTTTTCTTAACTATACTGCACAATCGCCAAAATTTAAAAAAAAGGTCACCAAAGATTTTTCAGGATGAATTAATGCAGTTACGTATGCAACAAGGAAAAGACACGACATTGTCACATGTAAAGCTGTGTTATCTAGAAGGAACGAGGTTCGAAATTCTTCTCAGTCGAAGATGCATCTAATTCTTTATCACTGATATCAGAATTTAATTATGACACACAAAATGGCGTCTCTTTTCGAGCTTATTTTCCTAGATAGGAAACAATTTTTACGAAAAAAATTTGTGCGAAATGATCTGACGAAGAAAGAATCAGTTAGTTGTCATAGAAAAAAAGGCGCTCTTGTATAAGCAGTAACCGATCTGAGGGAGATAACTCTATTTTTCTTAGTCGCCTCTATTCCGAATTCGCTTATACTTTGGCAAGGGCGATAACTTTGTTTATCGCAGCATGGAAGAAAAAATCAACGGGCCTAAAATATCACTTTTTTCAATTTGCGATCAAGAAAAGGCATTATTACTTTATCTCCATGTACCTATAGAAAAGACTGAGACTAGCAACATCAAAATAAATTTTTAATTCATAACGCATCAGTTATCCGGGTATTTCAAGGTGCAAAATCTTAATGTGTAGTTAGGATGGATAAGGATATTGAGAAAATTGTGAACGCATGTAAAGGTTTCCAACCTGCGGCAAAAACATCACGAGTAAAATTTCAGCAATGGTCTAAAACGGACGTTCCGTGGACGAGACTTTACATTTATTTTGCTGGACCTCCAAACGGTCACAACTAATTAATAGTTAGGGGCAGTTACACCAAGTGGCCAGAAGTTTTCAAATGTAAACACCCGACATCCACAACTACTATCAATGTTGCATAGCTCCACTCTTGGGCCGTGGCGGTTACTCGTTTCGTACACTCGTCCCTGAAAGGGCCGTGGCAGTTCATATTTAATACTCGTCATTTTTAAAACATCATAAATCACATAGTTCATATATTGTTTGCATACCTTTAGATTTCTCCCTCGCCATGTAGAGGGTCGCCATCCCGATGTCGTCTAGTGGTTGAATTCTTTCTTCTTTCCTTCCTGCCGTGAGCCACGCCGTCCGTTGTCTGCAACAAAAGCTTCCTGACCGACTCACCAAACAACAATCTTTTTAACTTTCAATTCTTTTTATTACAAGCGTTAATTTATCGTAGTTACTTAACAATTATTTCCTTAACCATTCATGGAGGGGGAAGGATATCTCTCGCCTGTATTTTCTTAGGGAAATATTTCCCTTATCTGTTGTAGTTTACATGGTAACAATCACGTCTCATCGGTTCGCCTCCAAAACCCAGACTGACTAAAACTTGCTTCTCATGAAGACGAGTGACGTCACGGATCCCTCTGTTTCCCACGCAAAGGCCTGTGACGTCACAGAGCCTCTCGGAGGTGCACATTGACCCTTGATCTGGGATCTTGTCACATGGTGACCTTGTCACATCTGTGATTCCCGACTGTGAGAACAGGCTCTATTCTGCACTCGACTGCTGGGTCCACCCCGCATTAATTCGCGCAAGTCAAACCAACGATTTCCAACAGATACGTCCATTCCCATAGGGCCATTATCCAACATCAATGCGTTGAACCAACTTTTCACTCGTTTTGGTGTGCCTAAAACTGGTGCTTCTCCATGGTTACACTCATATGAACTATTGTTGTTAAAAAAGAAAATAACAAAAAAACCTTCATGAAGTACTTACTTGTGATGGAAAAAAATACCGTTCACCAAAATTTAGGGAAATTAATCCAGTAGTTTTGTTTTGATTTATGAAAGTTTACTTTTTATGGATAAAATTTTGCCATCATTATCGTCGTCATTATGGATTTTGTAACTGCTTAACTCCCCTTAATATACCTCTTCATAAATAGAGATTTAAAATGGCGTCAAATAATAGTAATTTCTTTTTTTAATTATTAAACAGCTACTGGATAATTTTTCCGTAAATTTTGTTGTATGCTAATATTTTTCTATAGAAAATATTTCATAAAATTATCCTATTCATTTATTTATGAATGCAATATTTCATCTGAGTGTAACTATGAAATAGCACCCTAAAAATATAGTAGGCGATAAAGTTTATTGCAAGGGTCACTTTCCCTACCCGCCTCCTAGATTGTGAGGACCAGCAAGCCTCACTTCTTGATCTGTTCTTAACCACACTGCTCGAGACTTGTGTGACGAGTGTCCATAGCCTGCTTGGGAACGCTGATCACCTTTTGATGATAATTGGTATCACCCTAAAGTTTCGTCCCAAAGCCGAATAGCCGTTACTCAAAATGATGATACTTTAAACAGGCTGATTGCAAATCCATCAGAGATGACATCAGAAACGACTCATATAGTGAAACCTCACTCTGTCTGTCTGTCTGTCTGTCTGTCTCTCTCTCTCTGTCTCTTTCTCTCTGTCTGTCTCTCTCTCTGTCTATCTATCTATCTGTCTGTCTTTCTCTCTCTCTGTCTGTCTGTCTCTCTGTCTGTCTGTCTGTCTCTCTCTCTCTCTCTCTGTCTGTCTGTCTGTCTGTCGCTCTCTCTCTTTCTCTGCTGATCAGTGTGCAAATGAGTTAACCGAATTGGGTCAAAGTAAGCATTGAAGCACATGTCCCCATACGGAAATCCTATAGCAAGCCCACTCTCCCCAATGGCTCACCTCGAAATGTGCAGCAGCTATTGCTCAGAAGCAGCAAGCATTCCATCAATTCAACCGCCACAAGTCAATTAAAAATCGACAGAAATTTGTAACATCAAGAAATCAGCGCACCAAAAAAAAAAAAAAAAAGGTCTAACAAGATAACTTAGGAACTCGCGATTTCTGGAAAATCTATGATAATGTAGTGAACTGCTTCTTTTGTTCCAGCTCGTTTGACTCGTTGGTCTAGTGGTCTCCATCAGTTCACTGTTTTGATACCTCATTGTAATACAGCTTCCGATTCCAGTAGCTTCTTTCCAAGAACTGCAGGCTTGTGGAACTCTCTTCCTGCTGACTGTTTTCCTCTTACCTACAACATTGTTTTTTTTTTCAAGACTATGGCCAGTAGGCATCTCCTGTTTTTGTGATAATCATATTTGTTCTTGTTAGCTCCTTACATCAAGTGGTTTCATGCCGTCGGTTTCAAGCACGGAAATGACAACAGAAGCTGAAGACAGCCGGATGGCTAAGTCTTTCCGTGCTTGAAACCGACGGTACGAATGTTGTACTAATTTTTCTGTACCAATATATATATATATATATATATATATATATATATATATATATATATATATTATAAAATCTTGTTACATTTTACTTCAGTCGAAGTTCTCTGAAATCAAGGGGCCCCTTTCCTGGGGCTAACACTTAATCTCTATATGAGATACATAGATATTTGGATATTCTATTAATTTCTCCTTTACCTGTCAAACGTTGAGTTAGTAAAGAAGTTAAGAACACTTATTTTCCTCTCCCTAATTGACCATTTAACAATGTTATAGTATATCTTTCTTTTGGTCTCTTGGTCTTACAGGATTCCAGGACAAAAATTCATCTAGTCTGGTGGAGTATTCAGCTAAATGCTATTACTTGAGGTAACATCACTAGGAGAAGGTGAACCATTCCTCGTATGAGCAAGTGTATAGCCGTGCTGAGGGGATCTTATTTAGACTTCGAATGCTATTTTATTTTGAATATTTGGTCAGTGTTTACTTGTAGGGTGAAGTATCCTCATGTCAGGTTGTCCTGAGACAAACCCTTGTGCAAAGAGACCAAAGACACTCAAGGATGGTGTCTAGTAGGTAATTAAAATTCTCCTATATATGTGTGTGTGTGTGTTCACAATACAAGCATGTACTGATGAAAACAAAGTAACAAGTGTAAGAAAATATAATTCAATAAAACATTTATTGTATGCAGAACTGACTATGAAATAGTGATCATTAAAACGTATTCAAAGTAAGTGTAGATGAAATGATGTATGCGTGTGTGTGTATGTGTGTGCGTACGTTGAGACAAAGTGTCAATTGGGAATGTCTATAGTAGAGAGTATGAGTATTTATGCGTGTGAGTAGAGAAAAGTTCTTATATACCAGGATAGTGTCCTTGTATGTGTGAGCACATGGTGATAGAAGCCGTCAACCCAAATATGGAGAGAGAGAAAGACAGTCTGGCTAGCAGGTCGTGAGAGAGAAAAAGAGAGGAAACTAGTCGATGCATTCCTTTTTATAAGGCAGATCAGGACGCACACCTGGCGTTAACGACAAGGGGAGATGAATCAAGTTTGGCGCCACCTGGTGGTATATGCGTGTAATTGTATTTGAGAAGGGAGTGAATGCTACAATATGGACGTACTGCCATAATGCTTCCCATCAATCAAATAGTACCGAAGCGGAAACTAGAAAGACATAAATAAAATAAATATACTAATTAAAAATGACACCATTTACTCGCTACGAGTTTTCACTAGAAGGGAAGCAGTGACTATCTCCTGTGTCATAAATAAATGGAACCAATTTCGAAGACCGAGTCGGGTAATTATGTATGCTTTCTTTTTTTTATCGTGTTTTCACTTTACAGATGCAGACAGATTTTTGGGGGTGCACTTTAATTTTTCCTTTTTCTTTTATTTTTTTTTTGGGGGGGGAGAGAGTTCTGTTGAATTAACTGGAATCATTTTCAAAACAGTAAGAAACAGGGAAAATAAAGAACGCCACAATTCATATTTTGAGTAAAAGTACAGAATAGTTAACACTCTAAAACTCGTACTTCCACCCCCCCCCAAAAAAAGCAACGCATAATTTATATCAAACGCATTAGAATGAAATTCGATACCTAACTCGACTAGTTTTAACGTTTATAACATTTTTTATTTTATGCTCTTTTTTTTTTTTATCGTGTTTTCACTTTACAGACGCAGACAGATGTTTGCACTTTAATTTTTCCTTTTTCTTTTTTTTTTGGGGGGGAGGGGGGGGGGTTATGTTGGATTAACGTGAATCATTTTCAAAACAGTAAGAAACAAGGAAAATAAAGAACGCCACAATTCATATGTTGAGTAAAAGTACAGAATAGTTAACACCCCGTAACTCATACCCCCTCCTCCAAATAACAACGCGTGATTTATTAGAATGAAATTCGATACCTAACTCGACTAGTTAAAACTAGTCGAGTTAGGTATCGAATTTCATTTTAGTTTATAACATTTTTTTTATTTCATGCTTTTTCTTCTATAAAATCTGTCTTCTCGACCATCGACATTTTATGATGACCAAGAACAGTAGGCATGGCGGTCATTAAGTGTATTTTTGATTGTCCAGAAGAAAAAATATGGAATAAAAAGTGTTATAAACGTTAAAACTAGGCGAATTAGGTAAAGAATGTCATTCTAATGCGTTTGATAAATATATTTTTTACGAGTTATCGAGTGTTAACTATTCTGTACTATAAACATATTTGTCGATAAAATCATGTAAAAAAAAAAAAATCTTTTTTAAAAAGGAGGTTGTGAATCCATTCAGGTAATCGAGTGTTTTCATAGT
The DNA here is from genome assembly GCA_963556195.1 of Sepiola atlantica. Classification (NCBI taxonomy): domain Eukaryota; kingdom Metazoa; phylum Mollusca; class Cephalopoda; order Sepiida; family Sepiolidae; genus Sepiola; species Sepiola atlantica. The sequence goes on from OY744518.1 coordinate 83,581,025, forward strand.
AGCGATCGTTTCCCTCATATTTCTGCCTTCAGCTATTCTCAAAGATACTATACTGTCCACCATACCGTGATGCGTTCCACATTGGCGTTTATTCCAGATGCTGTACAGCGTAACACTAACACCAACTTTTTTTCTCGGCCTTTTGGCTGAGATCAAAGTGTAGTATCTGTTCCGATGGATGCTACAGCACTTAGACCAGCACCGTCTTGGTATTCGGGCCTTGATTCCGCCGGTCTGAGGGATTGTCCTGTGCAGTTCTAGGAGGTTCACCCTCTCAGGCTTTCTCTTCTCACCCTTTGAGAAGAGGTTAGTTTATTGCTAATCGCCGATAGGGCTGCCCAGGCACTTTTTGTAGGCCAGAATGCTCTTCTTCTCGGGCGCTGGTTTTTCAATCCCACTTTCTGACCTTGTGTCACATCAGGGAGATAAAAATAAAAAAACACTAACCCCAATCTGACTAACAAAAGTAGATCAAGGGCGTGTACGCGCACTGCGCATGACTGGCAGGATTTTTTATTTTCCATTAATAGTCGAGCTATTCTACAAAAGACCCCTTTTTCATTATACACCCTCCTTTTCTGGCCCTTGGGTTAGGATTAGAGTGTGGTGGGTTAACTGGTTATGCTCAGCGCTCACGGGGCCACCCTCCCAGGAATTACCTTCTCTTTTCACGTGGTAGGGCAAAGTGATCGGACAGTACAAAGACTTGAAGATGAAGAAGGTAGAGGACGGTCATACCTTTTTATAATGAAAATCTGAAAACGATCTACACAGAAATGTCTAAGGCACTTGATGTCAGTAGTTTAACGATATCCGACCATATGAAGTAAATTGTTAAGGTGTGTAGCAGGCGCAGAAGCGCGGATGGACAATGGACAAATTGTCCGGTGTACCACGGCCCCCTGCGGTAAAAGAGAAACAGTCTACTTGATAATGGCTTCTGGTTTTGAAATCGGAAAGACACGTGATGTTTATAAAAAAAATAAACTCTTTACCCATTATATTTTAATTCGAATTTTTCTTTTTCGGGGAGGGGGGCAATTAATTTGTTTTCACTATTTTTTTAAAATTATAAATAAGAAAATAAAACTTGTTTAAATGGAAAAAACATTTTGTTACAAATAATAAAATCAAACTTTTTTTTATAATTGTAATGTTTTTTTTTTGTTTTTGAATATACTTTTTAAATCGTTTATTTTGGATATACTTTTTAAATCGTTTATTTTGAATATACTTTTTAAATCGTTTATTTTGAATATACTTTTTAAATCGTTTATTTTGGATATATTTTTTAAATCGTTTATTTTGAATATACTTTTTAAATCGTTTATTTTGGATATACTTTTTAAATCGTTTATTTTGGATATACTTTTTAAATCGTTTATTTTGAATATACTTTTTAAATCGTTTATTTTGGATATACTTTTTAAATCGTTTATTTTGGATATACTTTTTAAATCGTTTATTTTGAATATACTTTTTAAATCGTTTATTTTGAATATACTTTTTAAATAGTTTATTTTGGATATATTTTTTAAAATCGTTTATTTTTAATATACTTTTTAAATAGTTTATTTTGGATATACTTTTTAAATCGTTTATTTTGGATATACTTTTTAAATCGTTTATTTTGAATATACTTTTTAAATCGTTTATTTTGAATATACTTTTTAAATAGTTTATTCTGAATATACTTTTTAAATAGTTTATTTTGAAAATATTTTTAAATACTTTATTCTATTTTAATTCCGCCAAAATCTAAGCCGTCGAAAATGATGAGGGACTGTTTATTTTTGATAAACACCGCTTGTCAATTTCCGATTTCGAAACGGGAAACAGACATCAAGTAGACTGTTCCTCTTTTAACACCCTAATCCTAACACACTAACAAGAAAAATAAATTAAATATGTAAGACGTGTGATGTACATGGCAACAACAAATGGCAAAACAAAATCGTATGTGCAACAAAATATAAAGGTGGTATTCATTTCAAAGAAATAAAGACACGAAAGAATGGGTCGTTACTGTAGGATGATGATGATGATGATGATGATGATGATGATGATTATCCTGGTCGAAGTGTACTCTGGTCTTTACCTGAGACTTGTGTTCTCTTTAGCCTTTTGGCTATGAACAAAATGTAGTATCTGTTCTGATGCTACACTTAGAAATAAATATAGGTCTGTGAGGAAAAAAGTTTGTGATTCAGTGAATCGACACGAAAGGTTAGGTCGTTACCGTATGATGATGATGATGATGATGATGATGATGATGATTATCCTGGTAGAAATGTACTCTGGTCTTTACCTGAGATTTGTTGTGTTCTCTTTAGCCTTTTGGCTATGAACAAAATGTAGTATCTGTTCTGATGCTACACTTGGTCTATTCTGTCCTCGGTCAGGAGAAATCCTTCTAGATCGACGCAATTTTGATATTTTTGTTCCAATCCAAAGTACCCTTTTTGTGGGAGCTGGATTTTCCTCACATTAAAAACCACCTTGTGTCCCACTCTGCCCTCGTAGGGAGGCAAATAAATAGGGACTCGCAAATGTATGTCAAGGGCGTGTGCGCACACTGCGCATAACTGGCGGGATCTTCTACAAAATATCCCTTGGAATTATGTATTCACAATAACAAGTCTGCATCACATAAAATTAGAATCTTATTTAAATTCTTTAGTGGGGGGGGGGCATTTTACGCCAAGAAACACCTATAACTCCTACTAAATTATACGTTCCTAGGTTTAATAGGCTAGAAGCAGTTAGCATGCGCACGGGCAGATGTTTTTCGCATTAGTATATTAGCTGGAATATCCGTCGCAGCACGAGCTCTTAATACTGACACACCCTTGGAATCTTTCAGGAATGCATGAACGCGGACCTCCCTCACCCCCACACACAACCAAAAAAATATATATTTCAGAGTAATTAAAAACATATCGCCATTGTGGTAACAGAAAATAAATCTTAAACTTATAAAAGTATTAATTTTGAGGAGTACTGTTTTACATAACATAATTCGATTTTGAAACAATTCATTTTAAAATGGATAAAGTCGGATTTTATTTCCTTAGCGACATCAGATTTATCACCAATCACGATCTATTTTTTTAATATGTGTGAAAGGTGATAACGTACGTACGAACATGAAATGTATTATTATACAGACTAGCAGGACCCTGTGGAAATTCCACAGTTACCATTTTTATCCATTTGTATAAGAAGCGCAAACCGTCTTCGCTAGTTCAGGCATGTTGAGAGAAGCAAAGAGTATATCAGCACATGCAGAGATCTAAGGCTGGACAGCAAAAAGAAAGCTGGATGCCCTAGGAAGACATGGAAAGAAACCATCAGACAAGACTGTAAACAGTGGCAAATGGACACAGTCCATCCCCACAACCGTGATCACTGGAGACTTAGCATAAGGACAGCCAGACAACGTCGAACCTCTTGTCAAAGGGAACATAAACGATACACCTGGATAGTCAGTGAGTGAGTGACTCTTAATGATAATATTTCTCTTGTAAGGTTTGATAATATAAAGAAAAATTTCTATCTTCTTTCATAAAAATAATTGTCAGCTTAATATTTTTTTTAATAGATGAAACGAACGTTTTAACATTTGAATTTGTTTTAGGTAATTTTCGGAGGTACAATAATGTGTTCGACGCTTGGTCAGCATCTCCCCCTCCCCCTAATATATTTATGGCCGATGCTTGAGCAGCGCCGGTTTGTGTCCAATATACATACATGCGGATGAAAACAAAGTAACAACCCTAGAAACAAAGTGTAGCATTCTGCTTACCTTAACGGGTGTGTACTCGGATTCGTCTTTGTTGTTCGGTGTATCTTAGGCTTCTGAACGATAACGCGGGGACGCTGGCTAGTTTTATAAGTTTTATTTAAACAATAGACAGAAATTGAGTGGTTGTGTACGAGAGAGAGAGAGAGAGAGAGAGTAAGAGAAAGACTAGAGAAAGATATCGTCGGGCCATTTCACGTCCGTCTTCTTTGGAATCCAGAAACAAGAAAAGGACAAAATCTCCAATAATGACCGATTAGAAGTCTTAAGTAATCCTTAATTATATTCTTAGTATCGCCCACACTGAGGATTGAACCTTCAACCTCCAGAAGACTGTCACTTAGAAGTGATTATTACTTAGCACTTAAGTCTAAGGCTCCTAAAATTCATATATTACAATTGTCTGCAAGGACCCGTCGCATAACGGATTTACTGTAGAAGGCTGGGGCTTTTTAGGAGTTTAGGTCGACGCTTGGATATCTCCTTATATGTTTGTATACGTTCAATATACAAGCATGTCGATGAAAACATAGTAACAACTTGAGAAACAAAGAAGTATACAAAATACATTGGAATCCAGGAACACGAGAAAGACAAAACCTCGAACGATGTGACGTCACTTCCGACTTCCGCTGCTACTCCTACCACCTTTCAGGGCATCCTTCCACTTTCTAACAAAAGACGTATACAAAAAGACATTTATTATTCGTGTCCATTGAGAATGTATATAAGAAAGTCTGTAAATGATGTGGCCGTAAGTAGAGAGGAAAAGTCTTAGATACTGAATTGTGCGTTTGTATGTGATTGTACATGGAGGCAAAGTGTCCATTGAGAATGTGTGTTAGAAAGTCTGTAAATAGTGTTTGTTATGAAATTGAGTTCACGAGAATGTGTTCAACAAAGTCTGAGTAGAAAGATGTGTACGTATGTGTATGCCTGTGTAAGCTGAGAAAAGGATTGGGTACCAGAACAGTGTGCTTGTGTGTGAACGCATATAATGTGTGTGTGTTTGTCAAAGCAGCCAACAGACCGAGACGGCCTGAGGAGTGTGTCTGCTGTTGAGGCCAGCCGGATAAAAAAAAAGATTGAATTTGCCTGTGCAGCTCTTTTTATAGCCACTGATAGGAGCGCCACCTGGCGTTTACAAACGGCAGATAACTCTGAAAACGTCCTCTGGTGGTGAGTCTCTAATTGTGTTGAGAAAGGGAGGTTATCTACACCCAATAATTTTATAGAGATTAAAACAGCATTACCTTAACAACAATTAGTTTTATAACAATTTGGTTCAATCGAATTCAATTTAATGACAACACATAACAATGTAAATATTTTTAAACAAGAAGTAGTCTCTTTCTTCTTGTTGTAAAAATATAGTTGTAAGATAAATAAATAAAACGACTTCCACTTTTTGAATGAATTGATTTAAAATTATAACAATTTTCTAACATGTTACACAATGCGTTAAGTGAAGGGTATTAACATATATCGGAATAGCTCATTTATAAAAATTACATTAAAATAAAAAGACTGAAAAGAGAAGAAGATTTTTAAAAGTGGTTTTGTCGACAGGACGACAGAATTCGATTTTGGAACAATTCATTTTAAAATAGGTAAAGTCGAAATCTTTGTAGTTTAGTTAATTTTCAATTGCTTAATCTCTGACGATTTCATTTAAAAAAATTTTTTTTTTTAACGTAGTTCACCCCAAACAAGGCAGGCCGCCACTGTAGACGTAAGGGGCTACTCAGAAAAAGAAAAGGGGAGAAGGTAGGGGGCGGTCAACCTAGATTGGGATCTGCGCAGCGAGGTGTCTGTTTACATTAGTTTTAAATTTCTGTATGTCTGTACTGTTGGGGAAACAGGAGGCAGGGAGGGAGTTCCAGAGGCCAGCAGTACGAGGAAAGAAGCTATTTGAGTAGAAGGCTCTCCGACATCTGGGGACTTCCACAGTGAATGAATGAGATTTAGTTGATTGTCGAGTTAGTCTAGTGAACTTACGTCGAAGGGGCACCAGAGTAGCCAATTCATCGAAGCATAATCCATTGAAGTATTTGTAAAACAAGCACTCGGATGCTACATTGCGGTGATGGGACAGAGGCTGGAGCTTGGTTGACAGTGAGGGACCTATTAGGTAGGCATTTCTTTTTGGACCTTGTCAAGAAGGGAGAGACTAGTAGATGATGCACCAGCCCAGATGTGACAACAATACTCCATGGGTGTGGTGGCGGTGACAGTGATCAAGTGGTTAGGGTTGGGGTAAGGAGGGACCTCCTGAGACTGAAAAGGACAACACCTCAAACTGACAGCAACAAAGTCACTGTCGGACTGATAGTCGAAAATGTATCCCCGACGTTTCTGAAATAAGTTAATATGATACTAAACCTTATATTTAGAATCCTTGTTCTAATTCTAATCAAAATCCATTACATGATCTTGATTCCCGAGGTAACGATGGTTAAGTGGATAACGACGCGAACTGACAACCTGGGTGTGCCAAGTTCGAATCCAGTCGGTTCCAGAGCACCACTTTTCTTTAGGGATGTAGGCAACCTTCACGTAATCCCTCCTGCAAAAATGCAGACAAGTCGACCAACAAAGTTGTATCATGCTGATTCATACGGATTTACTTACTTTACTTAATGGGTGTGAAAGGTGATAACGTACGTACGAACATGAAATGTATTAACGTGTTATTATATAAGATTTTCGTGTATGTATAAAAAAATGTATGAAAATTATATTTTTACATTTGAATATTTTAGAATGTCTGTATTAATAAAACTACTAACAGACCTCGTAGAAATTCCAGAGTGTATGTATGTTTCTCGCCTATACGTAACTTTGATAAATACACGTTGAATTATTTGTTTATTTACTACTAACTGTACACATTCAGCGTTGCCCGGGAGTTGTTATTTTTTAAATTTTCATTTTTGTTCTGCATTTCTTTTTCTATTTTTACCAAATTGAGCCAATGATACCGTAATATTTAAATTTAACATTTTTTTTAGATATATAATTCAATAATCAAATCAAAATGGCGTTAAATTTTGATTTCACCATCCGCAACTCATTTTGGTAAACATGTAAGTTCAATAAAAGATATGACGATGATGATGATGATGATGTAACTGCACCCAAAATGAACGATAGACACAACATTATTCATTAATTAACCTGTAGGAGTTGCATAATTAAGATCTATTTTCTTGTGCACTTGCATGCTCTCACTCGCGGAGTGATTGGTATCTGTTTCGTAAGAACACACAGCATCTTCAGACTCGCGTAGTGATACGTCGGACGATTAGAACACTTTGCGCATGACCTTTTTTCCATTTCCGCCCAAACCATTTTGCGCCCATTTACAAACAATCCTTTCAGAGACGTCGCCAAGAATAGTGAGACTTTGAGCGACGCGTTGACAAGATGTCATATCTCCTGGTTCGCCTCTCGTCATGACTTGGAGGAGAGGCGAGACCAAAGACTTGGACTCAATTCTTTTTCAATTGTGCATACCTGTCGGTCGAACTAACCTGTCTTGTATTCTTGTGTTCCTAACTTTTTCCAGGCCATAATTTGAGTTGAATAAATTGATTTAGATTGTAGAGAAGAAGTTTGTCCTTTTAACTGAGCCTTCTCTTCTTATCAAGCAAGGCCAGTTGGATGGATACAGACGCAGCGACCCTACTACATAATGACGAAGCAACAAGCTTCTCACCTCAACTCTACAAACAAAGCCGAAAGCAACTTCACTCTAAATAATTTAGTTGACTGAAATAAAAATGTTACTGGTGCAGTTTGTGACCCATGCTGAAACCAACTTATTCATCGGCATCTTCCGGTAGTTTACGTGAGAATTTCTCCTCACCTAGATGATGGTTAAAAATCACGAATCGCAACGCCAGCATTCACACTTACTTCGATTCCGGGAAACCATCAAAATGGAAGTGTCTTTTCTTGGTTGCAGAAACGTTGCGATCTGCGTGATCCGCCTTTTAGTAGATCATCAATTAGTGAATAAAAAATGTTGACACGAGGTTACATTATTGTTCGGTCGTTAGAGTTCTTATACTCTGTTAGAGTTGGCGCGTGGTTGATTCCTCGCAAAACACAACACTAAAGAATTGTAAAATGGTCCATGGAGTCGGCACAAGGTTCATTGTAGCCTCGCTAAATCTCAACTCCCAAACACTTCCAAAAGACCCCTCGTCGCAAAAAAAGGCGCCCAAAACTCCCCTTGCCAAGGTTCACTCTCCGCTTAGAGGCACCAATATGTCTACGGTCAAATGCCAAGGTCACTTTCCACCTCCCGTAGGAGGGGGTCAGCGAGTGTGAACTGCCAGCACTGCGATTTCTAACATTTACATAAACCACCGGAAGATGCTGAAACTCTTAGCCAATCAGATTTCAGCAGACGACAATTATCAATCGCTAATTAAATATAACATAACATTCAACAAGTTAAGAAAATTGATTAACGCGATCATGAATTTCATCGAGTTAGTACAGACAATTCAGTTTCCGGAAGGACTTATTGCATTTTGTCAAAAAAAAACCAAAAAAAAACCTGACCCTTACCCAGTCGGCCAGGTTCAAACGCTGTACCAGTACCAAAAAAAAAACAAAAAAAACAATTCATCGAAACAAAATATAAATTTGCTAACATTTGTTTCATTATATTTTTTTCATAAAAAAAAATGAATATTTTTTCACTAAAATTACCATACGGTGACTGTTTTTTTCTTGCTTTAAATATTTGCTTAATTTTTACCTGTTTGGTAGCGTCGCCTCGTTTTGATTTTGAGGCCATGAAATTTTTATTCGGCTTTTCTCGGCTGTGTACGTACACTGCTGGAAGATGCCGATGAAATGTTCGTTTCAGCATGGGTCGCAAACTGCACCAGTACCATAAAAAATAATCTGTAATTAGTTTAAAAAATAAAAATTCTTATGTATTGAAAGAATTAAAGTTATTTACACCCAATGATTTTACAGATTAAAACAGCATTACCTTAACAATTAGTCATAGTTTTATAACAATTTGGTTCAATCGAAGTCAATTTAATGACCAAACGATACCGTAATATTTTAATTTAACTCTTAAAATCCTATTTCTTATATATAAAAAAAAAAGAATTCAATGAGTATTTATCAAAATCACGTTCAAAATTGTAATCAATGAAAATGGTTTTTAAAATTTAATTGCATCATCTGCGGTTCCTTTGATAAACACCTAAGTTTAATAAAAGATGTAACGATGATGATACTCAAAATGAATGAAAGTTATTTTAATCTTTTTTCTCAATCATTCAATCAAGGGAGGCGCGAGAGCGCTCTATCCCTTAATAGACGACACGAACGGCCTATGTTGGAAATCTCATTTCTTTGATCAATCATAACTCAAAAACCAATAAACCAAATTAGTTAAAACTTTGCACAAAATTTTTATTTGATAGGTTCTATAAGTGTGTAGAATTTCAGCATCATTAGTCAAGGCAACCCAGAGATCCAGAAAGTTCAATCATGTCATCTGTGGGTACGTACGTATGTGCCACCCTGTATCTCATCAACTATTTGATGGATTCAGCTGATCTTTGGCAGAGATAGAGGTTCTAGGGTCTAGTTGATGGCATTTTAATTTCAGTTTACCATATACCTTAGTTTCCCAGAAAATTCCAAAAAACCTTAAAAATGACCATTGTATTGAGGCATAGCCTTTACAAAAGTAGTGACATTCCATGAAAAATGCCACTATACTGAAATCATATGCCCTTAATAGGGTTAAGATGAAAATTCATATACACTAAATGTACAAAAGCAAGGAAATTCCCAAATTTTTACACTTTTATTGTCATTAAGGGTATGCGAGCACAACAGGGCTATATATTTTACTGGTAAAAATTTTTCTTCAGCGCACCTCACACACTTCATCCACTCATGGATAGAGATTTATACTGTAGTGATGCGATAATGAAATGGTTTGGTTGATATTTAGTCATACTCTTAATTAATGACAATAAAAGTGTAAAAATTTGGGAATTTCCTTGCTTTTGTACATTTAGTGTATATGAATGTTCATCTTAACCCTATTAAGGGCATACGATTTCAGTATACTGGCATTTTTCATGGAATATTCACTAGATATAAAAAAAAAAACAGAGTTTATTTATATAAATGTATAGTTATGTCGATTTCAAAATCGTTAATAAATACATTACTATCAATGATTGAATAAAATAAAAGCCACTCGAGGATGAGGGTTAATGACATGGAATGATTGTCAGTTGAAAGATGAAGAACCTCATGAGAGGATTGAGAATGATTGATGGAATGAACCAAGTTCGAATATTTGAGGGGGACACTTCATGACAGGAATCAGCTGACATTGGATTTGAAGACTACCATGTTGCAGGGAAGCAGTCCCGTGGTAATGTGTCCCACAGTGGAATGTATTTATCTTCCTCCCCATGGTGGGAAGATGTGACACAAAGTTGGGAAAGTGGGATTTGAAACCAGCACCCCTAGAGGAAGAGCACTCGGGCAGAGCAAAAATTGCTTGGGCAGTCCTGTCAGCATTCCCTGGCAGGGGCGCCTTAGGCGATTAACAATAAACTAACCTCTTCTCAAAGGGTGAGAAGGCAGTGCCTGGGAGGGTGGCCCTCCTAGAACTGCACAGGACTATACCTCAGACCGACTGAGAAAAATCCCTCTTTAAAAATGGCAGTCTGATTTTGGTATGAACTAACCCCGAAGAGTTGCGAAAAAAATTTTAATTTTAATTTTTTAACATAGTTCACCCCAAACAAGGCAGGCCGCCACTGTAGACGTAAGGGGCTACTCAGAAAAAGAAAAGGGGAGAAGGTTGGGGGGGGGGGCTACCTAAATTGGGATCTGCGCAGCGAGATGTCTGTTTACATTAGTTTTAAATTTCTGCATGTCAGTACTGTCGGGGAAACAGGGGGCAGGGAGGGAGTTCCAGAGGCCAGCAGCACGAGGAAAGAAGCTATTTGAGTAGAAGGCTCTCCGGCATCATGAAAGTAACATACTTTGATAATCTATTGCATAATGTATCGATGAGTGAAGCTAAAAGTCAGAAACTACATAGGATACACTCACCAACCTAACAATAGCGGATTCAGCGTGACCTTGATCTGGATAATGAAAAAAAAAAGTACTGTAATATTCATTTCCTTGACATCACCAGGGACCAAATTGGTGTAAGAGATTAGGGGAGGGAGGTACTTTTGTTTATCCTTACTGGTAGTTGTTTCAAAAACAACACTGAAACTAGATTAAAAAGTGAGTTAGTTAGTTTTCTTTATTACCTTTCGTTTTTTCATACTTTCTATTATATTGAAACCAATTGCCAGAGAGAGGAGGGGAAAAAGAAAGAAAGAGAGAGGAGGGGAAAAAGAAAGAAAGAGAGAGGAGGGGAGAAAGAGAGAAAGAGAGAGGAGGGGAGAAAAAGAGGGGGAGAAGATAGAAAGAGAGGGGGTATAAAAGATGTTACTCAGTTTTTTTGTTTAACTCTTCTGTTTTGTTATCCATGCTTCCCAGGCAACGTCGGGTAGCCCTGCCAGTTCTAAAAAAACAAATGGTAAATGTGTAGTTTCCCGACCAATGTAATTTTTATCGGACAGACGATATGCAGTAGCTAAAAAATGTTTTTGTTTTTAGATTATGACATGCTGAACTCATTGGCGTTAAAATCAATTTAGTACTATGTACGGGAGGTGACGGTGGCTAAGTGGTTAATGACACGAACTGACAACCCGGGTGTGCCAAGTTCGAATCTAGTTCATTCCACAGAAACACTTTCACTTAGGATGTTGGCAACCTTCACGTGGTCTCTCTTGTGAGTACCCGATGTCTTTGTAGAAAGAATTCTGCCTAGAAATATATCAGGGAAACCAATGCCAACGATAGAATTATCTGATTCATACGAAATGAATGGATGAAAGAGGTGCACACTCCCAGGCATTACCTCCTCCTACTGATACATACGAAATGAATGAATGAATTACTATGTGTAAAATAGGAAAGAAAAACACTTTTTAAATTAGTAAATTAGCCGACATACTTTTTGTTTCATGTAAGGAGCTAACACGAACGAAATATGATTATCGCAAAGACAGGAGATGACTATTGGCCTTAGTCTTGAAAAGACCAAGGGTAGGAGGAAACACTCAGCAGGAAGAGAGTTCCACCAGCCTGCAGTTCTTGGAAAGAAGTTATTCGAATAGGAAGACGTATTATATCGAAGTATAAAAACAGTGCATTTGTGAAGACCACTAGACCAACGAGTCAAACGAGCTGGAACAAAAGAAGCAGGGAATAGATCACACAATAGTGAAGAACGCATGCTATGATAGTATTTATAAAAAAGACTGAGATAGATGAAAATAATTAAAGTCTTTTAATGAATTATGTAAAAAATAATTTCTTTAAAACAATGAAATTATTTATAAAAATATTTGTTTCACAACATAATTCTTTTGTTTTAAATAAATTTTTTTATATAAATCATTAAAAGACTTTACTTCTTTTCATCTGAACTCTTCTCTGTTCCGATTTTATATAGACTAGTTTTACCGACAGCCATCTTGGATCTATGCCAGTATGTCGGCTAATTTATTAATTTTTAGGAGAGTAGAAAGTAACTCTCGCTTCCTTTATTTTGTCCTTTAGTCATCACATTCCATGAGCGATCTTTCTGAGAGGCCCGTTTCGATCAACTGGCTGGTCACGTCATGCCTTAGTATCTATAAGTTCATCCCCAACTGTATTATTCAATCTGATTCTTCAGAAAATCAAAACCTTATTTCTCCTTTTTATTTTCTCCCCAACTTCTAGGTGGCTGAGGGTCAATCATGTTGAGAACAAAGAATGCCAAGGAGTAATGTTTTCGGAGAGTAATGTTTTCTGAGAATCTGGTACCCTCTGTGAAATTTCCTTCTGTTAACTAACTGTGCCATAAAAAAAAAATTTTTTTTTTAAAGTTTTGACTAATTCAATTTCCAATCGAATTTCGTGCAACCCACTTTCTCTGTCTTTCTCTCTCCAATCCAAATCGCTTCTCCTTTTTTCCCAGCTGTCCTCTTCATTTATATCACCTGAAATCCACATATGCAAATGAGAGACCACCATAAACACCTGCACTTATGAAGAGAACCCCTTTTTTAATCTGCATACACGACATGCGAAGCACCTCATTCTTTTTCCTGATGGTGAGTGTTCCTCTTTATTGTCACACCTTCTAAGAGTAATATTTTCCAAGAGTCGTGCAATGTATTCTGAGAGCAATGTATTCTATGGATATAAATAATTATCCTACCTATAAAATTATATTTGACAACTTTATTCGGCATTAAATAACCCATAGATTGTTGACATGCCGTTAACAAAACCAAACTTCATCGCTCTCAATGTTGAGCCCTCGGCCCTTCGCCTAATACGATGCATTCCACAGTGGCGTTTATTCTGCATTTTGTACGATGATAAATAAGTTTCATCGATCTCAACGTGGATACCTGGACCTTAATCCTAACCTGATGTATGTCTAGACAGTACTCACAAATGTAGGTCAAGGGCGGGCTTTTCTACAAAATGCCACTTTGTACAAACTAACCCCCTTTTTTAACGCAATATTCATTTTAATGGAAGTGGCGGAGTTGATGCTCACCCGAGAGGCTTCTTTACAATAAATACATAAATATGATTCTCTTAGATCAATTTGCTTAGGCATAGGGTCATTTTTAACTGAATGTCACATTCTTGGGTTTAATAATAGCCTAAAAGTAGTTAGCAGACACACATCTCAGTATCATTATACCTTTAAATATAGTGTATTTTTGTATATCTTCACATCCAAGCATTGGAAAATAATCTCAATATTAATGACATTGAATAATGAAATGTATTTATTAAAAGTTGTTTAGCATTTTTTTTTTTAAAGGCTTGAAACAATTGTCAGAGAAAGAAAGAGAGAGTCAACAGATGACGATTAGAACGGAAGTGACGCCGCCGTTACTGGCATAGCGCTGCCACGAACGATAGCCAGGGAGATGCGTTGGAACAACCAGGCTGACTCACGGGGCTCGTGCCTAGACATTGAAATCCTCCGTCCAATGTCCTGAAAAAATTTAACAGTCTCGGGGCCAAGCACACCCGACGTTTCCACTGAAATTGGTTGGAAGACGAAACGGTCAGTGAGCAAGCTATATTTTCCGCGCTTCCTTGTTTCGGCGAGCAGAGCCGCCGTGCCGGGCTTCACCGTGGATTCCGCAATCCTTGCTGGTGAAAAGGAGTCAGAACAAGTGGCGTCCCAGATCAGCGGCTTTCCGGCTCGGAAAGCAAACATAGTCATCCCGTCAGGCCTATGACCGTCGCCCCTGTTCAGGCCGACTGGTTCAAGGACTGATGCAAAACATGCCGAGTCGAGACCTCACCTGACTACATCGTTAAGGGCGGAGTGGCGAGGCAGGCGGCCGGCACTAAATCGACAAGAGAGAGGATGCAGGGCAAACTCGTCAACGACCTGCCCACAGCGACACTGGTGTGGGTGGCACAAACGGAGTCCCAGTATTATTATTATAGACACGTTACAATTATGCCTTGAGCAACTTGGCCTTCTGACCAGGATCAGAGTGTAGTACCGTTGGGTTTTTGGTGAAAGTTGAGTAGAAGTTCAAGTGTACTGAAAAAATATCACAAGACAAAGGTTGATAAAATTGTATTGAAGGAATGACTTGCAAACAAAAGTGTGTCTGCGGCTTAGATTAAAAAAAAATGTCTATTTATTTTTCTCCACGTGTAATTTTGTTAAGTCACGACAGACAAGATAAAGAATATGTATCCCCTCATCTCCACGTGTTATGTATATATTGGGTTGGCCAAAAAGCTCGTTCTTTTCTTTTAAATAATTAATAATTAAGCAGACATCCATTTTTTCTTTTCTGTATTTTTTCGTTTTTTTTTGTTTCGTCCAGTGCAGTCTTTTCTCATGACAATATTTAAGTCTAACTTAGTTTTTGTTTAGTATGTTTCTGAATTCTTGGGATGAGGGTTGATTATTTGGATCATTCGGAATATTGTTTTTCTCATATATATATATATATATATATATATATATATATATATATATATATATATAATTATTATTATTTCATGTATCCACATAAAATGTTATAAGAAGATATAATTTTTTATGTGTATCAATTTTCAGTATTTATTTCAACAGTGCTCGATAGTGAGTAGAGCTAGGTAGTAAGTTATGAAAATATATTTATGGCAATTAAGCTACACAGAGGCTTCCACGTTTCATCCCCGGAGGAAATCGTCAGGCTAAAATGCTCTGTGTAGCTTAATTGCCATAAATATATTTTCATAACCTACTATATATATATATATATATATATATATATATATATAATAAATATTACGCTCTTAATTTTTAACTTTAATTCTCAATTAATCGATCACTCTGCTGGGATTTTTCCTGCTATATTACAAAGAAGTTATATATATATATATATATATATATATATATATATATATATATATTGTTGAATATAAGAGACAACTTATGTCTGGATATCTTTTGGTAGATCCTTTCAATAGTCCGAATCAGAATCTTAGTTTCGGAGGGGAATTGGCCGATGAATTTGCCATAGTTTTTATTTGTGTCGCAAGTACTTTCAGACCCATCCGGGTCCATCTTCAGGGGAATGAGGATAATCAGGTACAGACCATGTATTAGTATTATAGATGGTTTAGGCGGGAATTATGTAATAAGTACGAAACTATATTTATTACAGAATATTAGTGCGAACAATGGCGAAGTATAATTTTTTTCTCCATCATCTTTTGTACATTAGTTAAGTTATAATAACGAGTGAGGAGGAAGGGGGGGGGGGGCTCGATGCATATAAAATGGAAATAAATATAAGAGGTTTATGTAGTTTGCTTGAAGCATTGTTTATTAGTATATAGAAATGTGATACTTAGAAGGCAACACAATGCAGAGGTGTGACGGTAGACACAAGTTGGAGCAAATAAGACATATAATGGTGAAACAAATTAAATAGTTTCACCCTTAATACAATGTATACATACACGTATATATATATATATATATATATATATATATATATATATATATATATATATTCCACAAATACACATATATCTGTCTATCTACACAATGTTACAATGTTATGTAATACCTGTATCAAGATGGTCTGGTGGAAACTCCGTATGATATAATATTTCGGGAACTCTTCTCTTCTTCAGAACCGTGTTTAACTAAAGTTTAAGCGTGCATATGAAGGTATCCGTAGGATGCAGTCTCGCAGAAAATACCGGTTAAATTTGAATTTCAAACAAGATTCAAAAATAAAATAAACTTTCTTTTTTTTTTTATATTTTATTTATCTATTTTTATCTAATTTATTTATTACAATTTTTTTTTGTTTTTACTTTTTAGAATCTTTCCTTTTTTTTCATTAAATTTTAAATTCTAATCTAAATTTAAACCAAGTCTATTCGTTTAAATTAATATGTCGGTTAATACTGTCATTAAACATTTCATTATCTGTTGGGTTCTATGGTTAATTAATTAGCATATGCAAATATTTAGGGAAACAATAATAGTTTAGAGATTTTTTTTTTAAATCTGATTCTTTTAATACTTAGGGAAACAATAATAGTTTAGAGATTTTTTTAAATCTGATTCTTTTAATATTTAGGGAAACAATAATAGTTTAGAGATTTTTTTAAATCTGATTCTTTTAATATTTAGGGAAACAATAATAGTTTAGAGATTTTTTTAAATCTGATTCTTTTAATATTTAGGGAAACAATAATAGTTTAGAGATTTTTTTAAAATCTGATTCTTTTAATATTTAGGGAAACAATAATAGTTTAGAGATTTTTTAAAATCTGATTCTTTTAATATTTAGGGAAACAATAATAGTTTAGAGATTTTTAAAATCTGATTCTTTTAATACTTAGGGAAACAATAATAGTTTAGAGATTTTTTTAAATCTGACTCTTTTAATACTTAGGGAAACAATAATAGTTTAGAGATTTTTTAAAATCTGATTCTTTTAATACTTAGGGAAACAATAATAGTTTAGAGATTTTTTTAAATCTGATTCTTTTAATATTTAGGGAAACAATAATAGTTTAGAGATTTTTTTAAATCTGATTCTTTTAATATTTAGGGAAACAATAATAGTTTAGAGATTTTTAAAATCTGATTCTTTTAATACTTAGGGAAACAATAATAGTTTAGAGATTTTTTTAAATCTGACTCTTTTAATACTTAGGGAAACAATAATAGTTTAGAGATTTTTTTAAATCTGATTCTTTTAATACTTAGGGAAACAATAATAGTTTAGAGATTTTTTTAAATCTGATTCTTTTAATATTTAGGGAAACAATAATAGTTTAGAGATTTTTTTTTAACCTGATTCTTTTAATATTTAGGGAAACAATAATAGTTTAGAGATTTTTTTTTAACCTGATTCTTTTAATATTTAGGGAAACAATAATAGTTTAGAGATATTTTTTTTAACCTGATTCTTTTAATATTTAGGGAAACAATAATAGTTTAGAGATTTTTTTTAATCTGATTCTTTTAATATTTAGGGAAACAATAATAGTTTAGAGATTTTTTTTTAACCTGATTCTTTTAATATTTAGGGAAACAATAATAGTTTAGAGATTTTTTTTAATCTGATTCTTTTAATATTTAGGGAAACAATAATAGTTTAGAGATTTTTTTTTTTAATCTGATTCTTTTAATATTTAAGGAAACAATAATAGTTTAGAGATTTTTTTTTAACCTGATTCTTTTAATATTTAGGGAAACAATAATAGTTTAGAGATTTTTTTTTACCTGATTCTTTTAATATTTAGGGAAACAATAATAGTTTAGAGATTTTTTTTTAACCTGATTCTTTTAATATTTAGGGAAACAATAATAGTTTAGAGATTTTTTTTAATCTGATTCTTTTAATATTTAGGGAAACAATAATAGTTTAGAGATTTTTTTTACCTGATTCTTTTAATATTTAGGGAAACAATAATAGTTTAGAGATATTTTTTTTAACCTGATTCTTTTAATATTTAGGGAAACAATAATAGTTTAGAGATTTTTTTTTTACCTGATTCTTTTAATATTTAGGGAAACAATAATAGTTTAGAGATTTTTTTTAACCTGATTCTTTTAATATTTAGGGAAACAATAATAGTTTAGAGATTTTTTTTAATCTGATTCTTTTAATATTTAGGGAAACAATAATAGTTTAGAGATTTTTTTTACCTGATTCTTTTAATATTTAGGGAAACAATAATAGTTTAGAGATATTTTTTTTAACCTGATTCTTTTAATATTTAGGGAAACAATAATAGTTTAGAGATTTTTTTTAATCTGATTCTTTTAATATTTAGGGAAACAATAATAGTTTAGAGATTTTTTTTTAATCTGATTCTTTTAATATTTAAGGAAACAATAATAGTTTAGAGATTTTTTTAACCTGATTCTTTTAATATTTAGGGAAACAATAATAGTTTAGAGATTTTTTTTAATCTGATTCTTTTAATATTTAGGGAAACAATAATAGTTTAGAGATTTTTTTTTTACCTGATTCTTTTAATATTTAGGGAAACAATAATAGTTTAGAGATATTTTTTTTAATCTGATTCTTTTAATATTTAGGGAAACAATAATAGTTTAGAGATTTTTTTTAACCTGATTCTTTTAATATTTAGGGAAACAATAATAGTTTTGAGATTTTTTTTAACCTGATTCTTTTAATATTTAGGGAAACAATAATAGTTTAGAGATTTTTTTTAACCTGATTCTTTTAATATTTAGGGAAACAATAATAGTTTAGAGATTTTTTTTTAATCTGATTCTTTTCATATTTAGGGAAACAATAATAGTTTAGAGATTTTTTTTTTACCTGATTCTTTTAATATTTAGAGAAACAATAATAGTTTAGAGATTTTTTTTTAACCTGATTCTTTTAATATTTAGGGAAACAATAATAGTTTAGAGATTTTTTTTAATCTGATTCTTTTAATATTTAGGGAAACAATAATAGTTTAGAGATTTTTTTTACCTGATTCTTTTAATATTTAGGGAAACAATAATAGTTTAGAGATATTTTTTTTAACCTGATTCTTTTAATATTTAGGGAAACAATAATAGTTTAGAGATTTTTTTTTTACCTGATTCTTTTAATATTTAGGGAAACAATAATAGTTTAGAGATTTTTTTTTAACCTGATTCTTTTAATATTTAGGGAAACAATAATAGTTTAGAGATTTTTTTTAATCTGATTCTTTTAATATTTAGGGAAACAATAATAGTTTAGAGATTTTTTTTTAATCTGATTCTTTTAATATTTAAGGAAACAATAATAGTTTAGAGATTTTTTTAACCTGATTCTTTTAATATTTAGGGAAACAATAATAGTTTAGAGATTTTTTTTTAATCTGATTCTTTTAATATTTAAGGAAACAATAATAGTTTAGAGATTTTTTTTTAACCTGATTCTTTTAATATTTAGGGAAACAATAATAGTTTAGAGATTTTTTTTTTACCTGATTCTTTTAATATTTAGGGAAAAAATAATAGTTTAGAGATTTTTTTTAATCTGATTCTTTTAATATTTAGGGAAACAATAATAGTTTAGAGATTTTTTTTTAATTTGATTCTTTTAATATTTAGGGAAACAATAATAGTTTAGAGATTTTTTTTTAATCTGATTATTTTAATATTTAGGGAAACAATAATAGTTTAGAGATTTTTTTTTAACCTGATTCTTTTAATATTTAAGGAAACAATAATAGTTGAGAGATTTTTTTTTAACCTGATTCTTTTAATATTTAGGGAAACAATAATAGTTTAGAGATTTTTTTTAACCTGATTCTTTTAATATTTAGGGAAACAATAATAGTTTAGAGATATTTTTTTTAACCTGATTCTTTTAATATTTAGGGAAACAATAATAGTTTAGAGATTTTTTTTTTACCTGATTCTTTTAATATTTAGGGAAACAATAATAGTTTAGAGATTTTTTTTTAACCTGATTCTTTTAATATTTAGGGAAACAATAATAGTTTAGAGATTTTTTTTAATCTGATTCTTTTAATATTTAGGGAAACAATAATAGTTTAGAGATTTTTTTTACCTGATTCTTTTAATATTTAGGGAAACAATAATAGTTTAGAGATATTTTTTTTAACCTGATTCTTTTAATATTTAGGGAAACAATAATAGTTTAGAGATTTTTTTTAATCTGATTCTTTTAATATTTAGGGAAACAATAATAGTTTAGAGATTTTTTTTTAATCTGATTCTTTTAATATTTAAGGAAACAATAATAGTTTAGAGATTTTTTTAACCTGATTCTTTTAATATTTAGGGAAACAATAATAGTTTAGAGATTTTTTTTAATCTGATTCTTTTAATATTTAGGGAAACAATAATAGTTTAGAGATTTTTTTTTTACCTGATTCTTTTAATATTTAGGGAAACAATAATAGTTTAGAGATATTTTTTTTAATCTGATTCTTTTAATATTTAGGGAAACAATAATAGTTTAGAGATTTTTTTTAACCTGATTCTTTTAATATTTAGGGAAACAATAATAGTTTAGAGATTTTTTTTAATCTGATTCTTTTAATATTTAGGGAAACAATAATAGTTTAGAGATATTTTTTTTAACCTGATTCTTTTAATATTTAGGGAAACAATAATAGTTTAGAGATTTTTTTTAATCTGATTCTTTTAATATTTAGGGAAACAATAATAGTTTAGAGATTTTTTTTTAATCTGATTCTTTTAATATTTAAGGAAACAATAATAGTTTAGAGATTTTTTTAACCTGATTCTTTTAATATTTAGGGAAACAATAATAGTTTAGAGATTTTTTTTTAATCTGATTCTTTTAATATTTAAGGAAACAATAATAGTTTAGAGATTTTTTTTTAACCTGATTCTTTTAATATTTAGGGAAACAATAATAGTTTAGAGATTTTTTTTTTACCTGATTCTTTTAATATTTAGGGAAAAAATAATAGTTTAGAGATTTTTTTTAATCTGATTCTTTTAATATTTAGGGAAACAATAATAGTTTAGAGATTTTTTTTTAATTTGATTCTTTTAATATTTAGGGAAACAATAATAGTTTAGAGATTTTTTTTTAATCTGATTATTTTAATATTTAGGGAAACAATAATAGTTTAGAGATTTTTTTTTAACCTGATTCTTTTAATATTTAGGGAAACAATAATAGTTTAGAGATTTTTTTTTAACCTGATTCTTTTAATATTTAGGGAAACAATAATAGTTTAGAGATTTTTTTTAATCTGATTCTTTTAATATTTAGGGAAACAATAATAGTTTAGAGATTTTTTTTAATCTGATTCTTTTAATATTTAGGGAAACAATAATAGTTTAGAGATTTTTTTTAATCTGATTCTTTTAATATTTAGGGAAACAATAATAGTTTAGAGATTTTTTTTTAACCTGATTCTTTTAATATTTAGGGAATCTGTTTTTTTTTTCTTCTCTTGATTTTTTTTTTTTTTAAACGAGATAGAATTCAGAAATTTGTTCAAAAAGACTATAGGGGGGTTGCGGAAAATTTTTGCCGCCACATAAATTCTAATAAATAGGATAAGCCACCACTTTTTGTTGAGTACTTGTTAAATATAATAATTCGCGCATATTCAAGGCATTCACGTCGATTACGTCCATTTCCGGAGAGGCTAGAAATTATGTACTTAAAAAAAGAGAGAGTAATCTGCCCCATTACACCATTGGAACTCTTCTAAAATAAATTTCGACTTGTGTACCCGATTTATACTAGTGCCAAAAATATTAGTGTGCACCGAAAATTACGGAAAATAATCAAGTATTTTTATTTAAGCCGCCGCCATTTTTTATCCATTATCAGAGATTTTCGTCTTAGTTAATGACTCAAGAGTTACTGATTGTCTCCCCTTGGCGTCATAACAGCCTAAATCGCTGAATTAATCTTATTTTTTATTAAAATTCTCACTTTCCGTAATTTTCGGTGTACGCTAAAATTGCTGCTTCTTTACTTTTACTGCGACATGAAAAGGCACTTCTGCAGATTAGGGGCGGGCCGAAATTATTTGGTTTTCATTTTAGAAGAGCTCTAATAGTGTAAGGGGCCGACAACTCATTTTTTGTTTCACTTTTATTAAGTACATCATTTCTCCGAAAATGGAAAATATGATTTTTTTTTTAATCAGAAAAAAAATAATCAATTAATTAACAGAACATTTATCGAAAAAATTAATAGAACATTTATTGAAGAAAATAAAATTTGTGAAAATCAACAGTAATAGAACATTTATTGAAGAAAAGAAAATTTGTGAAAATCAACAGTAATAGAACATTTATTGAAGAAAAGAAAATTTGTGAAAATCAACAGTATATTAATAGAACATTTGTTGAAGAAAAGAAAATTTGTGAAAATCAACAGTATATTAATAGAACATTTCTTGAAGAAAATAAAATTTGGGAAAATCAACAGTAATAGAACATTTATTGAAGAAAAGAAAATTTGTGAAAATCAACAGTATATTAATAGAACATTTCTTGAAGAAAATAAAATTTGGGAAAATCAATAGTAATAGAACATTTATTGAAGAAAAGAAAATTTGTGAAAATCAACAGTATATTAATAGAACATTTGTTGAAGAAATTAAAATTTGGGAAAATCAACAGTATATTAATAGAACATTTATTGAAGAAAATAAAATTTGGGAAAATCAACAGTATATTAATAGAACATTTATTGAAGAAAATAAAATTGGTGAAAATCAACAGTATATTGATAGAACATTTATTGAAGAAAATAAAATTTGGAAAAATCAACAGTATATTTTTTCATTTCAAAACGAACAGTTAAATTAGAACGGTCATCGTGTTTGGTTTAACACATTTTTTATTAAAAAAAAAAAATTTACAGTTTAAAAAATATTTTTTTTTCTCTTGATTTCTTTTTAAACGGGATACAATTCGAGAAATTTGTTCAAAAAGACTCGGGGGGGGGGGGTAGTAGAAAAAAATAGTTGTCGGCCCCTTATACTATTGGAGCTCTTCTAAAATGAAAACAAATAAATTTCGGCCCGTCCCTAATCTGCAGAAGTGCCCATAAAAATATTTAAAGAAATCTATAAACTGTGTTATGTACTTTACTTACGTGTTAGCTGAAAATAAGATTGTTATAGAAAAAATTACGCGAATTCATCCAGTATTTATTAAATTATAAGAAAAAGAATAGAAAAAAAACGATCTTACATATCTGTAGACATTTATACTTACTTATTAGACAAGGGAGATAACTCAAATTTGGTTTTCGGGAAAGCTCAAAATGGTGTTTTTTTTAATTTTAAATTTAATAAATACTGGTTGAATTTGCGTAATTTATGGTGTACAGTTTTCTTTTCAGCTACCACGTAAGTACATAACAAAGTTTATTCATTTCTTTAGTTTTTTTTTAAGAGGAGCCTAGCATGTCATTGTGAAAGTACAGAAGCACTCTAATATTTTTCAATAACAAGTAAGTATTTCATAAAGTTTTTCGTGTCATTTTATTTTCAACTGCCATATTTCACAGGCATAAAAATTGACCCTTATTTAATCCAGAAGAGATATATGGATACATACGTTTCCACATAAGTATTAATAAAAGTGACAGAGCTCGAACCCGGAACGTCGAGTCCAGTACACGTCGCCACTTTCCCACTAAATATTATAGTTAGTAGCAGTATATGATGGCTGTACGACTTGTAATATCAGCAGTAGTAGTTGTTGTAGCAGCAACACAAGTAGTTGTTGTTGTTGTTGTTGTAGTAGTAGTAGTAGTAGTAGTAGTAGTATTTGAGAGAGAACCTGCCGTTTTTTTGACTCGCAAAGGAGGCGGCCACTGCAGAAATCTCCAATTCTTTCGTTTTCAATTGTGACAAAAATATACAAAACGGCTTCAAAACCATCGTTTCCGACCACGAAAGCCTCCGTTCTCTGTCATATAAATATATACACATAGTTCTATTTTTCCATTTCAATACTTCGATTAATCAAGAGAGAGGCATTTTATTATTCACAGTCGACGCACTCACACTTCATAATAATCCAAGAATAATACCATTTTATGCGGATGCCTCAGTGCTTTATCTTTGATCGTCACAAGAAAAGGAAAACACTTCCTGGTTTTTGATGCGTGTGTGCCACCATATTTTATTTTTATTTCTAATCTCTTAATTGCTTTTTAAACATTCGGTTTTAATTGCTGCTACAACTCACTTAGTAAATTTCACACCCTCAACACGTAAAAGCAAAAATACACGAAAAAAAAAAAGCAAAAAAACAACAAAAAAACATTTGACAATAAGTATAAAAAAAAAATAATAAAACTGTATTTCACTAGGGAAAAAAATATTTTTTTAAAAAAACAAACAAAAAAAACCAGCCATCACAATTTAAATTAAAAAAAAAATTATTACAAAATTGTATTCCATACTTAATAATAAATACGCTATATATTCATTCAGTGATTCACAAACACATATATTTATATATTTTAATTTCGAAGTTATTTTATTAAAAATAATCTTTATTGACAAATATTAACAAAACAAGCAGGATTTTATTTTTTATTTTACAATATTTAAGTTAAAAAAAAATATATATATATATATCATTTTTTGCGTACGTTTAATTGATTCGTTGCGTACACACATACAAATACACATTTATATATAGCTCTTTTATTTTTTTATTGGTGGCCACCTGCTATATTGTCTCCTTGCTTGTTGTTGTTGTGGTTGGCCCTGGATTTTACACACTGGTCATCATCATCACACACAACATCTTGCGATGCCCTTGTTTGGTAAAAAACACGAGACGGACAAAAAACACAGGGATACGGAAATCAGGAAACGATATGATTTCAAAGAAATATTAGGGACGTAAGTATACCATTTTCTTACGTTCGTTTTATGTCGTAAAATCAGGTGTGTCTCATTTATTTCATGATGATGATGATGATGATGGAATATTCGAAAAAAATATCCTCATTTTTAATGAAGTTAAATTACTGTAGTATACTTTGTTTTATTCATGTCTATTTTAATAATAATAAAATTGTGTGACCCCTTCTCGTGTGTCCGTGTGTGTGTGTGCATTTCTCGCGTCTACGTGACTTACACATTATTATTTATTTATTCGGTACTGTTGCAGTTTACGGACAGTGCTGAAATAATCACGTTATTATTTAGAGACCCATTCTTAACATGAGTAGGGGGGGGGGGGGGCGTGGCTTTGTTAACTATTCTGTACTTTCACCTAACAATTTAATAAACAAAAGATACCGCAAAAATTGAATTTAACTTGAAAATCCTATCTGAAATAGCACGGTCCGTAAACTGCAGAAGTACCATTTATTGAAATGAAAAATGCACTAGCATAAATTACAAACACGACATTTTTAAAAGAGATCCTATTTAAAAATAATTTAATTACGAAATTAAATCCACCAGAATACATTTCTGTTTTTTTCGTAAACAAGTCAGCCATTTTAATATTTTGTTAATAGTTGAAAAAAAAAAAAGACGGAATTACTTTGTGACCCTACGAAATTTGAAAGTAATTTAGAAGCATTTAAAATGGCTTTAAAATTCTTGGCGACTCTTCACGTATTAAAAGATTGCAAGTTTTGGAATCCAATAATTTTACGGATAGAAATTAAAATAATAATAAAATTAGTTAAAGTTTTATAACCATTTGGTTAAATTAATAATTTAATGACTAAACGATATCGTGATAATTAAATTTAACTTTCAAAATCCTATTTTAAAAAATAATTTGGTAAAAAAACAAAAAAAACAAAAACGGTATAGTTAAAATAAAAAAGAAAAACGTGAAACAAAAAATTAAACTAGACATATTCCCTGGAAACACCGGGTAGGGGCATCGAATTATTATTATTAGAATTAGTAAAATTTTACACTTTGCTCAACAGAAAAATAGAAATGAGATTCTAATTTGTTTGTTTTATTTGTTCGTGTCTTTTTATACGTAAAAACCCTGGAAAAATGAAAAATAAATAAGAATTATTTAGACTTTGCAGTGGGGGTTCATTTTACTATATCGATTTAACGTAAAACGATCACCCAGTTCTTAGCCACGGTGTAGGCTAGAACGAGTAACCATTTTCTGATTATAAAAATGCGATCATTTTGGAAATATAAAAAATAATTTCATAGAATCACCCTGTCTCCAATTATGCGTGTTTTATTTTGTATATACAAAATAAAGACTCCCGATCACCAACCCTAAGTCCGGGTGGCAATGCCCCTTCTCCAAATAAAAATAGACGGAAGTCTAGTATTTACGTTCATTTATACTTTTTTTTATTCTTAAAAACCACCCGATTGGAGACAGTAGTGATTCTATAAAATTACCATACTAAAAATGGTTACTCGTTCTGTTCTGCGCTTTCTAAATGAAAGTCAAGTAATATGATTCACTTGTGCTCCTGAAAGCAACGGAAAGCAGTATTTTTCGGTCGCGCCACTATTGTATCATTGAACCAAAATATAATTAATGTTTACGACCATTTCTTTTGTAGTATGCAACATTACACACATCTCTAAATAATGAATAAATAAAGGTGCTTGTACAGATCGTGACCCATGTCTCACAATATTGGCTCGGTAAAATCCGGTAACGAGTTACGGTGACAGCCACAAGGATACGAAAAATGGAAACAGCGTTTACGAATAAGGGCGGAAAAACTCTTTCTGGTCTATTTAAATTCATGTAGTTTATTTTGTTGTTAGGTAAACGTTAATATTACCGACATAAATTATTTTAAAGGAAATACAGTCGGGAAAATAGTCAAAAACAGTTTATTTTGCTTTACCTTGGCCTTTTGGCTAAGATCAAAGTGTAGTATCTGTTCCGATGGATACCCCATAAACTGGTATTGTCTTGGCCTCCGGGGCTTGATTTACGCCGGTCAATGGGTCTGTCCTGTGCAGTTCTAGGAGGTCCACTCTCCCAGGCTTGGCCTCCCCTCTTTGGGGGGGGGGGAGTAAGTTTATTGCTTACTGCCTGAGGCGCCCTTACCGGGGAATGCCGACGGGGCTGCCCAGGCAATTTTTAATGGCCAGAGTGCTCACTTTCTCGGGCGTTGGCTTTTCAAACCCCACTTTCCTGACCCGACCTTGGGTCACATCTTACTTGTGGGAGTAAGATAAAACTGGCCTTGTTCCTAACCTCCTGGAGAGGAGGTAAATAAATACTCATTTGTGATTATATTTAATAGAAGCTATAAGCCTTTTAAATTGTCGTAAATATCGGATCTGAGGAAAGTAGCCATTTTTGTTTACGTTACTAACTGACTAACCAAAAATGATTACTTTACTCAAAATCGGTATATACGCCAACTTTAAAGGCTTATAACTTTTAAATATTATTTTTTTAACGCAAATAGGTCACAAATTAGGTAGGTAAAGCAAGTTTCGGTGCTTATTTATATCGAGGAAAGTGTATGGCTATACTTATACTTACGTGTCAGTGAAAATTTTTAGTGTATACAAAAAATTAAGGAAAATTATCGAGTAGAATTTTAATTAAAAAAAAATTAAATTAATTTACTATTCGGAGTTCACGAACTCCGAACGACATTCGCGTCAAGCCAGCGCGTCGTAGAAGATAATCTCTCTTCTAATATGAAGACGCCACTATGTCTTGTCGTTCGGAGTTCGTTGACTCCGAATAGTAAATTTTTATTTTTTATTAAAATTCTACTCGTTTATTTTCCGTAATTTTTACTATACACTAACATTTTTCACGAATAACTAAGTATATCCATATGTTTTCCTGTTAATTTCTTTTGAGCTGGCATATTTCGCATGTATCTCAATATAAATAAGCACCCGACTTTTTACTAATTTCTCAACTGTATTTCCTTTAAAATAATTTATGTCGCCAATAGTAATGCTTACCTATTGTTTATTTTTTTAAATTATTTTTTTTGTTGTAATTAGTAATTATTAGATGTGCAATTGTCTTCTTGTAATTATTCTTATTGTTACATTGTTTATTATTTTAGTAATTAATTGGTATTAATTAGAGTAAAATCTAACGAATACTTAGTAATTACTACATTAAAAAAAAAAACGATAAAACGCTACAACAATTAATTACCACAACAAAAAATGCAATCACATCCAACAATGTAAATAAATCAGGAAGTGTTTTGTCGTTCCGTCTCTAGAAAATTGTTTTAATTTTAGGTACAAATGCCAAATGGTCATCTAAGAATTTAACGGAGATCCCCGAGTTTGGACGACAAATTACGGAATTTGCCGAGACATGCAGACGATAAAATATTTTTAAAAACCTGATCCTTTCGCTAGTTTACAGTCGCAGATTTGTAATCTGAACCCGGTTTCAGATAAAGAACATCACCCATCACCTTCTTCTTCTTAAACCCTACTGCTAACCCTAAGTCTAAGTGACAACAGACCCCCCCCCCCCAAAAAAAAAACCAAGAGCGAAAGAATAATAAATGAATTTCTTTTTAATTTTTTTAATGATTTATGTGCCTCCAGCCTCCGTTTCTCCCCCACAAAAATAAGTAACAGTAAAAACAATGCCCTTTTCTTCTGTTTGCAAACAAAAAAAAAACTTCTGTTCGTACATCACGACTCGGGAATCTCCGTAGATACTGGAATTTTAAGATGACTATTCTGCACAAGAACCTCAATTGTGTCGTTGCCTCAGCTGTCGCCGTAACTCGTTACCAGATTTTACCGAGACAATATTGGGTATAATTTTACTATCATGCCCATCGTATTTTAGCAAAAATCAATAAAAATGACATTCTACTTTTTTTTAGGCGATTACATATAAACAGCCTGAAAAAATCTCCGCAGAAAAGGAATTAAAATAAATAAATATTTTAGCGTGGGGGGGGGGGGTCAATTTCCTATATAAATTTAGCGTAAAATGAGCACCCACTCCCACACCAGTTAGCGGTAAATAGGGATGTGTAACCATTTAAACAAACAAACAAACAAACAATTTTTAGGGAAAGCAGATTTTGTGCGATATGAATGGAGGTGTGGGTTAACTAAGCTTATACTTTTGGGGGAGAGGGAGGGATGATCGCAAGGCAAATAAATTGGGGGTGGGGGTCATTTTTTTCCTACAATAGTGTGGAAACAATATTTAATGTTTTAGCGTACATTTTTTACTGGCCCCTCAAAAAATGTGAGGGAGCGGCGATCTCATTTTTATTTTTAGCTAAAATACGATGGGTGTGATAGTAAAAATGTACCCAATATTGTCAGCCATGGGTCACGATCTGTACAGGCATCTTAATCTTTATCAAAAGTGTGCTTCTACAGATGAGGGCACATATGAAAAACGTAGTTACAAATAAAAACTATTTATACTCACGTATTAGATCAAATTGTCGAGTAGAATTTTAATTTAAAAAATAAATCAGTTTTATCGTATTTTGCTGACCATTATTCATTTATTACTTGTTTATATGACAGACTGAGTTATGTCCCCCTGGTTTACGCGTTTTTCGCTCTAATCAATGTCGGGTTCGTAAAATACGAAAAACTGATTTTTATTATTAATTAAAATTCTACTCGGTAATTTTTGCTAATTTTTTGTGTAGATAGCTATTTTTGCCTGACACATAAGTATATCAAAGAGTTTTCCGGTTAATTTATTTGGAACTGCGATTTTCATGTGTACCCTCATCTGTATAAGCACCATTAAAATAAATGTTGGAAAATATTGGCAGCATTGGATAAGGATCTGTACAAGTGATTAAGCCGTAAACTAAAAGAGTATATAATAAAAAATATTGAAAAATACATTCATTTCGTCGTCAGGAGAAGGGTGATCATAGAAATGTATTGAAAAATGGGCCTGCCGAGCGGTGTTTATCGAATGAAACAAAACCATGTAAACCTGAACCGTTAGTATTCGCCAAAATGTTAAAATAATTTTATTTTCAGAAAATGAAATAGTTTTGATTGCAAGGTGCTCGACTGAGCTCCTATCTCTAATTCATTTTTGTAAAACATTCACAGCAAGAACTCGCCCTTCTATCACAACGGGGGGGGGGAACTTTTCTTTCTTCCTCCATGTGCCTAGCATCAGGTGGAATTTCCATGGACAAGGCTTCTTTGCAAGGGCAAACCGTATGTGGAACACATTACCGTGGGACTGCTTACCTGCAGATAACAACATAGTTGTCTTCAAATCCAATGTCAACGGAATGGTTGATAACCAGAAAAGACTACGAAGAGGAAAATATGAGAAATATGAAAATGCTAATAAATATAATAATTCACAGTAAGCGTTTAAAATAAATCTATTATTAGACTGATTAAAAAAGTTAAAGGTGTTGACTTTCCCCAAAGAGAACTAAATATCCGATAAATGCTTTCTTCTTATATATATATATATATATATATATATATATATATATATATATATATATATATATATATATATATATATATATATAAAGCCAAAAACTATATTATTTATGTATTCATCAACGTTTCGTCTTTATTGTAAGACTTCCTCAGGATGAAGGAAAAAGAAATATACAAGCATCAATTTGATTTGCCTGAAAGCGGCGAGCTTCCGCATATATATATATAAGGAGATTTAGTGAATTAGAACAACAAGTCTATTATGGCGTACGGTCGTTTCCAAAACATTCTGGAAATACTTTATTTCATTCTTTAATTTTTTAAAAAACCAACAAAAGCTACTCCAAAACGTCACTTCATCAGCGCCTTTAGCATCACATCTTACAGAAATTCACGGAAATACAAACATTGTTAAAAATAACAGAATTCGTCTGTTTAGCTATATCTGTATTTTTTCAAGTTTTCTAATGATTTTTTGTGTGTGTGTTAAAATCAAAAAAAAAATGATAAAAATTCTGTATGTGTCATGAACATTTTTTGATTCCTCTTCGAATCATCTTCAGGTGTCGAAAGCAAAAGGGACTAAAAACGCTTACCTAACATTATATATATATATATATATATATATATATATATATATATATATATATAAAATTATTAATACCTACAGACGCTAGCGTTTCAAGCTTATTGCTCTCATCAGTGCAGGAAAGTAACAATTTCAGACAGTCGGGAGGCACGAACCCGGTTCACAGAGTCAGCCTAGAATCTTCAAGCAGTCGCCATATCCACTCGGCCAACGGGAACTGTCACGTAATTAAGGGAAATTAAGATCTATATGTACCTAGAAGTGGGCACAGATAGAAGACTAGTCGAGAGTGTTCGACGAACGTATTCGGAACTTTGCATTAGAGCTTTTTGACAGTCTATTTTTAACATCCCCGAGAGTGCTCAACTTTAATTTCTTAAAGGGGCTTAGTATAATATATATATATATATATATATATATATATATATATATATATATATATGACTAGCTGTCCCTATCGGGCGTTGCACGGGGTGCAGTGAAGTATGTTTTTTAAATATTTTATTTATTTGCACATTTTTAAAATTTATACAGAAAAATCTTAGTCGTAAAGAGGAAAACTCTTATGTTCTTAAATTAAAAATGAGTTATTCCCCTTGATCATTTTGATTTTTCGGTCATAATTGAAATATGCTTCCATGTTACTAGTTGTTCGGGTGGGACTACATATAGTCTTGTTAATAAACTATCGTGGCGTATGTTATTTTAGTGCCAATAACATGGTACAACAATAATGAACGAAAAATTGGCTAGTCAAAATCAAAGTTTGATATGTCAGCTTAAAT
Source organism: Sepiola atlantica (assembly GCA_963556195.1). Lineage (NCBI taxonomy): Eukaryota > Metazoa > Mollusca > Cephalopoda > Sepiida > Sepiolidae > Sepiola > Sepiola atlantica. The sequence goes on from OY744518.1 coordinate 83,612,721, forward strand.
GATATTCAGGTCCAACTTTTAAAATCTCACAAGAAAACTTTAAATTATTTTGCTGTGGGACTATTTACTTGCCTCCTCACGAGTTAAACACAAGGTCGGTTTTTAATGTGAATAAAATCCAGCCCCCCCCCCCCCCCCAAAGCGACATTGGATTGGGGAAAAAATTTTAAAAATTGTCTGTCTAGAACAGATACTACACTTTGTTCTTAACCTTTTGCTGTGTCACAGCTCTTCAGTGTGGCTAAACCAGATTAAATCTCGACCATTTTTTTTAAAATTTTGACAGTCGAAGATTTTAACCGTTAAGCCATCAGCACAAGACACGAAGGAGTGAAATCTGAATGTTTATATAACAAATCTGATAGAGGAAATGTTTGTTTCCACTTAGCATAATGCAGTATTCGTTCGTAAAAAGAATCGAGTTCTCTAGATTTTCAGTGTCGCGCATATGTAAACACATGAAAAAGAAATTCATTTAAATGATATAATTTCTCCTGCTCGAACCAATTAAGTTCGTTAGCTCGAATCATAAAACACCTGACACGACTGATCACGTTTGAGAGTGATCTGGCGTTTGGGTTTAAATGCTTTCTACGTCTAGCCACACTGACGAGTCTTGAAATTCCAAAACAGCTGTCAAATATGTATTTTTAAAGATTTAAATTATTTACAAATCACATTCCAAATAAAGAGAAGATAATCCTCCCTTTTTTTTTTTTCGGGCATTGTTATTGTTTGTTTCTGTGTACAATTGAAGATTATCAAGAAATGCACTTAGGAAGAAAGACGCCGTTTGAACAATTTTTTGTGTTATATAATGTATAACTGAAAATAAACATCGTCTGAAAACTTGTGTGCACTCTTTGTTTGGAATATGATTTGAAAAGAATTTAAATCTTTAAAAAGAGATACATAGCCCTATCTCATTATACAATGGATTTTTCAAGTTGATTATGCATGAACTCGCTTATGTTTCTAAACTTGATGTTTGGATTTGTAACACGAATGAACTATTTTCTGTCGATCGGCTTAGCGAATCATTGTAATCATCGCCTCTTCACCAGGTGCGCGTCTTTCTCGGCCTTTTTGGTTCGGAACAAACCGGAAAACAGTGGGCAGTCTAATATTTAGAAAGGGTTAGGAGGGTCTTACTAACTGGGTTTTGCTTTTCTCCCCTACCCCATTATACTCCAATGAATTTCTGTAAATATAACCATATTTATTTATTTATTTATTTATTTATTTTATTATATATAAAAAATTTTTTTTAAAAACCAAGGAAAATTTTAAGATTGCAAACTTATTTTATAATAGCCTAAGTAGGATGGCCCCTAGAGTAAATGTGGTATTGTGGTGACTGAGAATATTCTAGTTAAGAGTAGGATAGACAATTGTATTACCTTTGACAAAGGATGACCAACGACTTTCCCCACACTTTTGATGGCCTTGTGCCTAATTTGTTTTGAATATTAACATGTATTTTCTGCAAATAAAATTTTAAAGTGTAGTATCTGTTCCGATGGATACTGCACTCCATAGACTGGTATCGTCTTGGCCTTCGGGGCTTGATTTACGCCGGCCTATGGGACGGTCGTGTGCAGTTCTAGAAGGTCCACCCTCCCAGGCTTTGCCTCCCCTCTTTGGGGAGGAGTAAGTTTTGCTTACTGCCTGAGGCTGCCGGGGAATGCTGACGGAGCTGCCTAGGCAATTTTAAGGTCCCTAAGTACTCTTCCTCTAGTGCTGACTTCTCAACTCCCACTTTCCGACTTTGTGTCACATTTTACTCCGTGGGAAGTAGATAAATAGGGTCTGTATGTAACGAGATTAACGTGCGATCGCTAAAGCCAGATCACGTGATCGATATGAACATTTCAATTCGTGACTTACTCCCAAAGAGGCAAGATGTGATTCTGCGTTCTCTACCGAGCCGACGGTAGAAGAACCGACTCCGGGGAATTATTTCGTCTTGTATACATTCATCGGTAAATTTATAGAAGTGCACCCCTCGTATTTCGCCCCCTAAAAAAACGTTTCTACTTTTTGGGGCAAATTACATGTAAACAGCCTAAAAAAATATCTGCTATGAAAAATAATTATGAAAATTTTTCTTATTTTAGGAGGGGGATCACTTTCCTATATAAGTTATACGTAAAGTGAGCCCCCATTTCTTGCCCACATAAATCTCACCCCTCACATTTTCCCCTCTAAATAAGGTAAAAATAAATAAAAATTCTTTTTTTGGTAAATTACATGTAAACAGCCATAACAATAGAATTTTTATTTATTTTTACCTTATTTATCTCATCTTAAAAAATGGCTTATTCACATCTAAAGGTTCCTCCAAAAAAAAAAGAACGAACGAACCTTTTGGCAAACCCAATACATACCCTCAAACTCCCGAAATGCATTAGTAAATATTATAAGGAAGCGACCATTGTTTATTTTTCCTTTGTCTTTTCCTAGTTTCTATTTTGTTTTGTTTCTCTCCCCTTGCCGTGTCAAAAACATTTTCCTATTTATCATACCCCTTTTTGAGGTCTTCTACAGTAAGACCCCACCTAATTAAGTACCGAAAGGAAAAAAAAAATTAAATAAAAAAAAACAAACCCAGTGAACTTTCTCCCAGAAGGACATGTAACAACCTCCGAAATCAAATATGGGTGAAGATAGCAAGAGCGACTTGTTTATAGATATAAACAAACTCAACGAAACATTAATTTTCGATCTGGGCCTGCTCCAGGCTTGAAACCTATGGTACCATATTGATTTGACCTGATCTTCTGTAACATTATTAATAAATAAATATTATGCTCTTATTATTAAATAACTGAGCACTCTGTTAGATTTCTTTATATCAAACAAAACCATATATATATATATATATATATATATATATATATATATAAACTCAGGAGTTAGGGACTTTAAAGAACTTTGCCTGAACATTGAATTGTAATAAAATTTGATTCGTACCTAATTTTATTCTTTATCTATTGCTATTAATGCTCTATCCAGTATATTGAGCTTTATTTTTATCCGGATGTCCACTAATTGAAGATATTAGTTGCCTCTTATATCTTTTGTTGTATTAACCATATATATATATATATATATATATATATATATATATATAAGCAAACATTCTATTTATTTAGGCAGCATTTTGTATATTGTGTGTGCATTTAGGCAGCATTTTTTCAAATAAGCAAACATTGTTAAAAATGATAGTTTTTTTTGTTTAATTATAACTTTTTTTTCAATTTTTCTAATGTATGTGTTTTTTTGTTTTTTGTTATTCAATTTGCTGCCTTTTTGCTATTTCTGAAGTCTTTTCATTGGTGTTGTTTTTTAGTACTGAAATCTGATGTTGTTTTTCTCTCAAGAGACTTTTGTACGAAAAAACGTGGTAGAATCTTCCAAGATAAAGAAAAATAAAATATTTCCAAAATAAATCTGGGAAACAATCGTACGCCTAATAATAGGTGGTTTTTAATTCTTGGAACAATGTTCAAAATTTTATTGATCTCAACTAACTTATATATATGTGTGTGTTTGTAAAATCACACATTGAAACGTTGATGAAATGGCAATATATTTTTAATATATTTTTATAGAATATATTTTTAAAAATATTTTGAAACCTAAACAACGCAGATATTTGGGCTTTTTTTAAAATTAAATTATTTATTTACTTCAAAAACTTTTCTTTTTTTTTATAAACGTGAGTACTTTCGGTAATAGATACCCTTGTCAGAAGTATAAGCATATTTCTTCTTTTTGTCTTCTTTTTTCTTCCTGGCTGAGACATTTCTATCGCAGTCAAGTTTTTAAAGTAAAAAAATAATTTATTTAAAAAAAACAAATATCTGCGTTGTTCAGGTTTCAAAATATTTCTGTTCTCATAAAAATAAATTTGCAGACGTGATTATTGAAGCGAGCCGGACACACGTACGTTCACTTGTATGATATAGATAATGTACCTGCTTTCAACCCAAAGATAACGTTTCTTTTAATGGGAGTCGCTAAAACTGTAATTGAATGGAAACCCGTATTTTGCGTCGCAGGCTTTGGGATAAAAACCGATTTTGGTTGGCGAGTGACGGTGAGTAACGAGACGGAGGGTAAAATATATTAAAAAGGGAGAAATGAAGAATTGTTCTAATTTCAAGAGAAAACGATGAGAATCGTTTCCGGCTCTTTTAGCTGTTGTTATTGTTGTTGTTGTTGTATCATTCTAAGACATGGTGGTTGACGACATCGCTGGATTTCAAAGATCAGGTGATGGGGGTGGTTCATTGTTACTCAGCCCCCCCCTCTTTCTCTCTTTCTCTTTCTCTCTTTCTCTTTCTCTCTTTCTCTTTCTCTCTCTCTTTCTCTCTCTTTCTCTCTCTCCCTTCTTTCTCTCTTTCTCTCTCTCTCTCTTCTTTCTCTTTCTCTCTCTCTTTCTCTTTCGCTCTCCCTTTCTCTTTCTCTTTCTCTCTCTCTTCCTTCTCTCTTTCTCTTTCTCTTCCTTCTCTCTCTCTTCCTTCTCTCTTTCTCTCTCTCTCTCCTTCTCTAGCTCTTTCTCTCTTTCTCTTTCTCTCCCTTTCTCTCTTTCTCTCTCTCTCTTTCTCTCTCTCTCTAGCTCTTTCTCTCCCTTTCTCTCTTTCTCACACTCTTTCTACTAGCAGAGTTACCCGGCGTTGCCCGGTGATATGGATAACAAAATATTGGGTTAGAAATTTAGTTCCCGCCGTTTCTTAAATTGAAAAGGTTATAGTGAGATCTACAAACGTCCCGAACGAACACCAAAAAGCGAATGGCTTTAAGCGCGACTCTCTTTATTTCCCATAACTTAAAACTACAATATATGCATCTAAATAATCATAATACGCTAGAGAATCATAAAATAATTTTTACTTACCATTATAATGACTAAGTTAAAAAGTTTAGGCTCTTGAATTAGGCAGATGACACTCGTCCGTGACATCAGAGATACTGATTCCCTATTCAGCGGGTTTGCTGATGCAACATCATACTAATACCTACTCACAATTGCCAACAGGCTCGTTGCAGATGTGAAACAAGTTGCAGTTGGACACATTTCCGTTGAATATTATATTAAAAAGACATTTTGTTTTAATCTGTCATATTTGAAACAAAAAGCATTTAAGGGTTAAATTGACATTCGATTTTAATGATCTGAAAATTAACTTAAATTAACTCGGAAAAAAATAGATTCCAAAATTTAAAAAAAAAAAAAAAACGATAGGAACAGGACCGAAAAAAAAAAATCTTTTATTTTGAAGAGTCAAATGACAGGGGGAGATAATTCAAAGTGTTCCCCAACCCAAGTTTTAAAGTGTGTGTAACATGTAACATTTCTTTTTGTTACCACATTGAAAAAAAAAGACTTTCCTTCCTCCCTCCATGTGTCTAGCGCCAGGCGGAATTTTCGTAGACAGCTTTTTTTGCAAGGATTCCCGCCTGTGGAACACATTACCACAGGACTGCTTCCCTGCTGATTACAACTTGGTTGTCTTCAAATCCAATGTCAAAAAATTGTCAAAAACCGCCCCATAAGTTCATACCATTGATCAATGTCAGTAATCCCATAGTGTTCCTCATCTTTTAGCTTCAACCTCCAGAAGACTGTCACTTAGAACTGATTATTACTGAAAGAATTTAAAGAGAGTGTGCTAATTACATATTGGTCATCTTCAAGTCGAATGTCAGCAGATAAGAAGAAAAGAAAACTCTCTCTCTCTCTCTCTCTCTCTCTCTCTCTCTCTCTCTCTCGCAACTGGTTCAATAAAAAAGTCAGCTGACTGACTGTTTGACCTAGTTTCAGTGTTTTTTAAGCTCTCCATCCTATGTTCTAACTTGATTTCTGGTTATCCCAAGAAAATGAATATTAGTTGTTTTTTGTTTTCTTTTACCATAACTATCTCGAGGTGACACTAAATCCGATGATGTTATGTTTGTGAGTGCATCTTGTGTAGTATCATACCTTTAGCCAAACATACACAGAGAATTGAATGCCTACTAGACACCGTCCTCGAGTCTCTTCGATCTCTTTGGACAAGGGTTTGTCAGGACAACTTGACATGAGGATACTTCCTCCTACAAGTAAACCCTGACAAAATAGTCAAAGCCCAAATAAGATCCCCTCGGCACAGCTAAATACTGACTTATACAAGAAAATGGTGCACCTTCTTCAAGTGATGTTGCCTCAAGTGACAGCACTAGTCTGGATACTCCACCAGACTAGATAGATTCTTGTCCAGGAGTCCGATAAGACCAAGAGACCACAAGAAGGATATACAATTACATAGTAAACTGGTCAATTGGTGAGAGGTAAATAAGGTTCTTAATAACATTACTCCTTGATTTCTGAGAACTTCGACTGAAGTAAAATGAAACAAAAAAGAATTAGGAAAGGGGCTCCTTGATTTCTGAGAACTTCGACTGAAGTAAAATGAAAAAAAAGAATTAGGAAAGGGCTCCTTGATTTCTGAGAACTTCGACTGAAGTAAAATGAAAGAAAAAAGAATTAGGAAAGGGGCTCATTGATTTCTGAGAACTTCGACTGAAGTAAAATGAAAGAAAAAAGAATTAGGAAAGGGGCTCCTTGATTTCTGAGAACTTCGACTGAAGTAAAATGAAGAAAAAAAAGGTGAGAATTACGACTTTCCTTTATATCAACCTAACCTAAAGCTGAGTTGATCAACGTTTGTTTCCATAAGGTTTTGTTTTTCTCGATATATTTTAAACACACAAAATACATGCTCAAATATTCCTTGATTTGGGGATTGAGTTATCGTTTTTCTTTTAATCCATTTTAATTGTTCTAATTAACCACAATTATCTTACTAAGCTTCTTTCACTCCTACGCTGTATAATGCATTATTCCCGCTCTGTTTCTGTATGGTCTCTCTCTCTCTCTCTCTCTCTCTCTCTCTCTCTCTCTCTTTCTCTCTCTCTCTTTCTTTCTCTCTCTCTATCTCTGTCTCTCTCTCTCTCTCTCTCTCTCTATCAATAGGCGGAGATAATAAATAAAATTAAAAACAAAAAAAGATTTTAATAATCCATTATAAATAAAAGGCAATATCACCACAAATAGTAATATTACTTGTGTCTGGAGGGAGAGGGAAAGGGGGAAAGGAGGGGGGTAGATATAACTTGCAAAAAAGCGAGTTAAATTTGTGACACAACGGGTCACTTTTGTTTAAAGTTTTGTTTGTTTTCTAAGGAGGTTGTGTTTGTTGGTTTGTCATTATGTTATGGACAGCCTAGCGTCCACAGCACTTGACCAATCGTCACCATTAAATTTCGTCGATATCCCGTCTTTCGGAAACGGTAATCTCGGAAATCTCCAATGGCCGATCATGTTTTGGTGTTTGGTTTTCATTCCTTAAAAAATAGTTTTAAAAAAAAAATGACTTACATTTAAAATGGTCACGATGGTTGTGAGAAATTCGAAAGTGATTTTGATGCCTTTAAACTGTTATTCCGAAACTAATTCTTGGCTATGAGTAAATTATCTCAGCCAAAGCCAAGTATTATGATCCGTTTTTTAGACTCATTAACAAAATTTAAAAAACATCAATTTTTAACCGCGCCACTATTCTACCAAGGAACTAAGTTTTCAGTCGCATACTTTAAGGCCATCGTGTTAGAATATTTGTTCCGATTTTGTGGCCTACGGATGTCCATTAGAGTCAAACACACAATTCCGTTTTGTTGTTGGTGGTGGTGTCTTTTTTCATCACTCGATTAGGTACGTACAAAAATGGTCGTGGCTTATACGGACTCTCTTTATTAAAAGGGACTTATCATAAATTATTTTATTAGTTTCCATTTAAATTCTGATTGCGTTTGAAAGATAAAAGCATAAAGTTAATCTTTAAAATGGGGGAAAAATGTATATTTACGTGTGAAATAATTTAGAATGACAAATGTTATCACGACGGCTAAAAAAATTCAGTGAAATTGGCAGTTTAAAGAAATTACTTGTAAACATATCTTGAACGATAACTATCAGTTTTCTGGAACTATTTTAAAGATAATTCGTAAATTAAAGTCCTAAGAAATTGAATTTAAAAAATGCACCTACTTTTTACTAAAAATTGCATAATTATCCCCCAAAAATGAGAGGTTAGTAAAATACGTGATTCGATCAAGTAGTAAACAAACTAGCTATCGATATGCAAAAATGTATGGGAGACAATAATTGCAATAAAATTTCGTTTTATTATTTTTAACTTTATATAGAAGAATGGTTTTGTAATAGTTTATAGAAATTTAAAAATTATTATATCTTAATTTCTTTATTTTATTAAGGATATAAGAAAATTAATTTAAGTCCCCTTATTTTGTTGTAATAAAAAAGGAAACATTTTTTTAATTAGTTGTGTACATTAAAAAATATTCTAAGTATTTATTTGTTATCTAAAACGATTCATATTTAACTTGGTATTAGTTTTTAATTCAGCAATACTCTGAATTTTTTTATGATGTCTGTTTACCAATGTTTTTCTTTAGAATTTGAAATAAAACTTTTGTAAAATGGTGTTCAAAACTTTGGGTTTTTTTCGATACGAACTGCCGACTGCGTCAGTTTTATCAATTTGTTTTGTTTACATGATGGTTAAAAAATTGACAATTATTTGATTTATTCTTAAACGCGTCGTAACGATAAATTAAATTAATTCCTTTTAAATAAAACCAAAAGTGCATTTTACATTTGAAGTGTGAAAAAGTGAATTTCTGTCCCATTTGAGGGTTCTTGATAAGGTGCAGAAACGCATCTGTAATTTGATTGGCCTCACCCTTTCTTCTTCTCTACACTCTTACTCACATACATTATGTTGCTAGTCTCAGTCTTTTCTATAAATACTATTATGACATGTGTTCTTCAGAATTGTCTGATCTATTCCCTGCTTCCTTTGTTCCAGCTCGTTTGATTCGTTGGTCTAGTGGTCTCCATCAATTCGCTATTTTGATACCTCATTGTAATACAGCTTCCTATTCCAGTAGTTTCTCCCCAAGAACTGCAGGCTTGTGTAACTCTCTTCCTGCTGACTGTTTTCCTCCTACCTATAGCCTTGGTCTTTTCAAGACTAAGGCTAATAGGCATCTCCTGTCTTTTCGATAATCATCTTACATCAAATGGCTTCATGCCTTGTCTAGGTCGATTTTCATAAAAAGAATTAAATTCAATGATTACACTCAAAATTATACATTAAAAAAATTAAGCTAAAACATTTATTAATAATTAAATAGAATTCAAATTTGAAAGAAAATGATTGTTTATTAATGAAAGAATTACAACAACAAAAATGCAAACTTACATTTTATTTTTACAGATGATTGACAGTGAATTGTGAAACTGACGGGGTCGTTGATTCTCTGAAAATAAAATTTAGATGGGGGGGGGGGCAATCCCGTCTGTTTATTGCAGTACTGTACATCCATACATCTTCAAGTTAATCGTTAGTAGAAATTATCCTACTTTTTAAACTAATCTTTACGGAATGGCCCAGAATCTCGATTTTTTTTTTCATGACTATAAAAAAAAAATTCTTAGGCCGATGATTACACATTTCATGCGCGAAGGGGAAATATTACAATATCGCGTTTTAAAATTTCCTGGAAACTCATCATTAAAATAACATAAAATACTTTTTGCAATTTTATTATTTTGGGGTGAAAATATTGAATAAACAATGCTTTATTCAATGATAATATCCTTAATTCGAGAAATAAAATTTTTTTCAAGTTATATTAATTTTATTAACACGCAATTTAGAGGCTTTTTTCGTAATATATAAGGAATTATCTTTTTAATTGTTAACAGCTACGGTGCTTTGTCATAATTTTTTTTTTAATTCATGCGTTTTTTTAGTACTTAGAGATATAACTTCAGTAAAGGTATTTTTGTTTACCCAAAATAATACATTTTCACTAAGATTAAAAAAAAGAAAAGAATAATGGTTTCATTATATTCCGTGATCGTTAATTAATAAATACTGAAAATTTAATTAAAATTAATTGATTTACTGAATTTGGGTGAATTTTTAAGTGAAAGGAAGGGGTCAAAATATTTTTACATTTTGGGGATCGGCCACGTTCATTTTACACAGACTTAGTTAACGGTAATCATTTTCCAAAATCTTCTAAACATTAGACGTAAAAAAGAGGAATTTTTATGATTATCTGGTGTCGCTTCGGTTTGTTACGTATCATGAATCTACTTTGGTATGCGATTTACACCTCATATTGCAATCAACACGCTACAAGGGCAAAAAACAACAAAAAAGAAAACACTTCTCCTAACTGGTTTCGAAAGAATGTGTAGTTACCGAGCCTCGAACCCTAACCCCTAATCCTAATGTTCAAAGAAGAGACCGTGAGACACTTCGGGTATCTTTTACAATAGCCCTCAAACTCGCGAGTCGGGTTCAAAAACAGTTGTAGAACGTGGTCAAAGAAATGAATATGCAACAAATAAATGCGACGTACGTCGAGACTGGAGATTTTCCTAGTTAGCTATTCCATTTGTTTGTATTTTTACGTAGGAAAAATGGGTTTTTATTAGACATGAAAAAAAATTTTTTTCTGGGCACGAATTTTTACTGACAAACATGGCGTCGCCGGTCTTGTTTTGCCAGCCTCGCTTCTGGTTCTCGTTGTTTTTTTTTACCGGGACTCATAATCAAAGCGGCGTTTTTTGTTTTTTTTATTTGCATTTTTAAAATTTAATTTTATGAAACGAACATTTTAACGATCATTTGGGTTAGGGTTAGGGTTGGAGTTAGGGTTTAGGGCTGGAGTTAGGGGTTGGAGTTAAGGGTTAGGGCTGGAGTTAGGGTAAGGAATTTTTTAAAGAAACAACAAAGAAATTTAAACATATTTACATGAATTTTTATGAAAGAAACAACAGGAAAAAACATTACGGTGTGACGAATGAAAATAATATGTAAATAAAAGCACAATGACATGTAAATAAAAAGAAAATGATTTTATTCCTTTTGCTTAAAATGTAGTTTTGTTTTGTTCTTTTGCTTGGCTGAAAAATGAAAAATTACGCTTTGAATATGAGTCCCAGTGAAAAAAAAAATCAGCGAAAACGAGGCTGCAAATTTTGGACGCGACCCGCCATTTTTTCCTTCAAATTTCCGTACGATAAAAATATCGATTTATAAAAAATAGCACTTTTAACGGATTATAATCATTAATAAATGTCACAGGTATGTTGGAAATTCAGTTTTATCGGCTTCGGTAACTTTTATTTGTTGTATATTTGTTTTTCAGCGTTTTCGTTTGAGGGCTATTGTAAAAGATACCCGACACTTCAGCCAATTATTCAACGAGAAGTCGCTGAAGGTTCAGTAATCTATTCTGTGAAATGAAGAGCTTACGCTAATCTAAACAAGCAAAATTTCGTCGAACCCCACACAAGAAATCTAAAAAAAAAAAATTTTTTAAAGAGGCGTACGGGTTAAATATTTTTTTCTTTGTAGATAACAACCAAAGATGCACCGATTATCTTTTTATCTCTATAATAATAATTAATGTGTATGTGTCCGGTGCGCTTCAATAATGTAAATTTAACGTAATCTTATAATAACTGATGCTGAAAATAAAAAATGAAAAAACAAAGAAAGAATTTCTTTCATTTTTAATAGACACAAAAAAAAAACTCCCTTGTTCTTAATATTTTTGCGACTCTAAAATAGGAAATAATCCACGGCTATACAGGTGTTTTATTTACAGATGTAGGGGGAGAGCGGGGGGGAGGGGTTATTTTTGTAAATAAAACCTGCGTATTTTTTTAAATTTTATTTTTTATAAAACTTTCGTTATTGCCTTTCACACCTATTTTAAAGAATGAGATCGTCCGATTACCAGAATAATTACAAATTAATGGGTTCGCTTAGGTGAAAAAAAAAATCCGACTTTACCCATTTTAAAATGGATTGTTCCAAATTCGAATTCTGTCAACTTAACCAGTTTTAAAAACATAATTTTTGCATTGTTTTCAATTTAATTTTAATACATATCTAGTTGTTACAATTTTAAATATGTGTGTGTGTGTGTGTTTTATTTAAAGAATATTTAGCTAACGATTATTTTTATGGTAAGAAGGAGGAATATTTATTTATAATACAATCAAATTGATACAATTTTCAAGAAAAAAGCCATTGGTTTTATTTAAATAATATTTAGCTGAAAAATGCCAATTATGATTACGGAAGAAAGAAAGGAAACGTAAAAAAATACTATTAAACCTTACAGACATGTATTATTTCAAAAGAAATATCGGTGTCCAATGACTACGAATCAAATTCAGTGAAAATCTGATATATTTGAATTTTCAAATGAGAGGTTGTGTCCATATTTAGCCGACTGATAAACTATTAAAAATACTAAAAAAAAAAAAACTGAAATTTGGGGAATATTTATTGATTGATTGATGTCTAATACCTATTGTCAAAATTTTACGAAACTCGGGGGTATCTGAATTTTCACGGACTTCCACCCTTTTTGCATAAAACGCAAAGTAAATATAGTCCGCATTTGGACCCCTTATGCATAGCAGCTGTGTGCCAAAATTCATAATGATCGGTTAATTAGTTTAGGAGTGAATCCTATATATATATATATATATATAACATAGCTAACTTTAATAAGATGGAGATTGGTCATATTAGTACGTATTTTCACTTAAAATGTGGTGTTCTTTATTTTTATTACGTCTTATAATAATAATTTTGGTAAATTTTACTATCACACCCACCGTAGCTTTCCATCCCTCAAAACATTAGATTGTACTTTGTGGCGACGATTACATGTAAACAGCTTGAAGAAATATCCGCAAAAGGAGAATAATCATTAAAAAAAAAAAATTTAAATTATATTTTTAAGTGGGGGATCACTTTCCTATATAAAATTAACGTAAAATGAGCACCCAATTCTTGACCAGTTAGCGGTAAATGAGGGACGTGTAACGTCTAGTGTATTTTTTTATTTTTTTTATTGATTTTTTTCTGCTTTTGAAATTAATTAAAATATGTAAATAAATAAAAATTGGGGGGGGGTCTTTTTTAAGCGGTAAAAAAAAACTTAACATTTTTAGATTTTTTTTTGGGGGGGGGGGGTCAGGCACAGATATACTGTAGGTATATCTAACCTAACCCTAACCCGAAAAAGAAGTAGAAGGAAGCGATGTAGCCGAAAGTGAAGTTTTTTTTTTGTTGTTGTTGTTTTTTGTTTATGTTTTTTGTTTTTTAAACCTGGCACAATTTAGAGATTTGTTTAATATTTTTAAATTCCTTTTTTGCCGATATTTTTTCAGGCTGTTTACATGTAATCGCCCCCAAAAGTAGAATATTTTTTTATGAAGGGGGGGGGGGGTGTAGCTACGATGGACGTGATAGTAAAAAAAAAATGCCATAAGGTTTTAGGCGAAAATGAGATACTTTTAACTGCCAGTGTATTTCATGTAATGTTCTCTGTTTTTTGTTGTTTATAAAAACAACAAATGTTACCTTTATGTGATCGTCTGTGACTTTCAGTTTAAAGCAACCGATATTGAAAGTCTACTTTCACTTTCATTATTGGTCTTCTTTGTTTGTCTGTCCTCCATTAATCGCGTGATTCATACGACAAGAAGATTATTACGTTTGTGTACACACAGCAGGCGAATACTTTTACCCACACTCATATCGTGAGATAGCAATTAGATATTTTCTCGTTTTCTTCTTCTTCAACTGAAGATTTCTATTATTGTAATAGTTAGTGTTTGCTAATGTGCCGAGGGGCCGGGGTTCATACCAAATACTTAAAAACGGTACTTGATGCCCCTTTGCTAAACACTCAGCATTATAAGGTAAGGATCAAGGGTAAGTGGAATAATCCTGGGGAATGAGTGACGTCTTCCCCTACATCTCAGTATAGTAACTAATGAAAAGGGAACCTTCGGGTCGCCCACTTTACTTTTTTTAACACCTTCCGCAAAATACCCCCCCCCCCACACACACACAGAAAATGAGATTCTACTTTTTGGGGGCGATTACGTGTAAATACCCTAAAAATACGTCGGAAACGGAGAAGAAGAAAAACATTTTCACATAAATTTAACGAAAAATGATTCACCTTTTCCTGATCATTCTAGCGTTTTAAGGCGGTTAACAAAATTTATTTTGTGGTTTTACGACCTTGCTACTTGGACTTAGTAGTAAAAATAATTTGGTTAACTTTCCTAGAAAGTTAGAATGGTTCGGAAATGGGGGAGCATTTTACCTTAAATTTATATACGAAACTCTCGATTTTGAAATTCTTTTTTCTTCGTTCCGTCATATGGTCAAAAACGAATCGATTAACAGCCAGGGGCGGTTCCCGAGGGAGGCTCTGTTTGTCGATGTGGGGGCATCACAAATCAATATGTTTCGGTAGACTCTGAACAATAAGCTCAAAGAGGGGTTGGTGATGTTTTTAATTTTAGAATTTAGAGGACGTGATTGAAAGGTTTGGGGATAAAGAAAAAAAAAAGAAAAGAAAAACGCATATGATGAGGATTTTTTAGGGGCCTCGCCCTTGGATCGGAGTGAAGTATGGTTCTGGTCGGTCCTAGGAGGTCATCCTCCCAGGAATTACCTTCTTCGGGAGGGTTGATTAGTTTATCGACGATTGCATGATGCGCCGCTACTGCGAAATGCCGACGGTTCTGATCTCAGTAAATTTTGCACCCACCCAGAGTGCCCTTATTTGGGGGAGCTGGACTCCCCTACTATAATCTGATGCCATGTCTAACTTTGCTGCAGTTGGAAGGCAGGAAAATATTACTTGCCCATGAAATCAACGAATTTTTTTTGTTTCGCGGTGCTTTGCATAACACACTCCAGTAAATAAATTACTTAAAAATCAAATTTTGGGAAATGTTTTGAAAATACTTACATGTGATGGTAAAAAAAAAAAATGACGCTATCTAAAATTTACGGAAAACAATCCAGTAGATTTTTTTATTATTATTTAAGAATTTCACTTTTTTAATTCGCTTGTTAAATATACTTTGTTAAAAATACTTCAATGGAATGTGCTCCAATGAACTTGCTGCTCTAGTGCCCCTCAGCGTAAATACACTAGACCAACCCGACAATCAACTAAATCACATCTATACACTGTGGAGGTCCCCAGCCTTCTACTCCAATAGCTTCTTTCTTCTCGTGCTACCGGACTCTGGAACTCCCTCCCTGCCCTCTGTTTTCCCGACTGTACTGACATGCAAAAGTTTAAAACTAATGTAAACAGACATCTCGCTGCACAGCTCCCAACTTAGGATGACACCCTAAACTTCCACCCTAATTCTCAGTAGCCCCTTACGTTTACAGTGGTGGCCTGCCTTGTTTGGGATGAACTATGTTAAAAAAAAAAAAGATACACCTGAAGAAAGTCGGCGGTTACATCGGCCGAAACGTTGTGAGAATAACACTCAAGATGAGAACAGTAGTCCGAATAATCCACATTATACAAATTATCAATCCTCATCTCAAAAATTCAGAAACGAAATGTTTATTATTTAAAATTATGGTTTCAAGCATTTCAAGTAGTGAACTTTGCGAAACGAATGCGAGCTGGCAAATCCAGCTAGCAAGTGAGGGGGGGGGGGACTGACCATTCCCCCCCCCCCATTCCCTTGCATTTGCCCTTGAACTACTACCGTTTCATCATCATCATCATCATCATCTGTTTTGGTTGTTTTGTTTTACGGCATATCAACCCTTTTCAGGTCATTTTGGTGAAAGGTTTTTTTCTTCAAGTTCTGTATATGTTTGAGTATTTATTCATGGTGTTCGATTGAGTGGAAGATGGGGGAGAAGAGGGGAATGGGGGAGAGGTGGAGAAGTGGGGAGAGGTGGAAGGGGATGGAGGGAAATTGTTGTTTTTTTTTGTTTTAGATTTTGCAGAACATGTTTGAGTTTTGCCAAGTAAAAATAAAAAATAAAACATCAATGTTTGGTGCATTTTTGAGTCGGGAAGTCAATAACTTCAGACGGTCTGTCATCATCTGTCCTGTGGTCTGGATAACCGTTGGGGTGCCAAGATGACCTGGCAACCAGCTTTCTCCAACCTTCCCGAGCGAGCGTGCTACTCAGTGGCAGTCCTGTCCACTCTGAGATGTTGTCCTCCTACCTCTTCCATTGTCTACCCCTCGTTCTTTCTCCCTGTACAGTTTCTTGCAGGATATTCTTTGTGAAACCTGATGGACGTGTGATGTGGCAGTACCACTTCTTTTTCCTCCTTTTCACAGTGATCAGTAGCTCCTCATATTGTCCGACTGATTGTACGAGTCTGTTCTTCCCTTCCTCATTAGTACTGTTCACTGTTTAACGAAGAAATGCTTTCATCCGGGCATCACAAGATATATTTATTTGATTTGATTTAGTAGGTGGTTTGAGTTTGTTATTTATGTACGCTTCTGCTTAGTGTGTGCACTAATGCAACTAGTATGAACTGAAACTACATCTTCATAATAAACTAAAGTCAATTTTCCACTATTCCATTGACTATTATAGCTTTTGACCCCAAAACCTGCATATGCTATTCTGTTCTGCCAAACACCTTAGACCAATTACAGATGCATGTTTTCTTACATTTCTCCCGGACGAGCAGCTTTTCGTCTTTTTGAGGTGAAAAAAAACAAACAAATAGTAAACAAATACCTACTCCAAATGCCTTAAAATTTACTTTTCTACCTAATTGAAAGAAGAAACATACTAAAAAAAAAAAAAAAAAAAAAAAAAAAATCAAACTTCGGAGACAGTCGGCGAACGTCTGTCAACCGTCTTTGTTTTTTCAGTCTCACATAACATATTTAACCAAACCTTTTGATTGAAATAAAAGAAAACACTTTAAAATACTTCAAAACACAAAGAAAAATTATCCAGGTAGGTAGAAAGGTAACTTTAATTGCCTTTGGTAACATTTATCTGTTGACTATTTGTTTCTTTCACTCTTTTTTTTCTGTTAACTTTTCTTGAAAATCGCCTAGCCGTTATATACGCTGGCATAAATAGTTACATTAGTAACTCATTTTAATTCTTCTAATTGGCTGTAATTTGTAATTAACTGAACAAGTCGCCCATCTCTCTCTCACTTAGCTATCTATGTATTTCTCTCATCCTCTCACACTTTATGTTGATTCAACCACTCTCTAATATATTATCAATCTCTATGTGAGCATTTAGAGAAAGAGTGACTCTTTTTTCGACGTTGGTTCTTGATTGCTTTATTTTGCCATCTAATTTACATAGTGTGCTCGTGCACACCGTAAACACGTATGTAAATTAGATCAAAAATAATAAATCTCTTAACTTATATATTATCCATAAAGATAATATATAAGTGAAACCATGTTTTGATAAATAATTAACGTTAAATTAGTTACTTATAGCAAGTTTAACTGTACACGCAAAATGCCAAAAATAAGTCAGCCTGAAAAGTTATTATGTTTGAATAGCCGATATAAACAAATCAGGAAAAACGCGAAGGGTGATTTGCCATTTTTTTCTTTTTTTTTTTTTTTTTTTAAACTAGTAAAATATGCTTTTTTTTGGGGGGGGGGCATCCTTAACTAAAAAATTATGAACTTAAGTTATCGCCCTTAGCCTTATTCTGGGCATGTACAATGAGATTTGCTATAACTTACTGTTTTTAATATTATTATTATTATTATTGTTGTTATTAAAAATAAGTTGTTTGGGAGTAATACCTAAACGATTTCACTCTAAATAATTTTAATGATTACATTAGGATTCGATTGTTGGCTCAGAATCATCAGAAGTGATCTCTCTTGACCATACCCAAGTTATCTCCCCTGAATTATACTGAACAATGAAAAAAATGAATGCTCCTATTTTTGTGAATCAAAAATATCTAATTCCACTCCACGTGCGAAATATAGAAAGCAGATTCATTCTCTTTCTGGCTCGGATGCCCAAGCAATCTGATGTGGTCCAAGCGGCTGCTATCTTGGCATGCCTACCACAAAGATTGATGTCATCTTCTGTCAGGCACCTTCTGATCAGTCAGACGAGACTTCCAGAATTGCTAGACTCAAATGTGAGTAATATTTATTTATACATTCTCCATTGGTATCTCTCTTTGTTTGTTGACCCTGGCAACACATGTATTTCGATTATATTTGGACATTAATGTAGTGTTACCTTTAGTAATTACTCTGTGGTTTTCACCCTGTTATGTATCATGTTTCACATATCTTTCTTACATTTGTCTTTGACAAACTGTTTATGTGAGAATAAATGTGGGTGTGTATTGTGCATATTTAGACACCATTTTTTCATTTAAGCAAACATTGTTAAAATAACAGAATTCTTCTGCTTAATTATACCTTATAAAAGATATATTATAATAAAAAGGTATAATTGAGCAAATGAATTCTATTATTTTTAACAATGTTTGCTTAAATATATATATGTCAACACAACTGTTTTTTTATCATCCTTTTTCCTCTTTTATTTCCGATCCTAGTGTGTTCGCCCAAGAAAACACAACACTCAACATGGAGGCTATGTGTTGGAAAAAATACTCCAACACGTGTGCCGCTAAAAATGTTAAAGCTAAAGTATCCCTTTATTCATTTAGCTTAACACGACTTTTCTTTGTTTCTTAGTGTTATATAATCAAGGAGCTTGGGGGATTCTCCTACCCCCATTTTACCAGACACTCATAATACAGTTCAGTAATTATGTAGAATCAAATTGACAGGGTGCTTAAATGAATAATTCTTTATATATTAGATCATCCACTTATGGGCTAGCAGCCACATGTCTGTCTCCAACGATTACCACCAACCCCAACGTTTGTGTGTCATAGTTTTCTTCTCCTTCATCTTCTGTTCTGGCCGTGTCATTTTAGCGATCGCTGAGGGCGCGAACACTGGTTTACAAGTATACAAAAAACAAAACAATGCAGACTCACAAGAAAGAACACAAACTCAAACACATTGTGTATAAATCAGTTGTGGTTTTGATACCGTCGCTGAAAAGAACCCTCACATTTTAGTTAAATTCCAATACATCAGCTAAGACCCAACTGAGATAATTTGTCTCTCGATGCCACTATTGTCATTCAGTTTACTAGCTCATCTCATCGTTTGTTAAGTCTCTACAAGCTCTGTCTGCTTCCCTTGCGTTTACTCTGATCTGCTCCGATCTGTTCACCTTCGCTCTCTGCTTAACACTCACTCCTCAATCTCAGAGCTTACAACCGGAAATACTATGTCTGGTCTTTTGTCTTAGTCACCCCTTCCTGATAAATAGAAACTGACTACTTCCACGCTTGCTCTCTTAGCTGACTACTCATCTTACTTCCGATTGCCTTTATGCGCCTTGGTGAATCATTTTCTTCACATTGTCCGGGGTCTTGGGGGGAGGGGCATCCATAGTATCACACATGGACTAGCAGCTAATCAAAACACATAGACAAAATGGACCGGCTTTCTCATGTACCTTTCAGTTTATCTGTTTGTAGCTCAATTGGTCATACAGTAGAGCACTGACTACTAGATTCAATATGGTGCTGTGAACAGGATCCATGGATCCTGCAGATTGGGGACTTTACCTTGTCAAGGCAGGGATCTCTGCCAGCTCAGCTAAAATATATGCTGTCACATTTGCAAGTGAGAAATTAACGAAGGAGAACCCACAAATAATGGCTCAGGCCATGTTAAAAGAGCTATGGGAGAAGCCCTCTCAATCCTTAAGCAAGCTAAGGAACTTTCTGCTGAGGTAACTTATGCTAAGGCACCAGCAGTCAAACTGCCCCAACTCCATTAGGGGGGGGGGTAGAATCAAATTGTCACTTACCGGCATAAAGGGCTCCAATAGTTCATATGTAAATATTGCTTAAATGAAGCAATATTTATACATGGTAGTCACTAGAAAAGCGGGAAATTTGAGCAAGACCTTCAATTCAATTTCTTCACCAATCTACTCCTGATTTCATTGCACCGGAGGATTGGCCCTCAAAAATCCCAGACTTAAATGTCATGGATTACTGTATTTGGAACTTGTTATTAACAGAAACTCAGAAATGTTGACGCGACATCGAAAACTCTATTGATGATTTGAAGACGTGCTTGGCAAGAGCTTAGAATGATATTCCACAGGTTACTCTTCAATACGACACGTGAGCTTGGATTTCTAAGTTAAGACGCTGTCATCGAGTGCACGGACGACATTTTGAGCATCTGCAAGTGTATTATAATATTAGTCGTTGAAAAACTTGATAACGGTAAATTACCGTTTGACAAATTTAGTGCCTTGCTAGCGACCACCCTTTACACTAGATTATTCACTCGTGAACTAGCAGCCAATCAGAGCTCAAAGAATAGACTTGCCCATCTAAACATAATGAAACATTCCAGTATTCATATAAACCAGCTTTCTCGTGTACTCTTCAGTTTATCTGTTTGTAATTCAACTGGTCATACGATTTAGCTACTAAATTCAATAAATTAATCAAAAAATGTACCTGGTTCGCCCCGATTACGTCTCAACGTTGACACGCGTCTCGTAGTGATCTTGCCTAATGTAATCAAAAGTCTGTTTGACAAATCAGATAACTTTAGATACATCAATTAATCAATCAATCGACCCGTTCTTATGTAAGCAGATCGTTTGATTGGCCGGAGGACCGGGGTTCAATCCTGGGTCGAGTCATACCAAAAACTCAAAAAATGGTACTTGATGCCCCCTTTCTAAACAGTCAGCATAATAATGGTAAAAGATCAAGGGTAAGTGGAGTAATCCTGAGAAAGAAGTGGCGTCCTCCCCTACATCTCGGTTTAGTAGCCAATGAAAAGGGAGCCCTCGCGTCGCCCTCAACTATGGTCGACAACTTTACTTTTTTTTTTTTTTTAATACTATGTTATTTTTTAATATTAAGTTATCTTTCAAACAAAAAGGGAATGCATATGAAAATTCGTCCTTGGAAAAAGAATTATTGAATATGATCTAATAATAACTTTCACATTAGAAAAATAACTGCTGTTTCGCATCGTCACTGCCACAAACGGTAAACGGTAATCCCCCCTCCCCTCCCCCCCCCCCGGTTTTTATTTTTTCCTTTTTTATTTTTAATTTACTTAAGAATTTGAACCGAGAACACATCGATATTTGTGACGTCACAAGGAAGTACAAACTCAGTTGAGAAGTTATAGGAGTGGAACGTCTTGGTTCAATTCATTTATTTCGAGATAAATGAATTTAGGTAATAATGACGCAGATAACTGTAGCAGAGAGTTTGGAAGTACAGTGGAGGCAAATGGCGAAACTAAAAAAAAAAAAAAATGTTTATTAAATTAGAGTCATTGAGTGCGTTGTTGGGTCACGTATCAGCAGGAGCAAATAACCTTAGCGATTTATGAGTACAAAAAGAAAGCAATAATATATGGTTGTCCGTCCTGTGCACCACCCTCCCAGGCTTTGCCTTCTCACCCTTTGAGAGGGGGTTAGTTTATTGCTAATCGCCTGAGGCGCCCCTACTGGGGAATGCCGACGGGGCTGCCCAAGCAATTTTTAAATGGCCAGAGTGCTCAAATTCTCGAGCGCTGGTTTTTTCCCACTTTCCCGACCTTGTGTCACATCTTACCTTGTGGAAAGAAGATAAATAGAAGCAATAATATATGGCTAGGAGCAAAATGTAGTATCTGTTCTAATACTACACTTCATCTTTTCTATCCTTGGTCAGTGAAGAAGAGATCCTTCTAGACTGAGGACATTTTTATTTTTGTCCCAATCCAGAGTGCCCATTTTGGGGAGCTGGATTCCCACATTAAAAACGGACCTTGTGCCTAACTTTGCCCTCGTGGGGAGGCAAGTAAATAGAGACAGTCCTTGGCCTTTTGGCTAAGTTAAATAATGCAGAGTGTAGTATATGTTCTGATACTACACTTCATGTTTTCTGTACTTGGTCATAGAAAGAAAAATCCTTCTAGATTGAGGCAATTTTAATTTTTGTTGAATTTGGAATGTTTTTGGGGGAGGTGGATTTTCCCCTACATTAAAAACCGATCTTCTGTCTAACTCTGCCCTCGTGGGGAGGCATGTAAATAGGGACAATAATATATGGTTGCCAGTGTTCGGAGTATTGTCGAAGCACAAGAATGGGTTTAATTTTGGTTTGGTTTAGGTTCTATATTATGGCATATCGACCCTTTTTTGATGATTTAATGCCAAATTCAGTTATTTCGGTTCAGTGTTTCTTTTTTAAGGCATACCAACCCCTTTTGGGGTTATTTAATGCAGAATCATTTTGATTTTGCTCGTCTTTTTAAGACATATATATTGTTATGGTGTGATGTTGATCTACCCTATTTCGGGAATATATGGACTCTTCTAGAGACTATGAATAGAGTTACGACTAAGTGTCGTAGTAGTCAATGATTGAACTTTTAGATCAAGCAGAGCTATAGTAGAGCAGCGTAGGGTGGGGGTGGAGTTGGTGATTTCGAGGCTAGAATGGATCCTACAGAGGGGGGGGGGGGCAAGAATAACTCGTTTTGACTGTATTCCTAGGAGAGAGCTGCACAATCAGATCTATAGTGTACGAAGGCAAAGTCATATTTGGTGTGGATAGCAAGAAGGAAGAAATTTACATTGAAATGACCCAAGGAACTTTCAAACAAAGGTTCTGCGCTCACAATAACACCTTCAGATATCCAGGGAAAACCACATCACCTCCCTTGCAATCACAATATGGAAATTCAAGAGTTCAAACACTCTCTATGAAATTAAATAGAGGATCATCGATAAACAAAAGTCTTATAGTCCTACTTCCAGGAATTGCCCACTATGCACCACTGAAAAATTCAGGATCCTACAGGCAATCAATAACCCTTCCATAATCTGCATGAACATCAAAACTGAGGTCTTCAAACAATGCCCCCATAGAAGAAAATGTCTACTAGCCAAATGGACTAACACCGGAAATACGTAACTCACTAATAACCCCATAAGGCTGATGAACTCCACATCATATGAAAAATATATGACCTACCTCTTACCCCAAGATCTTTCTAATTATTATCAAATAATTTTTTGTTATACAATATAACAACCCCCCCCTCTCCCAAATATACTACACCTGCCACATCCACACCTCCCCTACCAACCCCAATATAACCTACACTCACACCCCCTAACCCCCACCTATCACAAATATAACATAAATTATTAGATACCTCATCGCAATCTATTTAAAAAATTAAACATGTTAAATACGTTAATCTTACTAGTTAAATGCTTAGAAATATAACTATCGAATACTCTTAAATAAAAAATAAATTATATGAGGAAGATTTAAACCTATCCGATTCACACAGACCCTACGATAGGCTCATAAACGTTATTAGATAAAACTAACAGAATTAATTAACACAAGGATCCAACACGAATGCATTTTACATGCAAACCCATTTTGATATCCATTAGGTAACTCTTTCACTGATAAATATACCCCCTCCTTCAACACCCAGCCACAACATAGCTAATAATCTACAATAATAACATCAGCTTTACACTCAAATATATATTTAAAAAATACGTATAAACAGTGATTTTCGAACTCCATTCCTCGTGAGTCGTTGATGATTTGAATGAACTATAACGGCCTTTTAATGGATAAATGGTCAGTCCATCTCATATTCTTCTCTTCTTTCCTTGCCCCTCTCCCCCTTCTTCTTTCCTTGCCCCTCTCCCCCTTCTTCTTTCCTTGCCCCTCTCACCCTTCTTCTTTCCTTGCCCCTCTCACCCTTCTTCTTCTTTCCTTACCCCTCTCACCCTTCTTCTTCTTTCCTTACCTCTCTCACCCTTCTTCTTCTTTCCTCGCCCCTCTCACCCTTCTTCTTCTTTCCTCGCCCCTCTCACCCTTCTTCTTTCCTTGCCCCTCTCACCCTTCTTCTTCTTTCCTTACCCCTCTCACCCTTCTTCTTCTTTCCTTACCTCTCTCACCCTTCTTCTTCTTTCCTCGCCCCTCTCACCCTTCTTCTTCTTTCCTCGCCCCTCTCACCCTTCTTCTTCTTTCCTCGCCCCTCTCACCCTTCTTCTTTCCTTGCCCCTCTCACCCTTCTTCTTTCTTTACCACTCTCTCACCCTTCTTCTCACCTTGTCATCTTTTTCTCCTCTCACCTTGTCACCCTCTTCTTCTTCTTCTCTCCTCTTTCCCTTCTCTCATTACCATCTTCTTCTTATCATCTTTTACTTCCTTTCTCTCTCTCTCTTTCCATCTCTCTCTCTTTCTTTCCATCTCTCTCTCCATCTCTCTCTCTTTCCATCTCTCTCTCCCTCTTCCTTCTTTTTCTTTTTATTCTTCGTCTCATGAACTCTCGTCATTTTTTTTTTTCGACAATCAAAATAATAATAAAAATACATTACAAAATATATCTAATTTTTCTAATATACATTTTTCTCTCCACTTTTTTTTATCTCCACTTTTTTCTCAGCTTTTTAATACATCTCGCATTGTACGCGAATAAACAAAGACGCCATATATAAATACGCAAGTCGAAACACTAAACATCTTCCCCAACCATTTATGTGTATTTAAACGTTGTTTTTTTTTAAGTAGGCCAATAAAAGTTGGTCGTTTCTTTTCCAATTCAACGAAGTGTTTATCTCCGTTATTTCAAAATAAACGTAATTTATTTTCAAATGTGCTTTAATCTAAAACACAAGTAAATGACACACCCAAACCAAACCAAACCAAACCCAACCCTCACTCAACATGGATTGTGCAAATCAAATGTCACACTTTTCGTCCCGCCCGACGGTGAAAATATGTCTCGCGCATATGGTTTGACGATGTTATATTTTGTCTGAAGTCGCTGTTGGCGCGAGAAATTATAAATTACAATCTTTAAAATGACATCTCGGTGAAACAGAACATTCCCACTCCGTCATGGCCGCCAAATCGGAAATTTCGACCGGTGTTAACCCCCCCCCCCCCCCCCCCCAAAAAAAATCCCTCATATTTTTACCAGTTTTTTTCTTTCTTGTAAATAATAATTTGTTTTTAACAATTTGCTTCAGTATTACTATTAATAAATCGGGTATTTTCCAGCGTAGTTAACAGAACAAAAACGGTTGAAAAAAAAAAGTGCAACAAATAAATATTACCAAAGGCAAGATAAGTTACTCTTCTACCTATCTGGATAAGTTTTTTTGTGTTTTAACTTATTTTGAAGCGTTTTTGTTTGTTTGTTAAAAGCAAACATAGTGTACAGGCGTGTGTATACGTCCGTGTGTGTACAAGCATGTGTGCTGGTGCGCGTGTGTATGTATAGGAGCATATTATTAATAAATAGAAAATATAAAATATTAATAAAATAAATAAAAGATTAAATTAATAACATAACAAAAACACAAAAAATAAATAATAAAAAATAAAAAATATAAAATTAATAACCCCCGTACATGTGAGTGAAGATGTGTGTACGTGCGTGCATGCGCATATGCGTGCAGATGTTGTATATGGCATGCTTGTGGTTCCATGCTCGTATGTGTATATAAGTTTATTTGCCGGTGCGCATGAACGGAAATACGCGTACGAGTGGAATAAAATAAAATAATAAGATAAAGAATTTAATAAATTTTCTGAAAACACTAAATATTAATATTAACACACCATCAATAAAATAGAAGTTAACCACCCCCACCCAGAGACTAAACTTATACCCCTCAAACGGAAATAACAGATAGCATCCATCATTCCGTTTATAACCAATTTTTGTTTTCAACACTACTGGTTATAAACGGGACATATCAACGAAACACCGCTTTCCTCCAATTAAGATCAAGAAAATACGAAAACACCAATTCAATAAACAAAAATAAACAAACACGTTACGTCCATAAAAAACATTATTGTATCATTCTTTTCATCACTATATCGAACAATTAATCCGATGCATAAATTTATTCCCAAAAACGACAACAAAAAAAGCACCCTAATTTCACAAACCCAAACGGCAAACTTCATAGCCGCCCCTTTCGTATTTTTTCAGACTAGGTAAAACAATAACATTACAAAAAAAAAAAAACCAGATAAATAAATAAATAAATAAAATTTGCTAACAGATGAATAAATAAATAAATAAATAAAACTTGCTAGGGAATAAAATGAAGGCCTTTCATACACGAACTAACATCGATCTCCCTTAAGTCTTAGTTAATCACTATCCCACACCGGATTTTTTCGGGGACCCCCTCAGAGATACACCGTTTTCTGTCATTGTTGACGCCATTCCTTATCGGGACGGGACTACAATCATTTCAGCTTGCCGATGATTCCACTGGGCACGGAGATTTACTAAAGATGTCTAAATCTGCCCTTTTGGATGAAACCGCGGTACATTGCTGAAATATGTAATATACAGTATCTAAATAAATTATATTAGCTCTCTTATATGATCGAGCACTTTATTTGATTTCTTTTCATATACAACCTGACACACTATATATATATATATATATATATATATATATATATATATATATATATATATATATATATATATATGAATAAAGATAGGGATAAAATGTTCCGACATAATGGAAAATGAAAAAGGAAAGTCAAAAACTATATTATTTATGTATTCATCAACGGTTCGTCTTTATTGTGAGACTTCCTCAGGATAAAGAAAAATGCTGAAAAAATAATCATACAATTATCAAATTTGATCTGGCCGAGGGCGGCGAGCCTCAGGCCAGACTGTGAGTGAAAATAAATCAAAAGGCTCGCCGCCCTCGGGCAGATCAAATTTGATAATTGTATGATTATTTTTTCTGCATTTTTCTTCATCCTGGGGAAGTCTCACAATAAAGACGAAACGTTAATGAATACATAAATAATATAGTTTTTGGATTTCCTTTTTCATTTTCTTATATATGAGTGTCACTACAGCATTGAAAGCGTCGTTAAGAGATATATTTGAAAATTTGAGAAACCAGTCAACAGACTGAAATGAAATTTATTAATCTTTCTTTTTATATATATATATTTTATAAATCCGAATTTTCAGTTTAACAAACCTTAATCATGGCAGACAGTATATATATATATATATATATATATATATATATAATTTCGGTGCTTATGCTGATTAGCGGCCATATGAAAAATTATTTTTATATAAAAACTATAATATATACTTATTAAGCATTATATTCTTACTCACTGTACGAAAAAGTAGAAAAAATTATCCACTAGAACTTTAATTACAAGTATTTTTCCATTCTGCGTATCATAACAGCGACTCGTTCAGTAAGCGTCCATCTTGTTTTTTAAGAAGATTTTAAGGGCAGATAACTGAAATCTTCTTAAAAACAAGATGGAGGCTTACTGAACGAGTCGCTGTTATGATACGCAGAATGGAAAAATACTTGTAATTAAAGTTCTAGTGGATAATTTTTTCGTACAGTGAGTAAGAATATAATGCTAACTAAGTATATATTATTGTTTTTATATAAAAATAATTTTTTATATGGCCGCTAATCAGCATAAGCACCTATTTTTCTTCATGGTGAAAATCAACGGCAACGCCGAAGATTGACGATTTTTTTGGTTGGCATTTGCTTTTTATTTTTGTTGGTTTTTTTTTTTTTAATGTTGCTTAGTTTGCTGTTTTGGCTGAGTAGGGTTAGGGTTATTTCTGTAAACAGTTCTGGATTGTTTTTGTTGTGTGTAGAGACGTATGCTAATATCTGTTCTTTGTTTAGTTTTTTTTGGGGGGGGGGGGATTCGTAATTGTTCTAATGGTATGTTTTTTTGCTAGTTCTATACCTTTGTGTTTCATTTGCAAGTGGTATTCTCTTCTTGTTAAGGTATTTCGTGGTTCCTCCAGTCGGACAATCCAGAGGTGTTTGTCACTGACTATAGTACAGATTCTACGTGCTAGGGAATAGGGTATAGATTGGCGAATGTGTAGTTTGCCAGCCAAAATGGCGGACAACTCTGACGTCAAGCTAGCGTCTACTCAATTCAACCGGTGCCTCGAAAAAGTGTTAATGAGTTATATATATATATACACACGCATACATGAAAGGGTTAGGGTTAGATTTCTGTTAGGTCTGTTGTATCACGTTCACTAATACTCTTGGAAAAGTTATGAATACATGTCTTCTCTCCCAAACTATGAGTGAAATAGTTGGGTAGATTGGACTCTCCAGTCTTGGTGGGACAACTAGTCTAGGAGAAGGAAAACTCTGAAGTAACACCTGCGACCATGTAGGTCTCCCAACACCATGTACCTATACAGTCATTACTTGCCTGGTGCAGAGAGTGGGTCTTGTTCTTCACAATGCATGATCCACAATAATCAACAAATTATACATAGAAGGGAAATGTAAGCAACGCTTTTACAATCATAATTACATAAAAGTGCATTTGACCGTGGCCGTCGAAGGTCACGATTTGACCCTTAGTCACTAGAGCTGCGTATTCTTTGTAGTTAACCAGATTTATTTGTGGAAACTCTGGGTATTTGTAAATACAAGTGAACAAAAAAGGGCAGTATTGTTAACAATGAATAATGATTGTGACACTAAAAAGGCTTTCTTTCCACTCCAGATACAAGAGTAGCTCCTTTAAGACATAAAGGTTTGAAGGCTTCTCCATGGTTACGTCTTGATTGAATACGGATGTCATAAAAAATAGAAAGAAACCTGTATGTTGTACTTACTTGTGAGGGAAAATAAAAACCGTTCACTAAAATTTACATAAATTAATCCAGTAGTTTTGTTTTTATAAAATAAATTCAACTTTTAGCCGTATGAGGACTATCGCCACCATTACAGTGATATTCAAAGAAGATAACTACTTTTTTTTTTTTCGCATTTGACCCCATTTTAAATTTCTATTTATTGATTTCTTTCGCAAAAGCTTGAATTATCTCTCTTGACTTTCATAAATATCCCCACAATGGCAGCGAGATTCCATGTATGGCTAAAACTTTAATTTATTTTATAAACTACAAAACAAACCGCCACAAAGTTTGTATATTCTTGATCAGCGTTGCCCTGGTTGAATAATATATACATTTTTAAAAAATTATTCATACTTTGACCCTAAACTGGTGCAGATTTCGTCAGGGGAGGGTGTACATTTTACGGTTTTGTACTAAAGGGAAGTAACTCTGATTTCTTTATCAAGAAGTTTTCTTATGACGACTCATTCCTCAAGGAATCTATATAAAGAAAGTGTGTGTGTGTGTGTGTTTGTGTCCAAGAATGGGCTGTGCGGAGGAAGAAGAGGGAGGGGTAGAAACATAGAGAGGGGTAAAGAGATAGAAGTTTTAATAGAAATATGTTACACTTTTGCCCCGGGCAACGCCGGGTGGCCCTGCTAGTATATAGATAAAGATTAGAATCTGTGACGAGCATAGAACATGTGTAGATATGCTTCCTTAGTGTCAACTGCTGATCAGTGAACTTACCTATTATATAAAGCAAACTCATGTTTCTGACTGTGTGTCTGTCCAGCTAAAAATCAGAAACTACACACGATACCTTTACAAGCATGACATCATTGGATTCATTATGACCCCTGATCTGGTTATATATATATTTTTGGGGGCGGGGGGCACCAGGTACCAGATTAGTGCATGGGGAGTAAAAGAAATTACTTTTTTTTTCTTTCTTTCTAATTGGGAATTGTTTCAAAAACAACACTGAAACTAGGTCAAACAGTCAGTCAGGTTTCTTTTTCTTTCTTTTTTTCTATCATATTAAACCAGTTTCCTAAGAGGGGTTTGAGAGAGAGATGGGGGGGGGGGGCAGTCAAAGAAGGAGAGAGGTGCAGATAGACAGACGTTTTAAAAGATGTTACACACACTTTTTAACTCTTCCATTTTGTTATCTATGACCCCCGGGCAACGCGGGTAGCCCTGCTGGTGTAGATCAGGGTTACCAATCTTATTTTTCTTATGGACTCGATGAGCACAATTTTATCATCCATGAACCCCATATATGCATATATGATTTGTTTTTTAATCAAAAATCTTTTCTAGGTTAGTAAATTAGTGATGGGACGATTCTAATATTTTTCCCGATTCCGATACAATTATCGAATCTGTTGTAAATTCCAGATTCCGATTTTTTTTTTAATCTCTAAATATTTAGCTATAAAGTTGCTGTTGTTTTTTTTTTATTTTGTATTTTCGGATTATCGTAAAAACCCATGTAATATGTGCATATATTTTTGCTAACGTAAAAATACACTTGTTGGGGTTGATCTATCGATTTTAGTTTTACTAGTAGTTAAAAACCAATAAATACTTATAATTTTATTATTAGTATCAACAATGGAAAATTAAGTTTTAAACAAAAACAAACAAACAAAAATGAAAAGAACCGTTTTTTAGCATTGGAAAATGGGCACAAATTTTTCCGATTCCGATACACCAAAAAGTTCCGATTCCCGATTCTGATTAAGAAAAATGAATTTACAGCGTATTTTGATGTTATTGTGATCTATAGATTTTAGTTTTACTGTTAGTTGAAAACCAATAAATATTTTATCATTTTATCATTAGGACCAGCAATGGGAAATTAAGTTTGAAATAATAAAAAATAAAAAAAACAATTAAAAGAATCGTTTTTAGCATCAGAAAATAGGCACACATTTTTCCGATTCCGATGCTCTAAAACGTTCCGATTCCCGATTCCGATTAATCGTCCAAACACTAAGTAAAACCAAACAATGAATCAATTTCGTTGTACACATCTTGAAAAGTTCAATAAACACACGCACATCTAGTAAACAAAAACTAAATAAATAGAAAATTAAAATTAAAAAAAAAGAAAAAGTTCCGTGGGCACCCTTAAAGCTTTTGTGTACCCCCTGGGAGTCCATGTGAACCCCTGTTGGGAATCATTGGTTTAGACTAAAGGATACTTGTGTCAAATTCTTAAAAGCCTTAAATGACTCAAACGCAGTCATGAGTGCTATATGAGGGGGAGAGAGAGAGGGGAGGGGGATGGGGGGAGTTTGCACTCTACTCCAATCATGAGACACTGGAATCTTTTTATTTGGGACCCACCTCGACCACCTCCGCCCCCATTCATAAGGGTTGAAGTGGTTACAAAAAGAACTACTTCACTGTTCCCACCCTCTTTTCTTTAAATATTAGGTGACTTATCTCTTAAGTATGCAATTAGTCATAGATAAGTCGACTATTATTATTATTATTAGTAGTAGTAGTAGTTGTAGTATTTTATCATTAGTATTTATTATATTTATTTTTAATCATATTATTATTATTATTATCATTATTATTATCATTATTATTATCATTATTATTATTATTATTAGCAGCAGCAGCTTGCATTTCTTTTTGCTTTTCTTTTTTTAAACCATGCCGTTTTGTTTCTCCACAAAATATTATTTTTCTGTTCCAATCAAAGAGAAATAACTCTGTATGGACGAATGCAGAGTTGTGTCCCTTTATTTTTAACATGGGGCCATCTGAAAATAATTCTGGCCCGGACAAAGTATTTTCTGGAAGGAATTTAATCGAAATACATTTTATCTGAAATTTTTTCTGCAACGATAAAAAACAAACAAACAAAGGTTTTTTATTTTATTTGTTGTTCCAATCAAAGGGAAGTGACTCTGTATGGATGAATATATCTCTTTTGAAGATGTCCGCCATTTTAAAATAATTCCGATCTGGACAAAGTATTTTCTGGAAGGAATTAGATCGAATCACATTTTATTTTTCTTAGCAGCATGCTCATGTTCCTTGGCCTTTTTGATTAAGAGCAAAGTGTAGTATCTGTTCTGATACTACACTTCATCTCTCTGTCCTCGGTCAGTGAAAGTGAAATTCTTCTAGACTGAGGCAATTTTAATTTTTGTTCCAATCCAGAGTGCTCCTTTTTGGGGATCTGGATTTTCCACACATAATAAAACGACCATGTATCTAACTCTGCCCTCGTGGGGAGGCAAATAAATAAAGACATGCTGTAACGATCCACAAGAAAAGCTGACAAATTAAAATCATGGAAACACTACCCCCCCACCCACCCTGCAAAGGAAGAGGGAATGCCTAGGAGGATAGTCTCATGATAACAGAATAAATACTAGACTACCGCCCCCCCCCCTGAATTGAGCACTGAAAGATTGTACATTAGTCGGAAATAAGATAGTAAACTGAATTGAATATTAAAAAATAGCAATAGTATAGTTTCAGCTTCAGACAGACAGATACCAAATCCCCATCAGTAATAGATTATTAGGCAGATGCGAAGTACATGGAGGACCATTGGCTTCCGGTGAAAAAAGCTTGAAGAAAGTGTGTACGGATGCCTGAAAGTGATACAACAATAAATTATTTTTCAAATAGTCTGTATTATGTTAATTATTAGAATATGATGAAAGAAAAGTCTGAAATTAATATGAAAAATAAAATTTAAAAAAATTGTTGTATCACTTTCAGGTATCCGTACACACTTTCTTCAAGCTTTTTTCACCGGAAGCCAGCGGTCTTCCATGTACTTCGCATCTGCCGATTATTATTATTATTGTTAGGAGTTGTAACGCAGGTCATCATCGGGGGTTGCTCACTGACAGTAACCGGTGGTGTTCCCTGGAGTCTGAGTGACAGCAAGTCTCCTCAGATTTTTCAGTACTCTCTGCTTCTTTTGATAACCATAATGATTTAATTTTATGGCAACAGCCGCTTACCATTGATTTCTCGCTAGCGACGACCATTGGTCATCTGAGGTTTGATTGACAATAAGCCTCCCAAAGGTCCTAGTACTATCTGCACCCTACCAGTGGAGATCTGGTTGGTGATCTCCCACCTCGGTCTTTCCATCTACCTTGACCCTTATTGGTCATTTTGTGTGATACCAGCCGATGCTGTTTCCACTACGTATGTGTGTGAGTGTTTCTTTATTTGTATATGTGTGTGTGTATGGAGGGGACAGTTTTAGATTCATGTAATGTTATTTTATAGTTTTCTGTTCTGTTTCAACTTTACTGTGGTTGGTCAGCATTACCTGGTTATGTGAGTTGGTTTCCTGTAAGCTACGTAGTTCACAGTAATTAAGAGCCCTGGCAACGCCAGGTATCCCTGCTAAGACCATCACCTTCACCAACTTGAACACTTTTGGCAGTCCAAGACCTCCACCGTTGCCATCTAGCTCAGGCTGATGTGGTTTCCACTTGAGCTTGCGCCAATGTCACATATTACCTGTGAGCTGCCGCATACACAACTGTCACCCAGGTTGTGACAGGCCATCCACAGATAGCATTTGTCACATGCCCTGTGGGCGAGGATTGGATTGGTGAGTGTCGGGACGTGTTCACATAGCAGTGGGCCCTGCACACTGCACCTCTAGGGCTCTAATTTACTTCGAGATCCCTAGCTAATTAGCCTGGGGCTGCAAGGCATCCAGTATCCAGAGTGTACCATGGGAAGGTTTCGCAAGAGTCTTGTCGGTAGAGAGGTTATATACCAGCAGCGAAGACTTGCACACTCCGCTTCCTTTTCGTTCAAGTACTAGCTGGCGGATGAGGCTGAAAGCAGTAGGTGGGAACCATATACAACCACATCTACACACAGCAACACAACTTTACACATCACCCACACCTGTGGCATATACCACCACACCATATATATAACTAAACAGTAAGGACGTAGTTGTGAACACACCAAGTCCAACCCCTAACACTAACACCAAGTCTAACCCTAACCCTTAACCCTAACGCCAAGTCTAACCCCTAACCCTAACGCCAAGTCTAACCCCTAACCCTAACGCCAAGTCTAACCCCTACCGCCAAGTCTAACCCCTAACCCTAACGCCAAGTCTAACCCCTAACACTAACCCTAACCCCAAGTCTAACCCTAACCCTAACACCAAGTCTAACCCCTAACCCTAACACTAAAACCAAGCTTAACCCTAACCCTAACGCCAAGTCTAACCCCTAACCCTAACGCCAAGTCTAACCCCTAACCCTAACGCCAAGTCTAACCCCTAACCCTAACGCCAAGTCTAACCCCTAACACTAACCCTAACCCCAAGTCTAACCCTAACCCTAACACCAAGTCTAACCCCTAACCCTAACACTAAAACCAAGCTTAACCCTAACCCTAACACCAAGTCTAACCCTAACACCAAGTCTAACCCTAACACCAAGCCTAACCCTAACACTAAAACCAAGCCTAACCCTAACACCAAGTCTAACCCTAACCCCAACACTAACACCAAGTCTAACTCTAACACTACCACCTAACCTTAACCTTAACACTAACACGAAGTCTAACCCTAACGCCTCATGATGATTTGATGAATACGATATTAAGCAGATTGTTTATTTTTATTTCTATTTTTTTCTGTAATCTACATAATTTACCGAAATTAGAACCTCAGGCGACGCCGGATAGCCCTACTAGTATACATATATATATATATATATATATTGTTTTTCTGATGAGTATGGAACCCAAGAGATGTGAACTCCAGACTTATGACTCATTGGAGTTTTTGGATCAAATGAATTACCTCTCATCATGGGAAACTTTTCTTAAAAAAAAATTTTAAAAACGAGTGTTGTGGAAACCTCGTTCTCGCATGGAGATTACCCTAACCCTAACCTTGGAACAGAGAAGATATTTAAGTCTGAAATCTTTCCTGGCTTTCATCAGCAGCTTTCGAATGATAGACGAGAAAGAAACGCAGGCCGCGTATCGAAATGTTGGTGCTGCTTTTGTTAATCAATATAAGCGCTCTGAATCTATCAATGGAAGTTTCAACATTTTTTTTTTTTTTTTTCGATTTCCAAAAAATTCTGTCGGCCATTTTGGATTTAGATGTTTCTGTTCGAACGGAAATCGATAAAAAGAAGAAAAAGAGAAAAATGAAAAACATTCTCTCGTAAAACCTCTGGGAATTCTTCCACGCATCTTTTCAATTTAATAGATCTGACAGTTTATTATTCCATAAGCCAGTATAGTGCCTTTATAAAAAAAATGGCACAGTTCCCTATAACCGTTTATTTATGAAATTTAGATAAAAAGATTGGCCAATGTGTGTGTGTGGCGCCATTACTAAAAAAAAGAAAATAATCTCACGCTAATGCAAATTCTCTGCTCATCACACTCCGCTGCAGCCAATCAGCGAAATGAAGTTCAATCGGAGCAAAGACTTTCCAGTGCAGAGCGGCACATGTTCTACGTGATCTATATACGTCGGAGGTTTCGCTATTAGCACTGTTCGTTAATGGTTTACAGTTTTCGCTGGTGCTTGGTGCGATATAAAATTGTGGCGTCTTGCTTTGTCTGTCACTCCATTTTTTTTTTTTTTCTTTCATGAAAGTCGCTCCAGACAAGGCATGAAGCCACTCGATGCAAGGAGCTAAAAAAGAACAAAGGATGTCTTTTTTTTCCACTGTCTGTGAATCATGGTGACAAAAAAATGCCACCCATGGAATCGTTAATAACATTCAAATCATTTCTACAAAGCAACCATATTTGGTACAAACTTCAGTCTATTCCTGACTTGCCCACCAAGTTTCAGTAAGGAATGTCCAACAGTCTTTGTTTTATCGCCATTCAATGATATAAGGGGCATTTTGGTGATCGTCTCATCAGACTTTAATCCCCCCTTTCCCGATTTTTTATCTGTGGTGTTATCTCAAAGATAATGTCCATCTAAACAATCACCAGACTATTGGTGGATAAGTCAGTCATAGACTTGTAAACATGCACTAGGCTGCATGTTTTAGTGGTGTATGCGAATAGCAGACGTTGTAGGTGATAAGTGCTCTGCCAAAGAAACGGAGAGGAGGCACACCGAAATTTGAAAATATCTCTGATTTTGCATTTTGGGCCACACAGAATCTTATTTCTCTTTGAAATGAAATAAGTGCCTCATAAAAATAGGGAATCATGCTGAGACCAAAAAGTAATGTTTGTAGATTGTCTCCGTGATAAGCCCCCTTGAGTAGACTGTCTGGTAGTAATCTCTAGTGGATATCTCCAGCGGTCAGCCTCTGGGTGGTCGAATGGTGACAGGTGAGAAAGACTGGAATCCAAGACTTCCGGTCAGGAGGAAAGGTTTCCCCTGTAGATGAGAAGAGGAGGAGGGAGACTTGGCCCTCTGGGCATGAGACAGGCAGTTTGGTTTTCTGAAGGCTGGCAGTGAGTTGGAGCTGGGTGTCTCTGCAGACAAGATGGGCCCATTGGGGCTCTTAGCTAAAGGATTGTGCTGATTGGACTTATCTTTTTTTGGTCGTTTTGCAAGTCTGCCATTCAACCTGGGAACACAAGTTTCATTTGTAACCTCCAACAAATAAACTCGTTACTTGTTTATAAACTGGACTTGTGGCCTTGACCTGGGATGAGAATTCTTTGTTGCAGCACTGACCGAGTCGGACGACAACTTTGGACCGGCACAACGTGTGGGACGACAGCGGACAGTGCAGCGAACGCACTCATGCAGGTTCACGGACTGAAGTTTATTTTAGGGTGCTCTCTCTCTCTATATATATATATGTATTGTTGTTACTACATATTGTATTTGCTCGACGTTGTAGGCACCGAGTTTGACAGAAAGATTCCCGAGTTCGACAAGGTAAACCTGAAGAAGGTCGGAGGTTACATCGGCCGAAACGTTGTGATAAAAACACCCAAGATGAGAACAGTAGTCCAAATATACCAAATTCTCAAATTCTCAACCCTCATCTCAAAAATTCCGAAACGTATATAAATTTGTTTGTTATTCCACGTATGCTTCCAGAGAAGTGTTTTAAGGATGATTGGTGATGTATGAAGCATAAAAACGATGTTGCTGTTTTTGTAATTATTATATTTTATTGTTATTTCGAGCAGTTCTCCGCTCTTTGTCAAAATTAATTGATTTATTTTGCCATCTAATTTACGTAGTGTGTTCGTACACACCGTGGAAACGTATATAAATTAAATAGTAAAATAATAAGTCTTTTTACTTCTAATATTATCCATAAGAATTATTATAGAAATAAAGTTATTTTTACTTCTTCAAGAAGAAGAATGTCTTAACAGATAAGTCACGATTTATGAATTCAAAGTTAAATTAATATTAGGTAAACCGGTATTGTCCGGGCCTTCAGGTCTGGATTTACGCCGGTCTTGCAGTTCTAGGAGGTGCACCCTCCCAGGCTTTGCCTTCTCATCCTTTGAGAAGGGGTTAGTTTATTGCTAATCGCTTGAGGCGCCCCTACCGGGGAATGCCGACGGGGCTGCCCAGAAAATTTTTAAATGGCCAGAGTGCTCAAATTCTCGAGCGCTGGTTTTTTTCCACTTTCCCGACCTTGTGTCACATCTTACTGCTGTGGGAGGAAGATAAATAGTCTTATTAGGTGTTGTGACCCAACAGGTCACGGGTACGTTTTGTCATATTTGAAATTGAGGCTTTCCAAGTGTCAGATATCACATGACTAAAAAAAAGGTTCATCCCATCCGGGTTCTTGCAAAGTTGTAGAGGCTTTTCAACTCTGGTGGCTGGAGATTGACATCTCTGATATTATGGATGGCTTTGGGGTGAAGGTTGAACTCACTTTATGCTCAAGGGCTCTTCTATGTTGGGCCACTTTCAGCCAAATTGGATTCTGACATGAAAAGTCCCCCCTCCCCCAAAACGATGCTAACAAAAGAGTGCACACAAGTTAGTTTCTGTTTTTTTGTTTTGCTCTTTCGAATCTTCGAAGAAGAAAATCCAACTTTTAAAGATTCAAAAAGGAGCAAAAGTTTTATTTCTTTTGCAATGACTATAAGTGTATGAATATATTCATCAACAGATGTGTGTATATATATATATGCGTGCACATATATATATATATATATATATATATATATATATATATATATAATATTCATAAATAAATATTAAATTATTTATACTTACATACGATGTCGTTTCAAGCTTATGCTCTCATCAGTGTAGGAAAGTGACAATTTTAGACGGTCACAAGGTGCGAACCCGGATCACAGTCAATCCAGACTCCGCATGCTTTTGCTCTATCCTCAAGGCCATAAGAAATTATCACGTGATACGGGAAAAATTAAGTTATATTTATGCCAAAGACAGCGAAATGTAAACACCAGACATTCTAGAGGGATCAACAAACTGAATCGGAGCCTTGCATTATAGCTTAAGTGAATGTCTGTTTTTTTTTTAATATATATATATATATATATATATTTGTGTGTGTATTAGAATAATACCCGTCCCAGGACAGGTAAAATTAATTCCCCGAACAGGACAGTCTTGCACCACTTTTATGTCCCCTTACGAAGATTAAAATACAATATATGATGATACTAAACCTTATGTCTAGAATTCTTATTCCAAATTTTATCAAAATTCATTGCATGAAAATGTCTCAAATTTAAGGCTAAGCTTAAGGTGTTTAAATCAAAAAAATTTAATTCAGGGAATCAAGCTTCATTGGTGTCTAATGAATATGGATCTAATTTAATGCAAATCTGAAATAGTATGGCCCTAAAAATCCTTTAAAATACTCCAAAGAAACTGGTATTTATTAATTGATATCTAATATCTGTAGTTAAAACTTCACACAAATCAGAGGATTAGAATTTTCACGAAAGGCTTCCGCCCCCTTTTTGCCTCCTTTGCCTAAAACTAAATATAACCCATATTACCTACCCTTACACTTAGAAACTGTGTTCCAAAATTCATAATGATCGGTTCATTCGTTTAGGAGTTTATTCTGTACAACGATATATATATATATATATATATATATATATATATATATATGCACCTCCTAAATGTTAAAATTTACAAAAAATAAATAGTGTGCCCATGTTACTCACCGTGTTGCCTAGAATGTATTCCAAAATTCACAATGATCCGTTCATTAGTTTAGTTTGAAATGCCAATCGATTTTATCGTTTACATATTCTATCCAACCCAAATTATTATTTTTTGTCTGTGTGTGTGTAAAGAACATGCTGCAAGATTAAGAAAGAAGAAATCGCTAGTTAGAATCAAATATCGATGTGTCTGATGCATTACTATTTAGATCTAACTTACAAAATCCAACCGACTAAAATCTATATAATAATACGCTTTGGCAATTTCATGTTTGTATGTACGTTATCATCCTCAGACCTTTTTTAAAAGATGGGATCGCCCAATTGCCGACGATGCAATGCAAAAAATGTCATTTTAAAAACTATCAAATATATGCTCCTCGCATATATGTTCTAGGCTACCGCGCCACCATCTTATCTCTCCCTGTCTGCAAGACGGTGTTCGTATTTATTTGTATAGAATTATATAATTGTGAAAAAACTACATACAATACATATTTAAAGCTAAATAGATTGTTTTGGACTATTATTAAGATTGTATTATGTCATTATATTTCTGTAATCAAATAGTCAATATAAACAAATGGACTTATGATTTTTTAAATATCAAAAATGTGTCTAATTCATGGTGAATAAAGTGATTTTTTTGTGAATGTAGTTATTTTTATATCTTTATTTTTTTTTACATTTGATTTGATGGAAATAAATAAATTATTGTAAGCTGCTTCCTAACAATATGTATAGTTGCTAATTACTGGACGTTACTAAGAAATTTCTTACTAAAACTTTTTCGGTAATTATTATTTAGTAGTAATTTTGGTTTTCACATGTCTGTCTGCAGTCATGGACCCCAGTCGCATGTTTGCCAGGCCTGTATTATAGATCGCCTTGGTACTAATGCATAGAAATGAAATGATTTTTGTTAGGATTATTAACGACTATTTGTGTCACTTTTTTCTGTCTGTCTGTCTGTCTGTCTGTCTGTCTGTCTGTCTGTCTGTCTCTCTCTCTCTCTCTCTCTCTCTCTCTCTCTCTCTCTCTCTCTCTATCTATCTAGAAATCTATCTAGAAATCTAGAAATCTGAATCATATACAAAACACAAAAAATTGTTTCTCCGAACAATATAAACAAATTGATTCATGATTTTTGAAATATCAAAAAATGCGTCTTGTTCATGGTGATAAAAGTAATTTTTGTGAATTTAGTTCTTTTATATTTTTGTACTTTTTACATTTGATTTGATGGAAATAAATCAATTATTATAAGTTGCTTTCTAATATGTATAGTTACTAACTACTGGACATTACTAAGAAATTTCTTACTAAAACTTTTCTCAGTAATTATTATTTAGTAGTAATTTTGGTCTTCACATGTCCGTCCCCCAGTCGCATGTTTGCAAGGCCTGTATTATGGATCGCCTTGGCCTTAATGCAAATGTAATGTTCATATTACACGTTTATTTTAATATAAGGGCTATCATCATCTTACAAGAAAGCAAACTAAATCACAGGTATGTAAATTTGGTACGGTTTCACGTTGACCTTCTCACCTGACCCAAAAGTGCAGGTGACAATGAACGACATGTTTAGACTAGAATCTGACTGAACTTGCATTTGTATATCGCAGAAATAATTCACTATCGTGACTCACGTTGGCGAACACAAAGGCAAACAAAGATACGATTACGCAGACTTTGTCAATTTCAGCATATGAATAGTTATAATTACTCGGGAGATGATAACTAGTCAGACCCAAGTAGCATTTAAGCTGACAACTCAAACTGCTTCCGACTGACTAATTTTCATTTGTTATTGTTGTATTGTGTTATTATCAATATAATACCGTACTTAGTTACAATTTATTTTTAAAATGACTTTGTCTGGCCCAGACAACTGCTGATATGAAAATTTTTTAAATAATTACATAAAAATAAAAATCAGCAAGGGGGATAACTAATTTAAATAAGAGAACATAATAAGAGTTGACTCCCTTAAATTTAAAAATGTGCAAACATATAAAAATTAAAAACTAAAATGACTTCACTGTATCCCGGGCAACACCGGTTGAGTATAGCTATTGTGTGGGTGTATCTATATATATATATATATATATATATATATATGATTTCTATGTAATTATTTTTAAAGGTGATTTTCAGCTCGTTGTTATTGAGCTTACTATTATTTTTAATTGTTTCACTTCCTAAGTGATTAAGATGCAGAAAAACTGCATTATTAGTCGTCCTCATTTCAAAGGCCGTATTTTTTGTTTTTGATATATATATTAATTTTATACGTACATAAAAGTAATCCATGGACACGTGTTTCTGGCTCGCAGTGCTGATGATGGCTGTGAGCCAGAAACACGTGTCCATGGATTACTTTTATGTACGTATAAAATTAATATATACATATATATATGTCATCCACATACAGACTGTTTCGCTGTATCACAGCTCTTCAGTGCGGCTAGACCAGTTAGTGCCTCAAGCCGGGATTGAAACTCAACCATCGCCTCTTCCCCTGCGCTATCATACGACACTGACTGATTGTAAGTGATATCTCAATGTAAACATTGTCAAGTGCCGGGAGCTCGAATTAGTTTTACCCAATGAGCTATGCCTTAAAGCTGATTGCAGTTGGTGATATCCTTACAAATAAGCTCTACCTAGATACACACACTATATATATATATATATATATATATATATATATATATATATATATATATATTATATATATATATAAACGTTATGAGGATAAAAAATCGTACACATTTCGGCAAGGTGTTTGTGGTCTTGTGGTAAAACGCCAGACTGCAAACAGTAATATTGCCCAGGTTAGCCATGTTGATGACGGTTGATAGCCAGAAACACGTGTCCATGGATTTCTTTTATATGTATGTAAAAAAAATGAATTAATATATATATAAAATAAAACATTAAAAAAAAATAATTACACAGTGACTTCATGCAATATTCTTTACGAGTGGAAACATACTAAGAAAACGGTTATGTTTCTATCGCCAGCAAAGATTATATATATATACCAATTTAAATTGTTGTATATATATATACCAATTTAAATTGTTGTATATATATAAACATATATATATATATATATATAAAATTACATAAACAATATCATAGCCTTATGTCAATCAACCAACGTTTCAATGCGTATTACCGCATCTTGTCAAAGACAGGGCTAAAATTAGCTCTGCCTTTGACAAGATGCGGTAATACACATTGAAACGTTGGTTGATTGACGTAAGGCTATGATATTGTTTATGTAATTATATATATGTGTATATATATATATATATATATATATATATATATATATTTATAATAACCGTGTATCCAACCTGTGATCTAAAGATCAAACACAAAATAATTGATAAAAATGCAAATCCCCAAAAGACCCACCGTAATTGCCATATTTGTGGGTGTTTTTAATACGCATGAGTTTTTTATATTTTGGTTAACCAACAGCGGAAAAGAAAAGTTCCCCTCCTCACTTTGTGGAAAGAGAGAGGGGGGGGAGAGCAAATTAGTTGTTTGTAAACATTGGGTGCACAAGAAGTGTAGTGGAATTACTGATAGGTTGAGAAAGGATAACCAATTTGTGTGCAAGAAGTGTAAAACAATGGAGATGGATGAGAACTCAGATGTGGAGAAAGGATGTCTGGATGGCGAAGCTATTGAGGTTGTCGAGAAGTTTTGTTACCTTGGTGATATCATTGGAGCACAGGGTAGAGTAGGTGCTAGTGTGATTGCAAGAAATAGAAATGGACGGAATAAATTTAGGGAACTTCTCTGACTACTAACCAGCAGAGTATTACTACTCTTGACCAAAAGGGAATAGTTAATCAGGCATGTGTACGCAGTGTGATGATGAGGTATGGATGTGAAACCTGACCAGTGGGGGTTGAGGACACGCGTTGCTTGGAGGGAAATGATATGAAAATAATACAATAAATGTGTAATGTGAGTTTTAAAGACAGGCTTAGATCTGATGACCTCAGAGGAAGATTAAATCTAGACAGTATAGGGAGAACAATTCTCGTTGTGTTCCAGTTTTTCTTTGATACCTATTTAGGTTGTGGAGATGTGGTCTTATTTATGGAAGATGGTGACCCCTTTCCTTGTTCAATATTCTATTTAAGTCAGATGCGGTCAGACCCTACTAAGTTATGTTCTTCATCCTGACTTTCTTCCTACCCAACTAACCACATAACATCTCCATAAAAAAAACAAAAAAAAACACCTAAATGTGTATGCGATATCAGTCGCAAAATTAACTAATTTGCATATTCGTTTTGAAAAGGCACATTTTAATAATTAACTATGATTTGTTATTGTTTTTGAATTTTATGATTATTTTGGTTTTAATATAACAAATAGTGTCGAAATATTGTTTTTTTTCCTGTTTATCATTTGTGTTCAAACGGTCCATTCTTTAAAGGGGCCGACTTTATTTTCAACAAGTTGTGATCTATTTCTAAATTGCAAGTGAAAAGGCAAATTGATTCATTCTTTTCTTTTCTTTATGGTCACATTTTAAAAGATAAATAATTTTGTACTGAAATAACCAAAATGTTAATGTTTATCTATATGAATAAATGAGAAAGATTTCGTTTTGTGTTTACAACAAAGTTATTTTTAATTAATTTTAATTAATGTTTAAAGTATTTCAAGAAGCAAACGTTGCGAGGCGATAGCGAGCCGGCAAAGCTAGCTAGTTTTATACATAAAACAACCGATCTCTAAGAACTCATATTTTCAAAATCCTAAATTCCCACCAAAACTGTCATCCAATCTTGACATACTCATTGATAGCGTTTTCATCCAATCTTGACATACTCATTGATAGCGTTTTCACAGTGTTAATGCCCACAAAGATCGTTGATGAATAAAAAAAAAATGTGAAATTTATAAATATTCAAAAAATGCTCACAGATGTTATTTTTAACAAATATAAAACACAAAAAGAAAGGAGTTATCATCAGCATCAGCATCATCAACATCGGTTCAACCTCTGTTTTGCATGTTGGCATGCGGTGGACGGCTTCAAGAAATTGACTTCTAAAGTAACCTATCTCTGGCCAGGACTTTATTTATCCCTCTTTCTCTCCTCAGATCAATTTTTATCACTTCTTCCCATGTTTTCCTTAGCCTTCCCCTGTGAGCTGAACCTACTACCTCAACTGTCCTACATCTACTAACCCAAGAACTCTCATTCATTTTCAACGTGGCCATATAATCGAAGTCTACTCTTCTGCACACATCTCCCTATACTGTCTAATCTTCCTCTGAGGTCATAAGAACCAAGCCATTCTTTA
Organism: Sepiola atlantica; assembly: GCA_963556195.1. Taxonomy (NCBI): domain Eukaryota; kingdom Metazoa; phylum Mollusca; class Cephalopoda; order Sepiida; family Sepiolidae; genus Sepiola; species Sepiola atlantica. Next base: position 83,656,949 of record OY744518.1, read on the forward strand.
AGACTCACATTACACATATCCATTGTATCATTCTCATATCATTTCTCTCCATGCAACGCATGTCCCCAACCCTCGCCGCCAGGTTTCATTTCCATACATAATCACACTGCGTATGTTGTTTTAAAAAGAGAAAATTGTTATGCTAAAGTTATCCGTGTACTCAGAAGTGGTCTTGGGAAATTGTGTCTGAACCTCGCAATTTTCCCATCATTCAGTTTTAGGTTTGAAAGGTCGCGGAGACATGTTTGCGTGATTAAGTCATTCTGTTGACAGGCATAAAATCTCTTGGTGGAGCTCGTTTGATTTGAATGCGAGATTCTATTGTTACATCTGGCGTATCTTGTTTCATCTGGAGATGCATTCTTGCGTGTCTACGAAAGTATTGGTCTGTCGGTCACGATTCAGTTTGAAATAGCATTTTCGTCGCTGTACGTGTAGAATGAATGGACGCATCTTATTTTAAATGTGTCTAAGCATCTCAGTAGAGGCTCTGTCTGTCAGTTTGTCATGCTTAAGTTCGAAATAGCATTTTCTTTGGTCTGTCGTACTAAAATCGAAATAGCATTTTCTTTGGTCTGTCGTACTAAAATCGAAATAGCATTTTCTTTGGTCTGTCGTACTAAAATCGAAATAGCATTTTCTTTGGTCTGTCGTACTAAAATCGAAATAGAATTTTCTTTGGTCTGTCGTACTAAAATCGAAATAGCATTTTCTTTGGTCTGTCGTACTAAAATCGAAATAGCATTTTCTTTAATCTGTAGTACTAAAATCGAAATAGCATTTTCTTTAATCTGTAGTACTAAAATCGAAATAGCATTTTCTTTGGTCTGTCGTACTAAAATCGAAATAGAATTTTCTTTGGTCTGTCGTACTAAAATCGAAATTACATTTTCTTTGGTCTGTCGTACTAAAATCGAAATTGCATTTTCTTTGGTCTGTCGTACTAAAATCGAAATAGCATTTTCTATAATTTATTATAATTGGAATGTTTTCTTTTTTACAAATACTCAAATTAAATATTTTTAGCAAAGGCACCCTCCCCATGTTAAGAATGACTTTCTAAATAATAACGTTATTATTTAGGAAGCCATTCTTTACACGGGAAGGGGAGGGGGGAGTTTGTTAACTATTCTGTACTTTCACCTACCAATGTAATAAACAAAAAAATTTTTTTTTATCCGTAGTGGGTACGTAATATAGCGAGGATTGATTTTCGCCCTTCACCGCTTACTTTTGAACACATTCTTAGCCGGAAGTGGAAAATCTCGGGTGTTATGCCCTTATACCGCCTGACCTTCTATCACAGCCACCTTTAATCAAGGGAGGCGCGAGAGCGCTCTATCCCTTAATAGACTTCACGAATGGCCTATGCTGTAAATCTCATTTCTTTGATCAATCATAACTCAAAAACCAATAAACCAAATTAGTTAAAACTTTGCACAAAATTTTTATTTGATAGGTTCTATAAGTGTGTAGAATTTCAGCATCATTAGTCAAGGCAACCCAGAGATCCAGAAAGTTCAATCATGAAATCCTGTTATCTGTATGTACGTACGTATGTGCCAACCTGTATCTCCTCAACTATTTGATGGATTCAGCTGATTTTTGGCAGAGATAGAGATTCTAGCGTCTAGTTGATGGCATTTTAATTTCAGTTTACCATATACCTTAGTTTTCCAGAAAATTCCAAAAAACCTTATGAGAAGGCATTGTATTGAGGCATAGCCTTTACAAAAGTAGCGACATTCCATGATAAATGCCAGTATACTGAAATCATATGCCCTTAATAGGGTTCAGATGAAAATTCATATACACTAAATGTACAAAAGCAAGGAAATTCCCAAATTTTTACACTTTTATTGTCATTAAGGGTATGACTACATATCAACAAAACCATTTCATTATCACATCACTACAGTATAAATCTCTATGCATGAGTGGATGAAGTGTGTGAGGTGCGCTGAAGAAAAATTCATACTAGTAAAATACATAGCCGTGTTGTGCTCGCATACCCTTAATGACAATAAAAGTGTAAAAATTTGGGAATTTCCTTGCTTTTGTACATTTAGTGTATATGAATTTTCATCTTAATCCTATTAATATGATTTCAGTATACTGGTATTTATCATGGAATTATAATGGAGAACGGATACCCTTTTCCTCACTGTTATAAAACGACTCCGTCCGTCCGTCCGTCCATCTGTCGGTTCGGTTCGGTTCGGTCCATCCGACTGTCTGTCGTGTTTCCGTTCGAAATACACCCCCCCCCCCATAAAAACACAGATTGAATGGCCACGTCTTAAGAATTTCGGTTCCTGTTCAGACAAAAGCAATCACATGTGCTTCCCTTTCATTTTTTTTATTTGTTTTTCTTCTATTTTCTTTTTTTCTTTTTCTTTTAGGAGTAGGAGGAGGAAACGGGGGGGGGGGGTAGTTGTAATTTTCTTCTTTATTGCTGATTGATATTTGGAATCGTCTTCAGGTTTTTATATGATGAATGGTGAGATCAAGTTTAATGTAAACGTTACTTCATGACGGTATAATAATTTTTTTTGTTTTTTACCAGATCTCATATTTCAGATCATCATCATCCGATTTATTTTTTAACAGACCTTTGATTGGAGCCTTTTTGTCAGTCTTGATCGAAGTCTTCCTCTCCAGGCTCGGTGGTCGAAAGGATCAAAGTTTGCAATCTCCAGGGCCACACGGTCGTGTTTACACAGCTCATCCCAAGAGAGCTTTGGTCTTTCAGCCTGCTGAGTTGATGCGATGGACATGTCTCTGACCACCATGCTTTAAAAACGTTTAACCTATAGAAATAAATATTTCATAGAAGACATGAATTTTTTTTTCTACGGTGTCAAGGCCACTCGAGGATTAGGGTTAAATAAGTGTCAAAGCTTGCCACGCTCGTCTATATCTACAACACAATCTCTTTTCGTCTTAGAGATCGAAGAGTTCCACTTTCTATCAGACGCAACCTATATAGTCAAACCCCGAATCAACGGAGATCACTCTTATCTCCGAAATGGTCCAAGAGAGATAACTCTTAATCCACAAGTGAGACAAAACCGTGATGATTGGCAATGATGGTGGTGATTGGGCAGAATTTGTTTACATTAGACTTGAAAACGACCATGTTGTAGTCAGCTGGGAAGCAGTTCCGTGGTATTGTGTTCCACAGACGGGTAGTTCAAGGAAAGAAACTTTATTCATGGAAGTTTCATTTAGTTTTAGGTAAAAAGACAAAGAGAAACTATTGACAGTGGTTGTAGCTAGACGAGTTTTGTTTTGAATGTTTTACAGGGGAGGGGACCATAGAGTTAAGCTACGTCGAGCACCTGCCATGAAAATAACAATAGAGTAGAGAAAGACTAGCAACGTCTCTTCTGTGAGAAAGAGGTAGTAGGGAGGAGAAAAGGACATCGTCCACTAGATTTCGAAGTCGGTTTTATACTCTACCAATGGCAGGAAAGGGTGCTCTGAGCGGCCCCATCCCCAGATGTGGCAACAGTACCTCCCCAGATGTGGCAACAGTACCTCCCCAGATGTGCCAACAGTACCTCCCCAGATGTGGCAACAGTACTCCATCTTGCATCCGATGCCACAACAATCTCAATTCTTGGATCAAAATATGTACATTCTAATTCAGAGATAGGATATTTTCTTTTTTTGATAAAAGGCTACATTCCATCGACAATCCCCATTTTACTCTTTTTTTAACAACTTGTTTAAGGGTGCTCTAAAGTTGTGCATATTTAGTATATACTAAGTTGGTCGGAGTTTTAGAGTTAGACCTAAATAGCAAGGCATCTGGCACATCGATATTTGATTATGAATAGCCTTTCTAGTTTTTTTTTTCTTTCACTATGTTCTTTGCACGAATATAATTTATTTTGTTTAAGTTTCTTTCTGAAAATACTTATTCCGGCTAGGAAATTTGTTAGACTGGAGTCATTATTTTAGGAGAAAAGGACATCGTCCACTAGATTTCGAAGTTGGTTTTATATTCTACCAATGGCAGGAAAGGGTGCTCTGAGCAACTAATATATAGCTATATTTCTGAATTTTTTAGATAAGAATTGATAATCTGTATAATTTTAGTTATTCGGACTACATTTCTCATCTTGAGTGTTATCATCACAACGTTTCGGCCACTGTAACGAAGAATTGCGAATTACTGAAGACTTTCTCTCAGTCATGACTGACGGAACGAGAGCATGCTACCCCCGTGGATTAAATAAAGGGTTCCGTTCGAAATTCAGTCCAGATTCCCCGAGTTCGACAGAAATATTCACGAGTTCGAAGAGATACACCTGAAGGAGGCTGGAGGTTACAGCGGCCGAAACGTTGTGATGATAACACTCAAGATGAGAACAGTAGTCCGAATAACCAAAATTATACAAATTTATAGCTGTCTGTATTTTGGTATTCATCATAGGTGACTTGATTCATCGCACGCAACTTCTAGAAATGATTCTTTATGGGCAACTATTAAAAAGGCAACTATTGGAAATGTTTCTTTGTAGGCAATTAGTTGGAAGTGATACTTTTAGGCAACTCGTAGTAATGGTTCTCTGTAGGTAATGATTAAACTTTCTTATTTTTAAGTGACTGTTAAAATTGATTTATCCTAGGCAACTATTGCAAAGTATACTTTGTAGGCAACTATTGTAAATGTTTGTTGGAGGCGACTATATACTATATATATAACTGGGCTCCAGCGACTAGATATGGAAATTGGAATGTAATGTTGAAACTGGAAGGCGTACAAAGAAGGGTGACAAAACTAATAAGTAAAGTAAAGGAGTGCAGTTACAGGGAGAGATTGGACAAATTAGGATTGACTACTTTTTCTGGAGAGAAGAATGAGAGCTGATATGATTGAGACTTTCAAGATAATTAATGGCATTTCTAACTATGGTGGCCATTTTTTTAGTATTTCTCCTAGATCTGGAAGGTTATTGTCAAGGAAGTTTTCAAAAACTAGATCTGTTAACCAGTTAAGTTTTTTTGCTCGCAGAGTAATATGTTTTTTGAATAAGTTGCCATATCGGATTAAGAACAGCAATAGCGTGGATCAGTTTAAAATGAGGTTGGATGAATTCAGAGAAAGTGGTAGGAGGGAGAAATTGAGGAGGCAGTTTTGGGAGTTATCAGATGAAATATTTAACAGAATTTTATCTGGATATCGATACTGTACCAAGAGTTTAATTTTTTTTTAAACAGTTGAATTGAGAAGATAGTTAAAGGGACGATGCCCAAGGAGGCATAACAAACAAATAATTTTTTAAAAAAATAGAAGAGGTGTAATAGAAGTATGCGTAAATTAAAAGCTTAGTCTTGGAGCATTCTTCATCTGTGATTGGTCATAGAATTTTTACGTTTTGGAAGATAAGAAAAGCAGATGCATGAGTATCTTTACAGAAATACGAGGAAGAGAAAGGGAAGAGAGATCTATATGGTAAGATAGTTAAAATTGAGAGAGGGTGAAAGTGAGAGATATACTTCATTCATTAACAGAGAGAGAGAGATGGATGGATAGAGAAATAGAGAGACAATGAAAGCAAGAGTGAAAGTGATTAATCATTCATGAAGAGGAAGATAGGGAAAGAGAGAGAAATGTGAGAAGCGACAGTGTTGTATAACGTTACCGATAGATCAAGAGAGATATCTAGCTCGCTAAAGAACGAGAGAGAGAGAGAGAGAGATGCTATATAAAAGAGCGCGAAAGAGCTAAAGATTAATCATACGCCAATATATGTAGAACAAGGAAAGAGAGTGGTGTAAACCAGTCATAAATATAGATAGAGAGAGAGAGACCGAGAGTGATTATTTATATATTAAATTGAGACAGGTAGAGTAATGAAAAACAGAGAAAATTTTACTTTATACATAGATAGAACAAGTGGCAGAAAAGGAACGATACGAAACTAGAAGAGTGAAAACTTCTATCTCTCAATTTGTCTCTCTTTCCCCTTCCCCGTTTTTCTACATCCCTCTTCCCCACCCCTCTTTTACTTTTGCCTAGCCCATTCCTCTCTATTAAAAAAAGATAAGAATCTAAGTCATTCACGTCTCCTTTATATAATCGATAACATTAGAAATGGCTGAAAAACCGATCCACTCACACAAAAACTGGCCAAGTTTACCCCCAAAGAATGATTTTTTTTATTATTCACCCAGGTAAATGCTGATCAACAATCTACCAACTTTGTGGGTGTTTGTTTTGTAGCTTTTTACTTTTAGCTGGTCATACACACACAAATACATACATACACACACTCAACTTCCCTTTATAATATGCTAAGGCATTTCATGTTCGTACATGCGCTATCACCTTTCACATAAAAAGATGTTGATTGGTTATTAATCTGATGTCGCTAAGACAAACAATTCCGACTTGCCCCATTTTAAAATTAATTGTTCCAAAATCAAATTATGGTCAACTAAAACTGTAAAATTTTAAATAAATACATTTCAAAAAGTAACAATCGTTTTAGTGATTTGAAGAATATTTAGCTAACAATTATTTTCTGGTAAGACGACAGAATATTTATTGTTTTAAAAAGAATTAAATTGCTACAATTTTAAATAATAAAGAAGAGACATATTCGTTTTATAAATTTAAAGCTGACAATTATCTTTTTGGAAGGAGATTTTTTTCTTAATAGTATTGACCCTCACAGACATTTTTTTTTTTTTTCTGAAGGAATATTATTGAGATGAAATTATACAGATTGATGTAGAAAAACCCATGGAATTTTCACGAGGTATCATCATCATCATGATCATCATGATCATCATGATCGTCGTCATCATGATCGTCGTCATCATCATGATAATCATCATCATCATCATCATCATTATTATTGTTATTGGTTTAACGTCTGTTTTACATGCTGGCATGCGTTAAACAACTTTAAGAAATTGATTTCCAAACTAACCTATCTCTGTCAGGTCTTTATTTTTCCCTCATGTCCATTTTTATCACTTCCTCCAACGTTTTCTTTGGTCTTCCCCTGTCAGCTGAATCTGCTACCTCAACTGTTCTAGATCTACTGACCCAAGAACTTTCATCCGTTTTTTTCAACGTGGTCATACCATCAGTCTACTCACCTGCACACATCTCCCTATACTGTCCAAGTTTAATCATCAAAACTAGGCCTGTATTTAAGACTCACATTACACATCCATTGTATCATTCTCATATCATTTCTCTCCAGGCAACGCATGTCCTCAACCCTCAATGGCCAGTTTTCACTTCCATACATCATCACACTGCGTACTCATGCTTGATAGACTCTTCCCTTGGTCGACAGTGTTAATGTTCTGCTGGTTAGTAATCGCAGAAGTTCCTTGAACTTACTCCATCCGCTCCTAATTGTTGCAATCACACTAGCACCTGCTCCACCCTGTACTCCACTAATAGTTTCAAAGATGCCTACCATGTGTTTTCTATCATCACAATTTGAAATTCGAAACTTGTTTTGTAGCCTTTAAACTGCAGTACAGAAAGTAATGTTTGACTTGATCTAAAGTTTAAATGCAAAAGTCAAGTATTATGGTTCATTCGGGCTGCAAAACTAACGGAAAACATTAATTTACTCACGCGCGCCAAAAGACCCAGCGCCGTTTCTTCTAAGATAAACAAACTGACATTTGCTGCTATCTGTTATCAAAGAAGTGACCGTTCGCGCCATCGTTCTGTCGCTGCCAGCAATAGCAATTCATTCGATCGTGTTTTACTTACGGCAGAGAAGCTTCTTGACATTTTCCACAGCCAACTAGGTGAGGAGGCGGAGACATTTCAACATGGCTACCGTAAAAGCTTGCTTGAATATGTTTGTGTATCAGCCCAAATTGTTTTCATCTTTCGTCTTCTTTCCGACATTCTTTTCTCCAAGGGGGAAGAAAACTACAGTTCTGTCAGAAATTAATTGAAAAAAAAAAAACAACAAAAAAAAAACAAGTAAAGCATGAGTTGTCTTCCCCTGCGATTACTAATATTATTCCTTGAATAATATCATAAATATCATTGACCACAACTTTTGTTGAATTTCGGGGGAAAACAATTCTTCAGTACTAACTAGTCTTAAAGCCATGATAAAAGTGTAGTATCTGTTCTTGTTGATATCAGGAGGTCATCCTCCCAGGCATTGCCTCCTCATTGAAGAGGGTGGGTTACAGCGGAAGGCACTTTTACAAGAGAATTCTGAATTATGATAGAGACGATCATAGTTAATTTTTCACCTATTCAATTTGGGGTTAGATGGATCCCCAAGTTAAACTGCCCTTGTGTCTAACTTTGCAGGTAAATAAACATATGAATGCACTTCCACATATTTGGGAAAATTTGCTATTTTGTCAATTTGAGCGGCATTTTTATTTCTCCTAGAGAATATAATCTTTCCCTTGACCAGGGGTTAGACGTGTTTCGTTAAAAGATCACTCTCCAGTCTTCACAATTCAACCGGTCAACTGTCTCCAAATTCCATCTGTACGGTCCTGTCCAATTTTTCAATGTTTTCCTTCCTGCAATTCAAGACATCCATGCTTCTGAAACGGTTTATGCAGGAGAATGAACGTTCCACATGATTGCACCAATGTAACCGATTCATCCTTAGGATAACCTCTATGGTGGGTAAAATGTTGTGCATACAGCAAATTCTCCGACCAAATGTGTTTGATTTGGGTCAGATTTCACATTTCAGATCCATCTAATCATTGATCATTGCTCTGCAGGCGGGAGAGAGAGGATTGGATGAGGGCCCAGAATTTGTTGCCATATAACATCACGCTCCTGACACAGCTGCTATACAACTTACCCCGAACATAAAGAGGGGCAACGTGCGATGTTATCAGAGGCAGAAGCTCACAAAATTTCACCCATGCTGCCTTCACCCTCGTAGTTGTACCGAGTTCACATTTCAGCACCTGCGCTCAGCATATCTCCAAGGTGTCAGAAAGAGTCGAATACCTCCAGGGGTTGTCATCCTAGAACCATCTCTTCATAAGGATGACTATCAATAGGGCATGCTTGTCCCGGGCATCTCCTACATTTCAAGTTGAGGTTTGGAGCTAACTTACACGTCAAGTCACTACACGTTTTGTGGACTCAAAATAGGTACAACTTACACTGTATCGCATTGCATCCAACACCCTTTCGGCACACAGAACAAGGATACTGACCAGAGTCCATTAGGGAGTGTAGCCGAGAGCCATACATCATCACTTTTGTTTTACGTAAGTATTGTAAACATGTGTAGTGCTACATGTTTAGTGGACTGCATAGATGCATGCTGCAGACGGCAGGCCGGCAATGGGAGAAATATTTAGCTTAGAGAAGGGAGACCACACAAGAAATCGGTTGACGTCTTTGAAATAGTAATGTCTTTTGGATACAAAGTTCCATGCTGTGATTGTGAGCCACTTGAGACTTTGCAAAGTAATAGTCATACTAGATGGTGGCCTCATAATAGGCAGTCAGTTTTTATGTCCATGGATTAACAGCTGATAAATTTCGAGTGGTTTTATGGTGTGGTCCAAGTGATATCTATATATATATATTCCAGCAGGACAGGTAAGAGGGAGCAGTTGGGTTTCTGTTGGTCTCAGAGGGAGATGGGTGTTAAGCTGATGGACGGCTTGTGTTCGGTTGGGAGATGTTTGTCCAGTTTTGCAAGTCTATCATTCAGTGGAGAAGCCGGGTGCCATTGTAGCCGCAAAATAAAACATTGCTATGTGTTTTAAACATGAGTTGTGATCTCGTTTGGAAAGAAAATCCTTTTGTTGCAGCAGTGACTGGGACCACATGATCGACACTACGACCAGTGCCGGAATCAAAAAACGAATTCCGACAAAGACAACAAGCGGACGATCATGGTCTGTGCAGTAAATGTACACAACTGCAGGTTCAGTGTTTGTTTTATGCAAATAACCATAACTTTTGATGGATTTTGAGGAAACCCTAATAAAGGAAATTTTAGATATTTCGATGACTAGCAAGAGTTTATTGGTAGGTAGTCAGCTCAATGGGTAGTGACGTCTCTCTGTAGAAGACGAAGATAGTACGTGTTGTAGTGATGCTGTTCTTTTCTTTTTCTCCTTGTGGCTGTAATAATAGAAGCAATTAAAAAAAGTAAAGATGCACCATTTTTCTTATATACTTCTTATGTATATGCGATATCTATCGCAAGGTTTACAAAGTTGCATATTGGTTTTGAAAAAGACATTTTATTAATTAACTATTATTTGTTATTGTTTTTTAATCCAATGATTGTTTTGATTTTAATATAACAAATAGTTCTGTTTTGAAATGTTGTGTTAAATATTGATGTGGGTAAGTTTGTTCGTAGGTATATTAGCTAGTGCAAATTAGCTGAGACATGTATGGTGGTTATGTTGGTAAACGGGAAGCGTTTCAGACAAGGGTCACATTTCTTTTTAAATTTCAGGAGTTGAAATTTAAGTCGAGCGTTTGGGCTACTGACTCTACAGCGATGATTTAGGGGTTTTAAATTTTTCCTACTACTGAAAAGAAAGGTGCCTCAACATTATGGACCCATCTTAGAACACGTATTACAGCTAGTATATATATAAGTTAGATATGTGAATATGTTTATAATACTAGCTGGCTTTGCTAGCTCGCTATCGCTTCGCAAACTTTGCTACTCGAAATACTTGAAACCAAAGTGTTAAATTGCAAACATTTCATTCATAATTTTGTTGTAAACACGCATCTTAACATTTTGGTAATTTCGACTTTTTTAATGAAATTGCCAAAAACATGTGCAGAAAGAGGAAATCAATTTGCTGTGTGTGTGTGTGTGTGTGTGTGTGTGTGTGTGTGTGTTTAATTTTATTTATTAAAAACAATTTTTAAAAATGTTACGTCGGTCGCTAATGGAAGGAAGCCGTCAGACACGCTTCCTCTTCCTCTATATGGCGTCGCTAACGGGAGAGAGGGTCAATCAGTCAACCTTTTCCCCCATTTAAAAACTATTTCTCATGTATCTTTCCGTGGCCGTTGTAAAGCTACAATCTTTCTCTCTGGTTTAAATTACTTCCCCTAGCAAATATTTTAAGAAAGATTTAATAATTTATCTTTCTGTATTAAATTATTTTAATTAATTACTGTTAATATCGACACAAATATTGCATGTATATGGAATAAACAGAACGATGAAATTACGAATGGATAACACAAAACATTAATTAATTATGAAATGTTTAAAAAATAATTATGCAAATTAGGCATAGAATAAGTTCTTTGTGCCTTTCGTCTCTACGATATATACAATATTATAAAATATTGTATTATTGATTTGAATAACAGTAACCCGTTTTGATGGTAATATAGAAGGGATAAATAAAAAAAACTTTCGCATTTATTCATTTAGATATATATGCATAGGATTCATTCCTAAACTATTAACCGATCATTATGAATTATGTAATATACATTCTAAGCAAAACCGAAACGATTATTCAAACTCCCCCCCCCCCCAAAAAAAACTTTTTACATAAGTGGCATGAAATTTTGAGTTATATTATATAACAAAATTTTAACTGGAGCCGCCATGCATGAACGTCAATATGTATGTGCGAGGTAAACTCCTATACTAATGAACTTATTATCAATTATGGAATACGTATTCTCGTCAACACAGTGAGTAACGTAGACACATTTTTCTTTTGTTGTGAACTTTGCCCCCGGAATAGCGCCCTACCTCCACCCGCTACAAAATTTAAAATAAGTGCGATCTGATTTCTTATGATAGGACAGATAGATACTAAGGACCCAATATACTGACCGTGGGTGACGTGGCAGTATCCTGTTTGCAAATATATCATTCACCATAGAGGCTCGTCTAAAACTTAAAAACGACAAAACAAACACCTACAAAGTTGGTAATTTCTTGATCGGCATTGCCCCGGTAGAATAATATCTATTATTCATTCTTTGACCCTAAATTGGCACATATTTCGTTGGGGGGGGGGGGGGGGGTCAGTTTTTCAGCCATTTCATGTACTAACTTATCCTCTTCCTTTCTTTCTCTTTTTCTTTTGCTTCTCCTCCCTCTCTCTCTCCCTTCTTTCTCTCTTCTTTCTCTTCCTCTCTCTGCTTTCTCTTCTTCTCTCTCTTTTTTCCTCTTCTTCTCTCTCTTTTTTTCCTCTTCTTCTCTCTCTCTTTTTCTCTTCTCTTTTTTTCTTTCTCACCTTTATTTTCCTATGTTTGTCTCTCTTACTCTCTCTCTCTCTCATCCCCCCCCCACACTCCACACTTCCGGATATCAGGTTTTCAACTATATTGTCTTCCAACTATTCCACGTAAGAAGACAGTCATCCAATCCTGATCCGAACGGCTTTCAATCTAATATCGTTTCAAAAAATATTTGATATCTGAGAACTTCCGAAATTTAAAGATCCAAAAAATTTTTTTTAAGAAATAAAATAAAAATCCAATATGGCGGACCCATGATTTGGAATTCCTTCATTCGTTCAAATCAAAATCTTTCGATTTTAGATAACTCAAAACTGACAGTCCAGCAAGTGACTTTACAAAGCGATTCCCATCAGATCACCAAAGTTAAGTGATGTTAAGCTTGGTCAGAACTTAGATGGGTAACCATTCAGGTACACCAGGTCATCATCATCATCATCATATTCGGTTTAACTCCCGTTTTACATGCTGGCATGTGTTGGACGGTTTTTAGAAATTGACTTCCTAATTAACCTATCTTTATTTATCCCTCTTTCTCTAAAATCCATCATCACTTCCTTCCATGTTTTCCTTGGCCTTCCCTTGCCAACTAACCCTGCTACCATAACTGTTCTACATCTACTAATCCAAGCACTCTCTTCCATCTTTTTCAATGTGCAATTTGACTAAATCAACAAAGTCTCCTGTTCTACACGTATCTCCCTATACTGTGCAGATTTAATCTTCCTCTGAGGTCATCAGGCGAAACGGATAAAAGATTTGAGTATCAATCAGTTCTAAGACATCGGCCGAAACACTGTGAAAATAATACCCAAGATGAGAACTGTAGTCCGCATTATCCAAATAATACATTTTAAGATGAATCAGGTGAATTTAAGAAATAATAATGACAAAAAGGATTACAATATTTTTGGGAACTATCAGATGAAATATTTAACGAAAAAAATGTTTATTTAAAGGTTGAATTGAGGAGATCGTTAAAGAGAGATCCGCCAAAAGAGTCATTGATCTGTTATCCAATATTTCTTTACAAAATTATAATACAATTTAAAATTATATAATTTATAAAATAAGCAAAACCTCTTTGAATACATGCAAACGATAAACAACTGTTATTAATTCGATGTTTTTGGGGGGGTTTTTGTCAAAGGAACCATTGTTAATCAAATGTTTTTAAATAAAAAGTTTCAAAAGATGATTTTTTTATATATAACAAACAACGAAACCACTGTTTTTAATCAATTTCTTGTTTGTTTTTTTCATTTATTTCGATGTTTTTTTTTCTTTTAAACATTTTCTGGGTTAGGGTTTAGAGTTAGTGTTTCGCTAGAAGTGACCGTTGCTGACAGAACTCAATGAGTCCTTCGGGAGATTCAACACGCTGACACAGATTGTAAAAATTCATTTTTTTTTTTAATGTGCTGCAGATCGTAGAAATTAATTTCTTCCAAAAGTTATCGTCTGCTTGCTTGCAACCTGATTGTCTAATGCCTCCAAATTCCACTCTGTGTGGCCTTGTCCAACCAATTTCCATGGCTGGTCAATCTTCCTGTGATTTAAGACATCTATGCTTCTGCAACGGTTTATCCAGGAGGATGAACGCTCTACATTACCATATCAACATAACTGATCTGTCCTCAGGATAACCTCGATGTTAGGCAAATGTAGTCATTTCAACAAATCCTCTGATCTGATGTGTTAGGTTTGGTCAGATTTCACATTGCAGCTCCATCTAATCATGTATCTGTCATTGCACTGCAGTTGGGCTAGAGACAGCTGGGTGAGGGACCAGTATTCACGACCTAGTGTATATAATTAACTCTGTCCGTTGGTCTAGCACGTTTAAGTTTCAAATATAACGATACTAGCAGGGCTACCCGGCGCTGCCCGGCACAAAAGTGTAACATATTTCTATTAAAACTTCTATCTCTCTCTTTCCCCCTCCCTCTCCCCACCCCTGTTTCTTCTTCGCCCAGCCAAAATCCGCTCTCTTGACACACACACACACACACACACACACACACACACACACACACACACACACACCTCGAGGAATAAGTCAGCATAAGGGAATTAACTCGGTGAAAAAAAATCAGTTATTTCCCTTTAGTTGGTGTTTGGAAAACAGATCCCCCCTTACCAAATCTGTGCCATTGTAGTGTCAAAGAATGATAATTGTTTTCTAAATTTTAGATATTATTCATTCCAGGCAACGCTGATCAAGAATTTACCAACTTTTGGTTCTTTGTTTTGTAGTTTTTTTACTTTTAGCCAGACATCCACACAGACAACTTCTGGGGCGCCGTTTATGTCATCCACATCGATGCAACCGTGGCCAAATTGTTGATGACCCCTAACCCCTATTTTCTGTCTATCCGGTGCCAGTCGTCTGCCTCATCACACCACACTCAATGATGTAGTCAAACAAGGTCTTAATATGAGACGCCATTTGTTTTTACCCCTTTCAGGCGAGCAAGAATTTCAGAATCTGCTGTCAGCTACGACACTGTTGCTCAGTTCGATGAAACGAGAAGAAATAACAAGTACAGCTCTCTAGTCGACCGTTTAATTTTTCAACCAATCGCTGACGAAACGTCAGATGTCCTTAGTCCCGATACTGCCAGATTCATGTGAGACATTGGACGGATAATAGCCATTTGCAGGAATGAGCCCCAAGAGACAGCGTATATGCTCCAGCTATTTGTCTTTGTCTCTCTCTCTTTCTCCCCCTCTCTCTCTCTCTCTCTTTCTCCCCCTCTCTTTCTCCCCCTCTCTCTCTCTTTCTCCCCCTCTCTCTCTCTCTTTCTCCCCCTCTCTCTCCTCCTCCTCTCTCTCTTTCTCTTCCTCTCTCTCCTTTTCTCTTTCTTTTTTTAATTCTCTTTCATCGTCCGAGGCAACACCATGACGTCGTCTTGATGAAGGAAATAAAACCTAATATATTTTTCTTCTGTTGTAAATTGTGCTTCTAAATATCAGACTACTTTTATATTTTTAACCAAATTGTTCGCTAATACAAACTGTGTGGATTGTGCCAAGAAATTTTAACTCGATTAATAAAAGTTGTTAAGTGTTAATAACACAGTATTCGGGGGATTTACCAGAATAGTTAACAAACTTAAGCGTGACAGACAGATCTGGCAACAAACGGCTGTAAACATTCGAAATCCTGCATGTTTAGTTGGGGTGCATAGATGCATGTTACAAACGGCAGGCCTGCAATGGGAAAAAATATTTAGCTAAGAGAGGAGACCACCCAACAAATTGGTTGACCTCTTTGAAAATATAATGGCTTCTTAAAAACAAGGGTTCATACTGAGGAAGCAGACCACTTGAGATCCTACAAGTTGGCATTTTATAAATTTGTCCACCGCACCAAACATAAACAGATTATAAAGAAATTATAAATTATGAAAACGTCAAGTTGAGGGAAATACTTCTCAAAACAATAGGAGGTAGGTATTAGTGGTGAAATTCGAAGAATTGACTCTAATTAGATTTCTTTACAGTGTCATTGGTGGCAGGTAGGGGACTTGAAACTGTGGGAGGGTTAGCTCCTCCGACTATATCTATGATATTAGTAAAAAATACTGTTGATTTGATTGGT
Organism: Sepiola atlantica; assembly: GCA_963556195.1. NCBI lineage: Eukaryota > Metazoa > Mollusca > Cephalopoda > Sepiida > Sepiolidae > Sepiola > Sepiola atlantica. The sequence continues at coordinate 83,672,779 of OY744518.1, forward strand.
TAATCTCTTTGAAAAAAGAATGGCTTAAAAACGAGGGTTTATGCTGAGAAAACACACCACTTGAGATCCTATGGAAGTTATGTCCCCGTTGTCAGTTTTTATGTCCATCGATTAACAGCTGATGTTCGGAAAAAGACAAGCCGGGGAGATATTGGTTTCCGTTGGTATCAGTAAAAGATGGGCCTTTGAGCTCAACCTGACAGGGCTGTTGTTTTGTGTTCGGTTGGAAAGAACTGTTATTCTGGTGTCAAGTTTATCGTTTGTCAAAAGATCAAGTATCATTTTAACATCACAAAATAAAATATTGTTATTTGTTTTAAAACTCGGAGATTTTATTTACCTTAAAAATTTATAAAATAACAAGATGTGGCACAAGCCAAAATTGGGTGGGGTGGGATGGAGGTCGGCTGTCGTCCTCTTGGCCTATTCGTTCGACTAGTTTCAATCACCAAAATACCACATTCACTCTATGGGTAAAACCTACTTAACATTATTCCCAATGGTTTGACGTTTTTTATTTACAAAAAATATATGTACAAATTCATCGGTTGGAGGGGGGGGGGGGTCTGCTAAAATACAACAGAGATTGCCAAAAAGAAAAAAATGCTAAGTGTGGTGGTTAATAGGACCTTTCCCAAATCTATCTTGGTATGAGCTGCTCACTATTTTCCAGGTTGTTTCAAGAGCTTAAAACAAGCAAAACAGTTTCTAAGTAGGGAGAAAAAAGGGGATTATTGGGGGGATAAAAAAGAGAAAAGCTGTATGGGACTCAGGGGCAGGGATTGGGGGGTGTCCTCCAAGCATTTTTTAGAGGTAACAAAATGGGAAGTGGGCATCTCGGAAGATCTCTAATACCAAAAATAAAAAAAAGGGGCAGGATTCGTTTATACCATTAGCTAAGAGACTTTGCTGACTGGGATGGGGTCTGATAAGACCTCGGGTCGGCGTGCATCATGCCTAGGCAGGGAACACGTACTCAGACTTGGTTCGTCCAAACACGCATAAGTTAGCGATGTGTATCAACCTCCTTTTAAAACTTAGAGATGTAATTTTATTTGGAAGGGAAATCCCGTTGTTACAGCAGGTTAGTGTTGATGATGCTTCGGCCCCGAAATCATGCCTGAATCAAAAGTCATCATCTGATGAAAGCTTTGTTGGAAGCAATGCTGCTGTACATGCAATAACGTATTATGCCACCAAACCTCTTCATTAGCGTTGTTGTAGAGACGATGCAATATATGCAAAGATTAAAAAAAAGATATGACTGAGACCATATGATTAACACTACGGACAGTGTCGAAATCAAACACCGAATTCAGACGATGAGTGGACGATCACGGCCTGTGCAGTAAACGCACAAACACGAGTTCACACAGATTGAGTGAAGAATATTTGTTTTGTCGGTGATGGGTTGTGATAACTCAGAATCTTGTGAAGCTAGAATTTATTTCTTGTTTTTTATGTCAGAAAATTTTTTGTTTTTCTTCTGAAAGAGGAAGCCGTCTCCTCACCCAACAACAAAGAAAGAATGGATATTTAAAAAACCTAAAATAAAAAAAATAATAACAAACAGGATTATCTCATCTATTATATCCAATTCAATAAGCGAGAGAAAAAGTCATAGACGTTAGTAAAGGCATTCAGCCTGGAGGCATTATGCCTGGCGAGAGATAAGGACCAAATGCACAATGCCGTATGGGATTGGCCACTCTGCAAGGAGGGAAACAATATTCTGGATTAAAACCATCTGCGAGGACATTGGAAACAGTTAATATTGATCCAGTTGGTCAGAGATGGCGAATCTGAGGATTTTCAATGAGCAACTCATATATATATATATATATATATATATATATATCCTATATTAGATCCTATTGTGATAGGAGATGCTCAATATTATAGATAGAGCATTGTTATAGGAAATATTGGTACATTTTTATGGACCGTTTCGTTCACAGAAGAACCCACCGACATTAGTATGTCAATCCCGGATTTTTCATCTATGAACTTCTCATAAAACAAACAGTTCTCCTTTAGAAAACATATATAGCAGTACGTTTTAAAAGGGTCGAGAAACCATAACTGTTCCGTGTGTTGGCGTCCATAAAATCAGATCACTGATAACCTCTTTGTTTCCATACAACCGTTTATTAGATGGGTGCATTTTCCAGTGCATGTTTAATACAGCACGAATCATCCGTGTGTAAGTTCCATCTAGTTTCCTTTCCAGTTTTTTTTGTTAGAGTCCAAGCTGTTGATCCATAAAGCAGTTTGTGAAATTTTATCAATTTTAGCAGAATCTGGTTGAGTAGGTTTTTCCAAAATCAACCTACATGGATGTACACGTACATAAACACCATCATGTTTAACTATTACTTGTTGTCCATCTTGACCAAGTACAACTGCTAGCCCACTCCATGTTTTATGTGCTAGTCTTTTGTAGTAGACTTTGTCATCAGTGTGAAATTTAGTATCACCACTTGAACAAGCATTGTGCCGAAGTGCACGACGAATCTTTTCTGAAGATTCACTTGAAACAAAAGCCTGTCTAGCACTGTGCAGAGCATTGAGATTGTCTCAAATGATCTTAAACGAAGTGTCATCATCAAAAGCAGGTGGCTTGTCCACCAATATTTCAGGAATTCTTGGGTTCTTTCCAAATACCAATTGAAAAGGTGAATAACCATGCACATTGTGAAGGCTATTTTTAGCATTTATACACCACGCTATAGCAATATCAAGACTGCAGTCAGTATTTGCCATTGTTTTAGTCAGCATTTCCCCTAGAACTTGGTTGCGTCTTTCGCATAATCCATTAGACCATGGTGCTTCTGCTCCAGTAGTCTTCACAGTAATATTTACTTTTTCACAAAGTTCCCTAAATGCCTCATTAGAGAACTCTCCACCATTATCACTGAGGAATTTTTCAGGGCAACCATAGATACTGATCCATACGCAAAAAATCTTTTCTATAATTTCTGTCTTTTTGATGTGACAATTGCACAAGCAGACAATCTAGTAGCGTGATCAATTAGGTGAAGCAAATGGATGTTCCCAAATTGCTTCAAATCCATAGCTACACATTCACCAAACGTAGTTGCCATTGGCAAGCCAACAATCGGTCGTGGCACACATTTCCGGTATATTTGACATATTTGGCAGTTCTGGGATATTTTCATTATCTCAGCTTGAGGTTCTAAATCATCATTCCCAGCGTATCTTATTAGCTTCAAAAGCTTTTCAGGTGGAGGATGAGCAAACTGACGATGTAATTTAAGAGCCTTTTGTTCAGCATTCATAGTTTTATGATATGAAAATTTTCCTTTGATGAAAGGATTTTTCTGAGCCTGCTCAAGTATATATTGAGACTCAATGGAAGGGCATAATGTCCAGATTGTGTCGCACGTAGGATGATTTTCTGTTCAAGTATCTGGGCTGTATCATCATTAAAATTTAATTTCATCCCAGCTTTCTTCATAGACTGTTTTGATAGCAACAATTGTATATCGCTATCTACAATATCCGTGTTGATCATCAATCTAGTCACACCAATTTTAGTAGGGATGCAGACTCGTTGTAAAGAATGAACTGTTTTTACCACTTCCAAACTTAAACACATTATTGCTTCGTTTATATAGGATTTTTTTTTATCTTGCTCATTCAAAGAATCACAGTAACAATCAAACCATATTTGACCGCACACAGCACCACAATCCAAAATACCATAATTCATTGATTCGGCGACCAAAGACTTTGCTTGATATGCGTCTGATTGGAACAAGGTTATATGGTAATAGGTATCTTTTGGTTCTGAATATTCTCTATCCGGGCATTTATTAACCCAATAATACTGCCACACTCAATGCATCTTGATGGATTTCCAAATTTATCAGAGAGATTTCTACCTTTCCCTCCTCTAGGTCCAAATCCAACACAACCACGGTATGGTCTCTGATACCTACGACCACTGGGTCTTTTATAAAAATTCTGACCACGTCTACTACTAAGGTAGTTACGGCCATATAACACTTCTGACTCCTCAAAGTTGATGTTTTCTTCAATTTTTATTTGATTAGAAATGTTATCAGTCATGTATTTTTTTTAATTGTGTCTTCATATTGTTATATGTGAGCACATTAATTGTGGCTCTTGTTAATTGTTCTTGTTGGTGGGTCAAATTAGCAGATTTCAATAGACAGAAACCAAGCACATCCTCAGATATTTCTGTACTACATGACCTAGCTTGATTGTATTGCCTATCAAATTCATTACAATAATCCAATATAGAAAGCTGTTTAGACCTTTTACAACTTTCAAAGTCTTCAAGAGCCTCAAAAGCTAACCGATTTTTATCTCTCGGGTACAATCTATCAAGGACTTCAATTGTGATTTCAACACCATTTTCATTGTTAATGGATCCTATTCCAAGCTGTAATACAGCATCCTCACCGAGTCTGAAAGCTATTGCTGGTCCTTGTTTTCTCTTTTCAAGAGTAGTGAAACTCAGCCAGAGTTGTAACCTGCTTTTCCACTTTTCATAATCGTCCCCCCTCTTAAATATAGGTGGAGATTTATTTATGTTAACTGAGGCCATTTTTTTTTTCTCAATGCAAAACAATCTTCTTTCTTTTTTTTTCACTGACCTGCTTTCTCCAAATAGAAGTATAGATTATCTTGCTTTGCTCTGCTACCAATGTTAAATATCCTGATACCATCCATTGGTAATCCAATTCCTTTAACAGTCCTTCTGGTCCACTTGTTACTTCACTTCTGCACCCGTCCAACATGGCTACCAGACTCTTATAGCCCTGGTGGCCATTCCTTAAACCAAGGGCAGTAACCCATATGACATTAACACTATTTATATCATAGAATTTTTATTCAGATACACTGATACCAGCCGAGGATACGTTGTAGACGATCAGTTCGACAGAGGGTGGGGCATTGTGGTTTCCTCTGGCTTTTCTCTGTTGGGCTGAGATATTTGTTCTGGGTAGTCCTAGGAGGTACACCCTCCCTTTACTATCTCTCTTTTAGAAAGGCTTCGTTTATGACTAATCGCCTGAGGCGCTCTTCTCGAGAATGCCGACGGGGGCCAAGCAGGCATTTTTGCAGGGCCAGAGTGTGCTACCCTACTACTACCACATCTTCCCGCGGTGAGACGGAGATAGGTACCTGTTGGATTATTGATTTAAATGACAAATTTTTGGGTATTTTCTCTCTACTAATTATATATATAAAAAATAGGACAATAAAATTAAAAATAACACGAAACATTAATTTACTATAAACTGTTTAAAAAGAGTTATGCTAATTAGGCATACAAATAGCTGTATTTGGGTCTTTGCTCTCTACTATATATACAGTATTTTAAAAGACTTGTATTATTGATTTAGATGACACTAACCCGTTTTGATGGTAAAATAGGTGTGATAAATGGAAAAAAATAACTTTTGCATTTATGCATGTAGGTTAGCACTCTATGAAAATGATTGGATTCGGCGTTCAATCACACAAAAAAGGGTCGATGTGCCATAAAAAAAAAACTAAGAATTCATTTCGTTTTTTTTTGTTTGTTTTTTTTAGCTCTGGAGGTTTTAACATACTTTTCAGCAACTTTATTTTGTGTATATTTAGTCTATGTGATAACTGAACAACACTATCACATAGACTACGCACGCACAAAATAAAATAAGTTATCTTTCTTGCATATTTCGATTGCCTCATGTTTGGCGCTTTATTAACAAAGATGTCCTGTATAACTTACATGATAGAAGGTTTTGTTGTTTAAAAAAAAACTAAATTTATACGTATTTCTTTGTGAAAATAAACACAGGAAATTGAAACTGATAACAAACTAATCATGACCTTTGAAGAAGCTAAACTATGCTTTATATATATATATAATATATATATAATATATATATATATATCAGTCTTCAACAATTAATACACAATAATAATAGATAAAAATAAAATAAATAAAACAAATTAATAAATAAATAAATTAATAAGTAAATAAAAGAATAAAGATATATGTATATATACATATGCAAATAATTAGATATACCAAAAATAAAACCATAAATACGGCTCTTTACAAACAACAACAACACAAAAACTCCTGAAGACGGTCGCGAGACCGAAAGCGCTCGAGAAATGGCCCAAGACACAACATTAGGCGCCATGATCCATCAATTGATACCAGAAACCCGACGAATCGCTCGCCGAGTCGAGAAACTGACCAGAAAGATCATAAAGAGGGAGAACTCTGTGGTCTTCAACGACATATGTCTAATATATATATATATATATAAATATATATTATATATACAGAGAGAACGAGAGGAGTATTAGAAGGCTATCACAATGCAAGAAATGGAAATATGTCGGCATTGAGAAGTAAGATAAAAACAAGTGATTTTAATTTATATATTTTAAAAACTTTTTTAATAATTTTTTTTTCATATAGCAAATCTTACTTGATTAGGCAAGACTTCAACACTGATGTAATCTGTGTGACCGTGTTCCATAATATATTTCGAGGAAGACCTCTTTGTCAAATGGTGGGTGTTTCAAATCTCAAAAAATGTGTGGATGGCAATATTGCTTATAACGCAGTAAATATTAATATCCGCAGCAAATGTAATAAAACTAAAACTATAACTGATTTTTTTTTTAATGATTTTAATCACTTATTTTATTTATTTTTTTATTTTTTTCTGAATACATCAATGTTGAAGTCTTGCCTAATCAAGTAAGATTTGCTATATAGGAAAAAAAATTATTGAAAAAATATGTAAATTAAAATCACTTGTTTTTTTTCTTACTTCTCAACGCCGACAATAAAAATTGCCTGGGCAGCCCCGTCAGCATTCCCCAGTAGGGGTGCATCAGGCGATTAGTAATAAACACACCTCATCTCAAAGGGTGAGAAGACAAAGCCTGGAAATGTTAACTTCCAAGAACTGCACAGGACCATACCCCAGACCGACCGAGAACAAGCCATCCTCAAAAATGGCATAGACTCTGCTGAGTGATTTTTATCATCTGCACACGAGGAACGCATATAAACTAGTATAAATTATTTTGTTTTGGTGTAATAACTTAAAAACTTTTAATTGAATAAAGAAAAGTAGTCATATGTTTTCTTTTAGTGTTCGTTAGACGACACATAATTGGTCAAGTCATGCATTTATCGGCTGTTGTCATTTGTTATAATTTAAATTGTACATTTTTAAAGAAAAAACCCGGATGTAAACTAAAATTCCACTTGACACTCTTTTTTTTTTTTTAATAAAAAAAAAAAAAATGTGTAAATTAAGCCAATTGCAAGTGACAATAAGTGCATGACTTAACAAATTATATATCGTCTGGTGAACTTATTCTTCTGCTTCTTCGTTTAATGTGTGTGTTTTTTTCATGTCAGATGTAGGTTGCATGTTGGCCATGATAGCACGTAGTGACTTCCTCCTTGAAACTATCATTTATGTTGGTTTCGACATGCCATTGCTTGAGGTCATCTTTGACTAACACATTCAAAGTCTTTCTCGGCCTGCCTTTTCCTTGCTTACACTCAACTAAGATGTGTATACATCTGTTTATCCAACCAGAGCTTCCATTCCATATCAGACAGTTTCAATGCAGAGCTGACTCCAGCCTGGGCATCTTCAGCCTCAATAGCAGGGAGTCAGAACTAAGTCTGTCGTCAAGACACACACCGCACAAATCCACTGAATCATAGCTATGTCGTTGTTCCTCAGGAAGACCGAGCTAGTAGGATCGTACTATTCACTCAAATGTAACAGTGGGCGAATGACAATAACAAATACGGAGGAATTTACGCCAGGAAACTAGGAAGTTACCCTGAAATATAAATATATTTCGAAGATGAAAGTAACAAGAGTTGGTTTTGTATGTAAAGAGCGGACCTCTATAGTTAAAGAATTATACATTGCTGGCGCCAAGACTTACGGTATCTAATAAAGAGATTTCCCTCTGTACAAATGCATACGTGTTGAGGGAAGATGAAGAATGAGTTGAAGAAAGGGAAGTTAAAAAGAAGAATATAAAGAAGCAGAAAGAGAAGAAGACAAGTAAGAATAATAATAAGAAAAATAAGAAATGTAATAATAATAAGAAGAAAAGTAATAATAATAAAAGTAAGAATAATAATAAGAAAAATAAGAAATGTAATAATAAGAAGAAAAGTAATAATAATAAAAGTAAGAATAATAAGAAAAATAAGAATGATAATAAGAAGAAAAGTAAGAATAATAAGAAAAGTAATAATAATAAAAGTAAGAATAAGAAGAAAAGTAAGAATAATAATAAGAAGAAGAAAAGTAAGAATAATAAGAAAAGTAATAACTTAAAACATTTCATTGGCACATAATCGATCAAGCATTTATCGTTTATTGTCATTGGTTGCAATTTAAATTTTTTTTTTTTTTTTTGAAGGAAACCCCGGATGTAAACAAAAATTTCACTCAACACTCCTTGTTTTTTTTCTTTAATAAAAGGATACTTACATTAAGCCAATTGCGACAGACATAAAGTGCATGTCTTAACAGATTACGCGTCGTCCAGTAACCATTAAGAGCAAACAAATGACTGCTTCTCTGTAAACTTTTATTCACTTATCTATGATATACTGTCAACCGGGGTAACTATGATAGGTTTGGGTGCATTGGTTTGTACCATGTCACTCCTATTGCACCAAAAAAGCCTATTCAGATATCTGACCGTTTTTAGATGCTGGTCTAGTGCATTATGTGCTCTCGGACCACTACTTCCACAACTGTCAATTTACTCCCCCTCCCACTGCAGTAAAATGTGGCACAAGGCAGGAAGGTGACGGAGCCAGCTCCCTCGAGGACTGGGCCACTTTGGTTGGGCATAAAAATTGCCATGAACGGACTCGTCAGCATTCTTAGATAGGGGCGCATCAGGCGATCGGCAATAAACCATCCCCTTCAAAAAGAGGAGGTAATGCCTGGGAGAGTGTATCTCCTTGGACCGAGCCGGACCATACCTCATCCCAACAAAGAAGGGTCTGGTGGTCCAAGGCAGTCCCTGATTTGTCGGATTGATTACCGATAACAGATCTTCAGCTTGGTATGAAAACAGCCACAGAGCAACCTAAACATCTATGAATCGATATGACTTAAGATTTCGTTTTAAAAATTTCATCCGAAAGCTCCCAACACTCTTTATGCATGCCGTTATTTATACCATAATAACGAAACAGGCGATTAGTTGACAAAAAGGAATAGGCAGAGTACACATTACTAAGGCAGTGGGTTTTTTATTTGTATGCAAATCGACACATGTGATTTGTATTATTTTGAAAGAAGTCTTAAGTAATCCGTAATTATATTCTTAGTATCGCCCGCACTGAGGATTGAACCTTCAACCTCCAGAAGACTGTCATTTAGAAGTGATTATTACTTAGCACTTATGCTTGCGGTCATGGTTGACGGAACGAGAGCAAGTTACCCCGTAGATTAAATAAAGGTTGCCGTTAAAAATTCCGTATAGATTCCTAAGTTCGGCATAAAGAGTTCGACAAGATGCATCAGAAGAAGGTCGGAGGTTACATCGGCCGAAACGTTGTGAGAATAACATCCAAGATGAGAACAGTAGTCCGAATAATATAAAGTATCAATCCTTATCTAAAAAAATTCCGAAACATAACATTTGATTGGTTGGCAAAAATGGAATAGGCAGAGTTCACATTTCTAAGGCAGTAGAAGAAGAAGAAGAAGAAGAAGAAGAAGAAGAAGAGAGAAGGACGAATTGTGTTAAATTTAAACATCCTTCATGGCCGTTCGCTAAAATGCTTGATTTTGAGGGTTTTTTTTTACATTTCCCATACCCGAGTTCGAATCTCACGTAAGACTAATCGATTTTTTTTTAACTGGATACGTGTTTTATAATTTAAAGAAATTAACATAAAATAATAAGTTTTTTAAAAAATTACACATATATTTTTTTTTAAACTAAGTTTCCTTTTTTATATATTTTGATTTTAATCTTCATGAGGGGGACAATAAAAGTGGTGCAAAACTGTTCTGTTTGGTAGGAGGTGGAGGGTACACGTTTGGGTTAGGGTATTCTTCTAGTAAATCATACGGATATATGAATCCGTGGAATTTCTTTTGTGAAAACTGAGATTTAACTTAAATGAGACTGCCGATCCTTAAAATGCCGAGGGGAAGGGGGGCAGTGTTTTTTTTTGTGTTTAAAAAAAAAAAATTATTTTAGGTAGGGGATGGGGGGGGGGGGGCTCATGATTATTTTCTTATCCGTGTTTAAGATTTTCAGTAATTGTATTTTATTTTTTTAAACAATAGAAAAAAAAATACAATGTGGATTAGTTGATGTTGAGGGGTGTTAAAAAAACTAAAGCTGTTCTTTTCAACAAAACAATTTTACAACCGTAATAATAATAATCATAATAATAATAATAATATATATATATATATAGTAAATTATGAAAATATATTTATGGCAATTAAGCTACACAGAGGCTTCTGCGTTTCATCCCCGTAGGGAAAAATGCATTTTAGCCTGACAATTCCCTACGAGGATGAAACGCGGGAGCCTCTGTGTAGCTTAATTGCCATAAATATATTTTCATAACTTACTACCTAGCTCTACTCACGTACTGAGCACTTTTGAAGTAAATACTGAAAATTGATACATAAAAGATTATATCTCCTTATAACATTTTATGTGGATACATGAAATAATAATAATAATAATAATAATAATAATAATAATAATTTCTTTAAGTTTATAGAAAAGTTTATATAGTAGCTCAATAGTGTACAATACGACTAGAGTTCATAATGTAATATAATAATAATTATTCAAAAAACATTCCAGATTTCATCCAAAAACACTTTATTATCAGCCAATTGTTTCTGCCCATTCCAAAAATATTTTTTTCTGATATACAAAATATCATAAACACTTACAAAAAGGCTTCATATATATATATATATATATATATATATATATATATATATATATATATTTATACTAGCAAAAACTACCCGTCCTCCGAGCAGAAATTACTGAGACAGTTGTCGTCTTTACAGAAAAAAAAAAAATTTACATTTTGGTAATTTTGAAGAAAACAACAAAAAGATGATTGACGTAGTGTTATTTGATATATTCCAATGTTGGTGAAATTTACTGTACATGAATATATATATATATATATATATATATATGTGCATGTGTGTGATTTTTTGAAGGCTTACCAAAGCATTCCGTTCAGGAGCCCAATCATCACCACGAAAGACATTTTCATTCAAAGATTATTTATTTATCATTTTCAAATTAAAGAGTTTTTTCCTACACGCAGGTCCTTTTTTCACTACCAAGCAGGTCCTTGCTTGGCAGATCACAGAACGGAATGCTTTGGTAAGCCTTCAAAGAATCACATATAAATGCTCTGTACCCTGTAATCGAGTATCATCCAGCTTGTTTTTATTGGCTTAATCCCGGTCGTCACTGAATAATCTATCTTCTTAGTGAAAAATCCATATATATATAGATATATATGTGTGTGTGTATGAGAGAGAGAAATAAAAGTATTTCCACTGTTTGAATGGCTTTAAATTTGAAATTATAACGGTTTAGAGACCAGTCAAATTGCAGATTTTTTTTGAATAAACATTATTTATTTAAAATTCTAATTTTCGACCCATACAAGAGTTTTCATCAGGAAAAATACAGACAATATTTTTCCTTTCTTTTTTTATGCGGCATGTTGTCACTTAGCCATAGACTTCTGTTCTTGTCGAACATTCAAACAGTGGAAATACTTTTACTTCTAACTCACACGTGCCTACCAGAGCACATCACCACTGGAATCGGACATAAAAAAAACTGAATGTTCGACAAGAACAGAAGTCTACAGCTAAGTGACGGTGGAGATGTAAGGCAGAGGAAAAGTGGGAGATGAGTGGTAGAGAAAATGCATGAGGGGAGGAGTGAGTAGGGAAAATGCATGAGGGGAGGAGTGAGTAGGGAAAATGCATGAGGGGAGGAGGTTATTAGAAGTGTGAGGAAATAACACTCCCCTCGGTTTTTCTTCCAAGCTTTGCTGTATAAAATGTCGAGTTCTGTTTAATAAAGCTCATTTTACCAGATGAATATGGTCGACCGAAATATCTTGGTCCAGAGGTCAGAGGTGATCACAGAATGGAAGTCGACAGAACCATGTGACTTCCAGACAGAGAGTTTCTGTCTTTTCTGACAACACTTCAAGCAGAGAAGACGTGTATGTCAAGAATCTTATACAGTCATGCATATGTTAACAACTCGAAAACTCTAAAAGACCTGATTAAAGACACAAATCTGACCAAAATCTTAGACTTTATCAAAGAAGTTGGACTGTTCAAAAAAAATTTAATTTAAAATATTTTTGATTTTATTTTTCATTTGTTTTTTTAAATTTGTTTTTTTAAATGATATAAAGTAATTATCCTACCTTGGGATTCCATTTGATAACTTTATTCGGCATTAAGTAACCCAGAGATGGTTGATATGCCAAAACCAAACCAAACCATCTAGGGCGATGAGGGAGGGGGTGCACACTGTAGCTAGGTGTAGTGAGACGAGCTCTCTCTTTCTCTCTCGTTTTTTTTTGTTTTTCTCTGTGACTGTTTTTCTTTTTCTAATAAACCTTTTATAAAGCAACACCGGCGTCCAAGCAGTGTAGAATCAAATTGACACTTACCGACATAAAAGACTCCAATAGTTCATATGTAAATATTGTTTGAATGAAGCAATATTTATATATTAGATTATCCACTCATGGACTAGCAGCCAATCAGAGCTCAGAGAATGGACTTGCCCATCTGAACATAATGAAACATTCCAACCGTGACAAGGTAATGTTCCCAATCTCCAGGATCTATACATGCTGTTTGCAGAGTCATATTGAATTTATTTATTTGTAGCTCAACTGGTCATAGTTGAGTATTGGCTACTAAATTTGATAAACATACGATCCAGAACATGGGTTCTCGTCGATGGGTGTATAAGAAAGTGAAAACATAACAAAGAGAGGCGGACAACGACACATAGCTCCACCTACCAAGAGAAGATGTATTCACCACCGATTATGCAGCACGTAGTATAATAGTTATTTATATCTCCCCCACCCCCCATGACAGGAAGATTAGACACAAGGTCAGAAAAGTGGGATTTGAAAAGCCAGCGCCCTAGACGAAGAGCACTCTGACCGAACAAAAATTGCCTGGGCAGCCGTGTCGGCATTCCCCGGTAGATGCACCTCAGGTGATTAGCAATAAACTAACCCCTTCTCAAAGGGCGAGAAAGTAAAACCTGGGAAGATGGACCTCCTTGAACTGCACGGGACTATTAGACCGATAGAGAAGGACATGCCAGCCATAGCATGTCCAAGAATGCTTTGTGAGATTCTCGTTCTGAAGGATCGACCGGAAGATGCCAGATAACCTTGCTGAGAAAATAGCATTATTTGAAAGCACTTAGTTTTTATTTTGCTTCTTGACTTATTTAATTTTTCTTTTTTTACTTACTTTATTTACTTTATTTATTTATTTACTTATTTATTCAATTATTTATTTATTTATTTATTTGTTTATTTATTTATTTTGGCCATTGCGTTTCTCAATTTGTCATTTCATTTATGTCAAGTATTTTCCTGTCACTTACGCGTCCTCATTTATAATCATGTCGCAACCTATTTCTCACATGAAATTCTTTACATTTCAACAGTCCTCAAAAAAAAAAAAAAACGCGACCTTGTGTCACATTTTATCTGAATGGGTGTGCATGGAGGGAAGTAAATAATCCTCAAATAAGTCCCACGCTGTCTACCAAGCTCCAACCGCTGTCCCATCACCGCAATCTTGCATACCTGTGTTTGTTTTACAAGTACTTCAATGGAATGTGCTTTGACAAACTTGCTGCACTGGTGCTCCCTCAATGTAAATATGCCCAATCAGCAAAATCCCACCCCTTTCATTGTAAAGGTCCCCGGATGCCAGAAGGCTTTCTACTCTAAAAGCTTTTTTCCTTGGCCTGATAGCCTTTGTAGTAGACCTTGGGTTTACTTTCGTCAGCCTCGTAACTCTCGCTTCCCTTATTTTGTCCTTTAGTCTTCACATTCCATGAGTGATGTTTCTGACAAAGGGAGAAGAATTGCTGTTTTCTGAGTCAGAATATATCCATCTAACACTTATAGTTGGCTAATTTTTTACCTCAAAGTAGTATTTTTTTTAGCTCCTTACATCAAGTGGCTTTGTGCCCTGGAGCGATTTCCATTTTTAAAAATTCCCTCTTGACTCCTTGTTTCCCTGACTGTACTAACATGCAGAAATTTAAATGTAATGTGAACAAACATCTCGCTGCACGACTCCCCACTTAGGATGCCCCTACAAATCTGGCCTCTAATTCACAGTAGCCTCTTTCGTCTTGTTTGGGGGTCAATAAAAGTTTCAAAAGGTTTTTTAAATAGATTCAAAAGAAAAAACAACCAACAACAAAACACGGGACATCAGAGAAAGCCAATCATTACTAAAATTGTTCTTAATTGTGGTGGATTGGTGTATATATGTTTGTTATATATGCAAGTCGCTCCAGACAAGGCATGAAGCCACTTGATGCAAGCAGCTAACAAGAAAAAAAAATGATGTCTATTGACCTGAGTCTTGAAAAGACCGAGCCTATAGGTAGGAGGAAAACAGTCAGCAGGAAGGGAGTTCCACAAACCTGCAGTTTTGGGAAAGAAGCTACTGGAATAGGAAGATTTATTATAACGAAGTATCAGAACAGTGAATTGATGAAGACCACTAGACCAACGAGTCAAACGAGCTGGAACAAAGGAAGCCGGGAATAAATTCTGAAAAACACAGTTTTAAAGAATTCCTAGAAGCTAGACATACTTGGGAATATGAAAGAAGAAATCTCCAAACACTTTTTTTTTTACTAATAAGTCACCACTTGTAAAGGCCAAAAGCCACTCGATGCTAAAGGTTAATGTCAGTTGAATGATGAAGAATATTATAATAAAAATTGATCACTTAGAAGGACGGTTTATGACCATTGTTTATTGACATTAGATTTGCAGAGGACCATGTTGTAGCCATCAGGGAAGTAATATTGTGACAACGTGTTCCACAGATGGGAAGTTCTTGAGAATTGCATTTAATGTTAGGCAGAAAGTAAAGTTCATTGCAGTGGTGGTAGTAGGATGAGTTTTTGCTGTGAACGTTTTACAAGGAGGAACCAGAGAGTGGAGCTCAGTCGAGCACTTTCTATGGAAATAACAATCGAGTAGAGAAAGACTAGCAACGTCTCTTCTGTGAAAAAGGGGCTGTAGATAGCAGAAGAGATTAACCCTTGCGAGATTGTGAAGTCGATTTTGAACTCTGTCAAGGCAAGAAAGAGAGCTCTGAGCAGTACCTCCCCAAATGTGGCAGCAATACTCCATCTGAGGACGTTTCTGACTCCTATAGTTAACTAGCAAAGTTCGCGGCTTGAAACTAAAATTTTAAATAATATCTTATTCATTTAGTCTTGTAAACATAAGACTAAAAAATGCTCGCATTCATTCATTGGTGAGAGAGGGAGAGGGGAGTGAGAGAGAGAAAGAGAGAGAGAAGGTGAGCAAGCAAACCACCCTCTCCCTCCCTTTTCTCTTCTCGCTTATACCTCATGGCGAGCGATGTTAGTTTAATTTATGAAAAGTTTTTTTCTAATTTATCCATTTTATTTTTTATTAAATATATTCAATTAATTAATTTAATTAATTAATTAATTAATAGGGAGGTGACGGTGGTTAAGTGGATACCGACACAGACTGACGACCTGAGTGTGCCAAGTTCGAATCCAGTCGATTACATAATACCACTTTCACTTAGGGATGTTAGCAACCTTCATGTGGTCCCTCCTCCAAGAATGCTGACAACAGAATCAAACCGGTTCATATGAATTTACTAATTAATTACTGTTAATATCGAGAAACTTATTCCAGGAAAATAGAGCAATTAAATTACAACTGAATAACACCAAATATTAATTTATCATAAGCTGTTTGAAAAAATATTTATGCAAATGACATAAACAAATACTTGTGTTTGGCCTTTTGCTTGTTACTATATATATATATATATATATATATATACAGTATTTCAAAAGATTATCATGTATTAGTGATTAAAATTAGAGTAACTCGTTTTCATGGTAATATAATATAGTTGTGATAAATGAAAAAAATTATTTTGCATTTTTTCATTTAAGTTGCATCAATAACACAAGTTACAGTAAGTTCCTTGTATATGAAAGTCCTGAATTAAAATGAATTCCGTGCAGTGTGCGTGTGTAATCAGTCAACTGAAAATCATTCATGCACAAGTGGGTGAAAAAATACTTTATAAAACCTTGAAAACGGCGAACTCCCTATTTCTGTTGACTGATTACATCTAAACATGAAGCAAATGTGGACTCGAAATATGCCTGCCCGCAAACCCAGATGTCAACCTTTTTGACACGTCTAGACTTTAGTTACAATTATTTCCCTTTTCTCCCCATCTTATTTCCTTTCTTTTCTTTCCCAATCCTCAACAAGTATATTTTATTTTATTTCATTTTATTTAAACGGTCTCAAGTCTTTCCAAATTTTAAATTTCTCTTTTTCCCCCCTTTCTCTCTTTTTCTCCCCCATTTCATTATTCCCAAATACCATCTGAGGGAAGGATCAAATTCTAATTCTGCCTGATGAGATCTCGGCTTTTAACTGCTGTAGATCGATAACATCAGCATGCCAGTGTCGCAGATTTTGTCTGTTTGAATAAAAACAATCATATATATATATATATAAAAATAAGAAACAAAAAATAAAATAATAAAAAAAATACAATGTCTGTTTACCATGAGTATGGTTTGTTAAACCGAAAATTCGGATTTATAAAATATTTTTTTAAAAAAATGATTAAATAAATTTTCATTTATTGATATAAATTCACGCGTCTGTTAACTGGTTTCTCAAAAATTTTCAAATATATCTTCTAACGACGCTTTCAAAACTGTAGTAACACTTATATTATCTCTCTCTCTCTCTCTCTCTCTCTCTCTCTCACACTAATATATATATATATATATATATAAAATTATGAACATATATTTATGGCAATTAAGCTACACCGAGGCTCCCGCGTTTCATCCCCGGGGGAATCTTCAGGTTAAAATATGATATGAGACTCCTTGCTTTGAACTTCTGATGTTTTAATAAATATTGTATCTATACAATTTTTTATTCTCATCTTTCATTTCTTGAATTGATTGCTCTATTCAATATATTAAACTTTTTAGCCTGAAGATTCCCCCGGGGATGAAACGCGGGAGCCTCTGTTTAGCTTAATTGGTATAATAGGCTATCCTGAAGATTCCCCCGGGGATGAAACGCGGGAGCCTCTGTGTAGCTTAATTGCCATGAATATATTTTCGTAGCTTACTAACTAGCTCTACTTACGTATCGAGCACTGTTGGAGTAAATACTGAAAATTGATACATAAAAAATTATATCTTCTTATAAAATTTTATGTGGGTACATGAAATAGTATATATATATATATATATATATATATATATATATATATATATATTTGTTTCAGGGTATGTTGAAAAGAAATCAATAAAGTGCTTGATCGTAAGAATGCGAGAGCCAAAATACAAATTATCTATAAATTACAGATTCCATAGATGTACCATGGTTTCATTTACATGGGTAGGCCTTTACTGTTTAGAAAAGACCTTTACAAACCATTTCAAATCGTCAGCTTCTCAAGGGAAAAAGACAGTTCGAAAAATGGAACGGGCGATAGTGAAAACCGCTTTTATCATCTGTGTTTTTTCTCAAGTTGTACGTTTTGAGGGGATCATCCTGTTTACACGGACGAACTATATGGTTGTTTGGACCTTAATTGTAACTTAGTATTCATAAATATAACTTAACTACTGATTACGGAGGTTGCATGTTTATATATATATATATATATATATATATATATATATATATATATATATATATATATATATAAAGTTAAAACAAAGTCAAGTTCAAATATTTTTACTTAGTTGTATCATAAGGAGACAAAAAATATCACTGCAATTATATAAATACAAAACAATGAAGCGTTCAAAATTTTTATGATACAAGACTGTATGTGAAATTTAGCTCAATGATTAAGTCCAACAGAGCTGGTATATTATAACTCAATCAATATTTTGTAATCATCCTCTAAAAATTCAACATCAACAAATATTATTGCTTATGTGTTTCAGAAATGTTTTAATAATCTCCCCCCCCCCAAAAAAAAAAAATTCCTTTTTTTTTTTTTAATTATCTCCCCCTTTCATGTCACTCTTTTAAATTAAAGACGAAAATATTTCATATGTACACAACGATGTAGAAGCATCAATATTTTTCATTGGAAGAAGCAGAGATTTTGATTTGTTTTGAAAATGGAATTTAATATTTCTGAGAATTCATAAATCAAAAAAAAAAAATTGCTTGCAATGCCATAAGAAATATATTGTTAACTATATATTCACTCCAGTCGAAATGTTTTCGCTTTTTTTCTTTCTTTTCGCTTGTACCAAAACTAATTGAAAAATGAAGTCCATTTCGCAGAGGTAATTCTAGATTGTTGAAAAATATCTTTGTAGAAATAAATTTTGACAAAAATCTTAAAATAAATAGAAAATCTTGTTGAAAAAACAAAATAATAAGTTGAGATAAGTTATCTCCTGTTAGCCCCCCCCCCCTTTTTATTGTTTTTACTTTGTCAGCATAATTTTAAAAGAGGTCCCTCTTTCCTTGCTGTTTCTCAAATCCTGTTTTTGGTTAAAATAGATTACAAAAAGTTGTTTAGCATGTCGAGGAACTCCAGCGATAGTAAACGACGTCTCGACTAATTTTAATAGAAGCGAAGGAGGAGGCACCATGCTAAGAAGAGGCGTGTTGGCTAATGCTTGTAATATCAATTAATAGTTCCTATCAACAGTGCCAGAATAATTAATACCAGCAGGTTCGCCAATCTTGTTGGGTTTTTTATTTAATTTTTTTTATAATGCGTTTTAAATCTTGCACACTCGCTGTGCACATTAGAATCTGCGCGATTATGACCATCTTCTCTCTCTCTCTCTCTCTCTCTCTCTATTTCTCTACCCTCTACCTCTCTCTCTATTTCTCTACCCTCTACCTCTCTCTCTCTCTCTCTACCTCCTCTCTACCTTTCTCTCTACCCTCTCTCTCTTTTTCTCTTCTACCTCTCTCTCTTTACCTCCCCTCCCTCTCCCTCTCTACTCCTCTCCCTCTCTCTCTTAACCTCTCGCCATCTCTTTCGTCCCCCCTCTCTCTCTCTCTCTCTCTCTCTCTGTACCTCCCTTACCTCTCCCTCTCTCTCTGTACCTCCCTTACCTCTCCCTCTCTTCTTTCTCTCTCAACCTCTCGCCCTCTCTTTCGTCCCCTCTCTTTCTCTCCTCCTTTCTCTTTCTCCACCCTCTCTCCTCCTCTCTATCGTCATCTACCCCCCCTCTCTCTCTCTCTCTCTCATTTCTCTCTACCCCCCTCTCAGTATGAGTCAACAAAATCAAATCTATCTCATATATAAAGTCAATGTTTGTCTGTGTGTTATACAAATCGCTATATTAACAGTTAGAACATTAAAATAAGTTTCAATAAGGGTTAAATTTGTCACAGAATCTAAAGACACCATTAAAAATTTCCTTCGGTTACATCTGGGGTCACTAGGGGCAGTTATCGGTCAGGTCCATAAAATAACTGAAATATATTAGAACGTAAGTAAACATCAAACGAAATTCACTTTTTTAAATAAATTTTCTTCGTTTCATAAAAGAAAAATTAAACAAAGAATATCTATGTGAAGAATATATTTAAAAAGAGTTTAAACATTTGAATAATTATTTTTAAGATTTAAAAATAATTAAATAAAAACGAATTCGTTAAAGTTTACAGTAACTTTTTTTCTTCTTGGAGTAACGAAACAAGTAAGGTTTTTTTTAAATTTTCACATTTTCGCCTCGATACCGATTCGGAATATAACTTCAAAAATTTGATAAAATAGCAGAGAACATCGTCTCTGAAAATCTTAAAACTAGTTGCTATTTATAAAATGACTTTTTCTTCAAAACATCACCGCGCTAACAGTTTATTTTTATTACTTGACCTCATCTTGCAAAAGGTTATTTTTAACTTTTTTTTTTCAAGGCAAAAATTGTAAACATGACTATATTTGAAATTATTTTTTCCTAATCAGGTGAATAATCAAGTGAATACGGTTAGTAAAGAATAACTTTTCAGATCATGAACACAACTGTTCCGGCATGATTGTGTTTAAATATTTATAAATAAATATTTATATATATATGAGAGCGAAATGTGTGAAAATATGTTTCTGCATATCCTTTCTATTTTTTTATAAACCAACCTTTTCAAAGTAAAAGCTCGATGATTGTTAACATATAACAACAGAGCATATATAAATAAACAATATTAGGTTACATTCCAGTGACAAGATTTTATTCATTTTACTGATCATCTTTTCAAAACAAAGACTTTGGTACATTTTTACGGACCGTTTCGTTCACAGAAGAACATCCAACATTAGTATGTAATCCCAGATTTTCGCTCTATGAACTCCTCAGGAAAAAAAACAGTTCTCCTTTCGAAAACATATTTAGCAGTAAAACAAAAATTACAAAAGAAAACAGTTCTCCTTTCGAAAACATTTATAGCAGTAAAACAAAAATTACAAAAATAAAACAACTCGCATTGATTACATTTTCGCTCGATGGCCAGAAACGACAGACATCTTGTTTTATGAAGTAAAGCCATGAAAAATACGCACAATATTGCACAGGAGAAACTAATATATATATATATATATATATATATATATATATATATATATATAGTAAGTTATTTTGTATTTTTATGTTTGTTATAATTTTGTATTTTTATATGTTTGTATTATAATTTTGTATTTTTATATGTTTATGGTATAATTTTGTATTTTTATATGTTTGTTTTAATTTTGTATTTTTATATGTTTATGTTATAATTTTGTATTTTTATATGTTTATGTTATAATTTTGTATTTTTATATAATTATATTATAATTTTTAAATTTTATATGTTTATATTATAATAATAATATAAAAATACAAAATTATAATAAAATTATATGAAAATACAAAATTATAATATTAACATATAAAAATACAAAATTATAATGATAACATATAAAAATAAAAAATTATAACATTAGCATATAAAAATACAAAATTATAATATAAAAATACAAAATTATAATATAAAAATATAAAAATACAAAATTATAATATAAAAATATAAAAATACAAAATTATAATATGAACATATAAAAATACAAAATTATATAAAAATATAAAAATATAAAATTATAATATAAAAATACAATGTTTATATTAATATTAAACATATGAAAATACAAAATTATAATAAAAATACAGAATAACATGAATATATAAAAATACAAAATTATGAACATATAAAAATACCAAATAGTATTTTACCTTAGAGTAATGTAAAAAAAAAAAAAATGGAACCGTATCGCGGATATGATTGGCAAAATGCATCTTTTGCTAATGAGCTATCGTCGTGTTTAAATCAACTGATTTTTGTTTATCTAGTTGCCTCATTAGTTAAAAATAAATCTCATGTCCTGGCGGGAGAGGGGGGGGTGGTGGTAAACTGTGTTTACGGATCATGTTGGAGATCAAATGCCGTCATCCAGTTATAAACATAAAATAAACAATCGTAGAAGTACGATTTTTTTTTATCTAGTATTTTTTTCATTTTTTTTTTGTTTTTCGAAAACATGCTAAAGCAGAAGGAATGGTTTGTCGGCAAACTGCAGAATTGGCTTCTTTATCGTTTTGTCAGGTGCTTCATTTTCGCCTCCCTTCATGGAAATACACGTTTTCTTCTTTTTTTTTTTTTGTTTCCCCCTGTTTTACATATCTGGAGGAGACACGAGAAGCATACAGTATGCATCCTACC
>OY744518.1:83697407-83742407 GCA_963556195.1 Sepiola atlantica
TTCCATGTTTTACTGTGGTTTTTATGCAATTCGGTGAAAATCTTTCTCCGGATCTTCGGATGCAACGTTCAGGGGCATCACTGGCAAGGCAAAATCTTGATTCGTCTGACCAGAAAACATTTCTAAACCAATCTGCATCTTTCGTACCATAACATGATGCAAATGTCTTTCTGTCGCTGATGTTCTTCTTAGTTAACAAAGGTTTTTTTGCACATCTTTTTGATGAAAATCCCATTACCTTCATCCTTCTGGATATTGTCACTCTAGAAAGAGAATTTCCTTTTGCTGTTTCGAATTGTTTGCTATGGTCAACATAAGTTTTTTTGCGATCCTTCAAAATGGTCATTTTAAGCCTGTGATCGTCCTTCATTGTGGATGCTCTGGGGCGACCAGAACCAACTTTCCTGCTCACTGTGCCTTCAATTTCGAACCTTTGCCCAAAGAGATGTTGCCACCTTTTCTTCTTTCAAAATGTCGAAAATCTGCTTGTAAGTCAAATTTGCCTGTCGTAATCCTGCAATTCGGTTTTTAATTTTTTCGTCAAGATGTCGTCTTACTTTTCTTGGACTCATCTTTAATACTAATAATCTGAAAAATACTAAATAACAGCTAATTATTAGCAAACAAGCGATAAAAATTTTAAAAATTGTTTTCTTTCCAATTTCAATCATGGCCCATTTTTTTTGTTCCAATTTTAATCATGGCCCATTTTTTTTGTTCACGAGTGTATATATATATATATAAAATATTAAAGTGTTTTATACCTACAGACAACGTCGTTTCGGGTTTTCTACCCTAATCAGTGCAGGAGTGGTGGTTGCCTAGAATTACGAGCCTAACACCCAAGCCCACATTGAAATTAATGTACACTTACTCGAGAGGCGGGGGGGGGGGGGAAGCGTCATGTTGTCGCTAGTGTTCAATGCTCGTGCGGAACCTTGCTTAATCGCAGGATGACAACAATCTTGAAATTCCAAACAGGGCTCTACTATTAAGACTATTAAATCTTAAAGGGGCATTAACTATAAATATTTCTTAAATATTAAAGTGTTTTATACATACAGAAGACGTCGTTTCGGGTTTTCTACTCTCATCAGTGCAGGAGTGGTGGTTGCAAGTGGTTGTATGGCATCGAACGCAGTTCGTAGATTCAGCCTAGAATTACGAGCCTAACGCCCATATATATATATATATATATATATATATATATAATGATAATCATTACTAATACCAACATACATTATTTTAAAGGAAATACCATTGGGAAATTAGTCAAACTCATTTGTGACCTATATGGGTTGAAAAATGTCCATAGGCAATGGAGGGGGAGGGGCAGATTTAATTCATGATTCGAGTGGACATTTCAAGGTTTCTCAGTTAAGATGTTGACGAAAAGCCAAATAGAATTATGGTAATTAGGTTGGGTCAAGGCCCTTAAGCCATATTGATGTTGGAGAAGAGAAAATAACCTGGGAATAGTGGCACACTTTTGTACCGGTCATCAGCCGAATTTTACAGACTTTGTGCTGACCCGGGGGGGGGGGTGAAAAAAGTATCCATAGAGCGGTTAGAGAAGGCTATAACAATGCAAGAAGTGGAAATATGCCGGTGTTGAAAAGGAAGACAAAAACAAAATGATTTCATTTTTAGTAAATTTTAGTTAGTCTCAACTTCTACACAATGATCTAATGTGTGTAACCGTGTTCCATAATATATTTCGAAGTAAGACCTCCTTATCAAATTCTAGGTGCTTCAAATCTCCTGAAACTCCTTCAAGCAAACTACATCACCTTATCATATCCATATTACATTCAACAGATGCTGATTGTGATGTAGTTTATGAAGTAAAGTCGGTTCTCTCTATCGCTCCAAACACTTTCTCACACCTGAGACTATTCTCTATCTCTACAAATCTACAATCAGACCATGTATAGAGTACTGTTGACATATTTGGGCTGGTAGATCTGTCCCATTTGAAGGTCCTTGATAAGGTGCAGAAACGTATCTGTAATTTGATTGGCCCTACCTTTTCTTCTGCTCTACACCCTCTCTCTCACAGCCGTGATATTGCTAGTCTCAGTCTTTTCTATAAGTACTATTATGGCGTGTGTTCTTTGGAATTATGTGATCTATTCCCCGCTTTTGTTCCAGCTCGGTTGACTCGTTGGTCTAGTAGTCTCCATCAATTCTCTGTTTTGATACCTCATGGTAATACAGCTTCCTATTCCAGTAGCTTCTTTCAAGAACAGCAGGCTTGTGGAATTCTCTTTGTGCTGACTGTTTTCCTCCTACCTATAACCTTGTTCTTTTCAATACTACAGCCAATAGGCATCTTCTGTCCTTGCCATAGTGATATTTGTTCTTGTTAGCTCCTTACATCAAGTGGCTTCATGCCTTGTCTGGAGCGATTTCCATTAAAAAACAAAGTTTTTACTTGAATTGTAATTCAAATAAAAACTGACTATAGGAGAATTAATTAGCAACCCTAACCCTAACAACTCTCTGCCTGATAATGTCCAGAAACGTATCTGTAATTTGATTGGCCACAGCCTTTACTTCTTCTTTGCACCCTCTCCCTCACAGACATGATGTTGCTAGTCTCAGTCTTTTCTATAAATACTATTATGGCATGTGTTCTTCAGAATTGTGTTCCATAATATATTTCGAGGTAAGACCTCTTTATCAAATACAAACTGACTATAGAAGAATTAATTCGCAACCCTAACCCTAGGTGGCGCAAGCAGATCGGTGAACAGCTGTGGACCTGGATAACAACCATTAAGGAGGGCATGACCGATCTCTCTGGTCATCGACCATCAACGGTCGAATTGTGATTGGTTGGCCATCTTGTGCAACCTTGCTCAGGACAGCTATGATTTGAGATGTAGTGATTTAGCAGGCAACAGAAGAAGCCGGTTCAACACGACGAGGGTGAATGCTGTTTCAACATCGAAGTAACATCTGATGGTTGCCTGCTGTAGACATGAAACCCGGTATAATGTTAGATATTATAACATATAGATATTATAACATATAGATATTATAGATGTTATAGGACAGTAGAAAGTGGACCTTGGGTTTACTTTCGGCAGCCGCATAACTCTCGCTTTTCTTATTTTGTCCATTAGTCCTCACATTTCATGAGCGATGTTTCTGAAAAAGGGGGAAGAATTGCTGTTTTCTGAGTCAGAATTTATCGATCTAACACTTATTTTTGGCTAGTTGTTGATCTTGAACAAGTAATCTTTTTAGCTCCTTACATCAAATGGCTTCATGCCTAGTCTGGAGAAAATTTCATTAAAAAAAAATTTTCAGCCAATTTATTGTACTGTAAATCGTGATGAAGTTTTCAATCCGCGTTCAGCCATTTTGAATCTAACGGAAGGAAGTAAGTACATAACTGAACCCATTATTAAATCTACAGGGATAGATTATTCTTGTTCTGTCAGCCATATTCGGATACAGAGCCTGTCTATTTCGCATATATTGTCATCGATAGTAAATGAGCTGACACAAATTACTCTTTGTCTGACTGGTTTATTCGTGAATCTGAATAGCAAATAGAAATACGAGATTACGAATGAGAAACATTCGGTAATATTCTAATACATAATACTCTACTAAACTACAATCCTATAGATAGCATACGCAATACAAACACAATATTTTATTCTGATTCTTGAGTTTCCTTTGTGGAAACGTGGCCCATGTTATTTACAACAACAAAAATTTATTACTATTTCTTAAAAAAAAAAAAAAAAAAATTTCTTTCATTTTTATTGCCCGTCTTTAGCATATTCACTTTTTTTTTTCATCTTTTTATCATTCAAAACAAGTAGCACCCATTACGATTCTGGTATTTGCCAAATCTGCTTTTTATTATGGCAAATCTTCTCCTCCATTTCACACAAACAATAAAACTGAGTCAGTCAGACTTTGTCGTCTTTAAAGAAAACAAAGGTTTGCTTTCAATATTGCATCCATCTTATATATATACATACATACATACACACGTACACTTACATACATATATATATATATATATATATATATATACATGCACATATATATGTATGTGTAAAAAATGAATGTGAAAAATATATAAATGTTTATATATTTTTTCTTTTTTTCTTATTTGTTTACGTATAGGAATGCAAAATATCTTTTTAATAAAATGTCTTTTTTTAAAAAAAAACAGAATGTTAGGTCGCTTCCTCCGACTTTCTTGATTGTATTGAGAGATGTGTGTATGAAGTGGGTGGTGATAGCAGGGGGAAAAGACACACACACATATACGGCATAATCACGTTGACACACCGGTTCTCGTTAGATCACCGAAGTTAAGCAACCTGGTCAGTGTTAGATGGTGACCATTTGGGAATACCAGGTGCTGTATGTAGGGGGACGTCGACTCCTCCCTGCAAGAACTGCAAATACCTAACGTCGTCATCTCCTCTGACCGAGATATACACGCGACTAAATAATTTAGTTAACACATCCGGATCAGCTATTGCTGACCATCTTATAAATAGCGCCGAATGTGCGTCGACTTACACTAGTGACTGGTTTTCTGTCATAAGTAGATCACATTCTTTATTCCACCTCAAAGTCCTAGAAGCTATATATATTAAGTCAGTCAAACCCTCCCTTTGTAAACAAAAGGAGTGGCTTCTAGGAGTCAATGTGATCAACTTGTGACCCTCTTCCCCATTTTTTTTTTCATAAACTTGTCACTGGTTTTCATTCTACTTTTTTAAAAAGTTTTTAGTCGTAATTTCTTGAATTATTTCCACGTAGATACTCTGATGAGTGTGGACGAAAGCCGGCTTAGTATATTCATGAATTAAAAAAAATTATTTCCTCTCGTTTTTATACTTTTTCAATTTTATTCCACCCCAAAAAATGTCACAAACGTCTGTATTCCTTCCTGTAATATATATATATATATATATATATATATATATATATATATATATATATATTAGTCTGTTTTTAAAAGGCTGAGGGCAATGCAAAGTCCCGGGTAGGATGTAAGCTGGAAAGAACAAAAATAATAAATCGAAATGAGACTTACTATTTATTTTTTCATAAAATCTTACATAACAGCAAGTGTGGTGTTAGCTGTTTGTGTGTTGTCCGGATGAGTATTAAAAATCATTTATTTAATATTTCGGGAAAAAGTAACTTCCCTTTGTCAAAAATAATAAACACCAGAGGAAAAACTCCGTCTGTGCAGAGAATCTACCAAAATGGATGCCAGAGAACAGCGTAGGAGCAAACCAGACCCGCAGAGAATAGAAATTAATAAGTTTTAAAGTTATGTTATGTATATAAATGCGGTGTTCAAAAATATGTGTGTAATATTGGATAAATGATAGGTATTGTATGGTGATCGATTAACTGTTAGTTTTGATAATATATATTTTTTTTATTTAATTTTTTTATTTGTTTCTGTGTTGTTTTATTTTCGTTTTTTTTTTTCATATATATATATATATATATATATATATATATATTCAAGGGAGGCGCGAGAGCGCACTATCCCTTAATAGACTTAATGGAATATATATATATATATATATATATATATATATATATGCAATCAAATTTATTCATCATTGTCTGTAGATTTATAATGGAGATAGGCCTTCTCAAAGAAAGCAGCCGACGAGGGAGGTGGAGACAATCAACAAATTTGCTGCTATTCATTTGACTGACCTTGCAACAAAAAAAAGGATTGTTTTGATTTTTCTCATTATTTTTCACACCAGAACTAGCAAGATATTATGCTGTTGCCTGGGATAGAATCACTTTCTTTTATTGACATTTATTTTCTAAACCAAATCCAAAGTCGGAGGTTGGATTCATGTAAAATAGTATTACTTCAGTCTGGATACTTTATGAACACACCATAAATTATAAAGGAATTTTGTGAACCTATCATTGCCCGGAGCGTCACCCAGTATATAGTTCTGAGGGACCCGGCACTAAATGTGAAACTATAATTCCGTGATAGCACAAGAATCGCTTCAGTTCCGACTAGTTGCTCTGTCAATCGTTTTACACCCACGCTGTGTATAAAGATCCACAAAACTTTGGTGTTGACGCAGTTTAGTCAAGAACTGTCTTAACTTTAACCAACCTACACCCAACGGTGTAGGTAGCATAAATAACCAATTAGCTTCCTCATTTTGCTAGGAAGAAAAAGAAAGAAAGAAAGAAAGTGAATAACTCTTCGTTAAGGCCGTCTTACGGCGAAAGTTTCAGAGACATATATTTATGAAAGATGATTTTATTCATTTATTAAATATATATAAAAACAATTTTTTAAATAACGTTTCTTGTTGGGTTTTTTTTTTTCAAAATTCTATAATACATTTCAAAAAACGTTTTCTTAAGCATGTGTACATCTTTTTCAATTTATTTATTTACTTTTGGCCTTGATAAGTGGTGACTCTTTAGTAAATATATATATATATATATATATATATATATATATATATATATATATATATGTGGGGGGGTGTAGAGGAGTTAGGTACTTTCTGGAGCAGTGAAATGATCCAACCATTTTTCCAGTAACCTCAGCAACGGACTGGATATACGTTTTTCATTCTCAGTCTGCATACTTTTTTATTAGATTGGGACCCATGCTAAAAGTCTCTCGGCGTCGGTGCTTTCCGGCGTTTTACATAAAATGCCGGAAAGGCCCGAAGCAATTAGTCAATGACACTGCGAGAAAATGAATAACTGATTGACATGAATAACTGATTGACATGAATAAGCAGACGACATCTAAACTTGATTATTGAATTTTTGATGTCTATCCAAACACTAGTTCCTAACCCTGCTCAAACCCTAACCTAGCCCTGCCCCTGCCCTAACCCTAATTCCTAACGAAAGCGACAATAATAATCAGTAAAAACAAAAAAACAAAACAAATAATTTTCGTAAATTTTTTTTAAAACAAACACTTACTTGATTAACTTTTTAATTTAAACACTTATTTGAATCACTTATTTATTTGTTAAAAAAATAAATATTTATTTCATACAAACTTTTTTGCTGTAAATTTTTGCTTTTTTTTTCTCGCTTGTAAATCTTGCCTTGTTTGTGCTTGTGTGGACACAGGTAAGTCAACGGATTTTTCATTCGGCACTGTCCGGCGTTTTACGTAAACATCCGGAAAGTACCGACGCCGAGGCACTTTTAGCGTGGGTCCTAATGTAAAGAAGCACCTTTTTTTTTTAAATCTCATTCTTTGAAGAAAACTATTTCTATCTTAGTAAAACACAGTTTCCGTCTAGATACGTGTATGTGAACATATTTTAAAGGGAAACATTCTTTCATTCTTATTTTGTTTGTAAAAACTAAATTCGTATGAATCCGCATTCGTCACCAGACAGACAGCCAGATTCCCCCATCCCTGCATTCGTCACGTAAATCTTTACTCACTCTCTATAGGCCTGCCTGCTGATATTGTAAACATCCTAAGCCCCCCCCCCCCACACACACACACACTTTGTTTTTCGCTTTACGTGACCAATCTTTCTGAACAAAAACAAACTGTCTTTTCTCGATTTTTGTCAGTTTTATAACAGTTCGGTTCCATTTAACAAACGATACCGTAATTAAATTTAATTTTCAAAATCCTATTTAAAAAAAAAATCATAATCATTTGGTAAAAAAAATAACAAAAAAACGGCATTGTTTAAAACGAAACCAAAAAGTGTAATAAAAACAACAGTAACAAGATCCCGGGCAACACCGGGGAGGTAGAACTAGAAAAGTAAATTCGTATGAATCTGCACGGTACGACTTTTTTGATTGGCTCGATTGGCATGACGACATAACGCCCGAGAATTGCCACTTCCGGCTAAAAATGTGTTCAGCAGAAAACGGTGCAGTGCGAAAATCAGTCCCAGCCATATTACGTCCTCGCCAGGGGCTTTGTTAACTAATCTTATTTTGGGACAAAAACACATTTTCTTTTGTTTATTAAATTGTTAGGTGAAAAAGTACAGAATAGTTAACAAAGTCCCACCCTCCCCATGTTAAGAATGGCTTTCTGAATAATAACGTTATTATTTAGAAAGCCATTCTTAACATGGGGAGGGGGTCTTTGTTAAAACTATTTCCTTTGAGTATTTCTAAAAAAGAAAACATTCCAATTATAATAAATAAATTTGTATTAAAAATAAAAAAGTTTCCGATAAAAGAAATCATTTTTCACAATTTCTTATGTGTTGACCTAGATTTTCGTATGCGTAAAAATACACAGGGCACCGATTTCCGCAATTCACGGCTGACTGCTGAGCACATTCTAAGCCGGAAGTGGCAAATCTCGGCCGTTATGATGCTTGATTCTGTTGTTGGCATGGGTTTCCTTGATTCTTTCTCGAATCAGATACTCACACGTGGGGCCGCATGAAGGTTGCCAACATCCATAAGTGAAAGTGGTGCTATAGAACCGACTGAATTTGAGCTTGGTGCATCCAGGTTGCCAGTTCGTATCGATATCCACTTCAGCGGTGCCACCTCCCATTTTGTTGGTAAAATTCAGCTTCAGTCTGGATATTGTTTTGAACAAGCCAGATCATCACCATCACCATCGCCACCATCATCATCGTCATGTACAATCGGCTCGTCAACTCTCGGGCGTTTGCGTAGGACAGCCGACGCTTCCGAGTCGAACCTCACGAAAACTGGTTCAGGATCGATATCAGTACCCATTTTTTAAATGTACTCGAGATTTGAAAGAAAACGGTTTGGACCTTTTTTACTAATGTAGAAATGAATAGTGTAGGTAATTTTTGAACGCCCTCTTGTATTCCCTTTGTCTACATTTTTTTTTTTGTTGTTGTTTTCTCCCCCACAAAGTTTTTCTCTTGAAAGATGAAACTATTTCGACAACTTTATTCCAATGTAACTTTGTTTTTTTCCCCTATTTCCAGCGGTGCCTTTTCCGAGGTTGTACTGGCCGAGGACAAGTTGGAGAAAGGGAAGTTTGTCGCTGTAAAATGCATAGACAGAAATGGACTACGCGGGAAGGAGGAGTCGTTGGAAAACGAAATAAAAGTCTTGCGACGGTAAGTGATATTGATTTTTGCTGTGTCTTTCACGAACGTCGGAAGATTCCTAAAAAATAAAATATGTATCGAGTTGAGACGAAAGTCCATTTCATATTGATCTTGTCGAATGGCAATAAAGATAAAAAAGATTTCCATTCAACAAAAGCCGTCGGAACTTTCTAGACAAACAAGTATCTTTATTTATATAAAGTTACATATGTGGATATGTTTATGTATTTGTATGTACATGGTTTCACTCGTAAACTAATTAACCGATCATTATTAATTTTGGAACACTGCTGCTAGGCGTAAGGGGTTCAAATGTGGGCTATATTTAGTTTAATTTAGTTTTATGCATTGTGGGTTAAAAAGGGGTGGAAGCCCTTCATGAAATATTAGATACATCCGATTTTTGTGAAATTTTAACAATAGGTAATAGACATCAATTAATAAATATCCCCCAAATTTCAATTTCTTTGGAGTATTTTAAGGGTTTTTAAGAGGCATAATATGAGCATAACCTTGTATTTGAAAATTCAAATATTTCAGATTTGCATTAAATTTGATCCATAGTCATTAGACACCAATTAAGCAAGATTCCCTGAATTTCAATTTCTTCACTTAAAATTCACTTTAAATTTTAGACATTTTCGAGAATCCAAATCATGTCATGGATTTTGATCAAAATTGGAATAAGGATTCTAGACATCAGGTTTAGTATCATTAAATCTTGATTTTAATCTTTGTGAGAGGACGTAAAAGTGGTGCAAAACTGTCCGGAAATGGGTATTCTTCTAGTTTAATCATAAAAATTGTTTTGTTTTTTATGGAAAGTTACGACATTTATATTAACAGGTAAAAAATATTTGAAGAATAAGAAACATTAAGTAATTAAAGAAATGGAAAGATGGTTGACAGTGCGACAGAGAACCCAAAGTTTGCAACTCACGATCCTGGAATTTATTCGCACCAATAGATAGGCTCTTGGGATATCTATTGTCTGAGTGCCAGGAAAAAGGATGGCATGTTGAGTTTTATCATTTGGCTGTGGGAGCTCGTGGATATGAGACTAGACCTTGCGTGTGAAGTGAGGAAAAGAAGGTTGAAATTATGTTGGAGCTGACTGTATCCTGGGAGGATAACTTTGCAATTGCCGAAGACAGGAAGGATGAAAGATATGGTGATCTACTGACCAAGTGCCAGCAAAAATGATAGAATGTGGAATAATATCATTTGACTGTGGGAGCTGCGAAAGCTAATGAACTGCAAAATCGTTTTTGTTGTACAAACACAGAAATAAAAAACTTTACGATGGACTTACCAGAAGCAGCATAGAAGGCATCATACTGGATCTGGTTGGAAAAAAAATGAGTCTTGGACAGAAAAATAACTGACATCAGTACCAATACAACAACATGTATTGCATAGCTTTTAGAAATTGATTCCAAACTAACCTATCTCTGACCAGGTCTTTATTGATCCCTCTTTCTCTCAAATCCATTCTTATCACTTCCTCCTATGTTTTCCTTCTTTGCCTTCCCCTACCAACTGACCCTTCTACATAAACGGTTCTACATCTACTAACCCAATCACTCTCATCCATTCTTTCAACATGGCCATATCTTCAAAGTCGCTTGTTCTGCACACATCTCCCTATACTGCCCACATTTAATCTTCCTCTGGGGTCATCAGATCTAAGCCTGTTTTTAAGACTCACATTACACATCCATCGTATCATTCTCATATCATTTCTCTGGAAACAACACATGTCTTCAACCCTCACTGGTCAAGTTTCACTTCCATACATCATCACACTGCATACACATGCCTGATAGACTCTTCCCTTGGTCGACAGTGGTATCGCTCTGCTGGTTAGTAATGGCAGGAGTTCCATGAATTTAATCCAATCCACTTCTAACATTTGTTATCACAATTGTGCCTGCTCCACCCTGTGCTCTAAAGTAACAAAACTTCTGAACAACCTTTATAGCTTTGTCTGTAGAAATAAAAGTGTGTGTGTGTGTGTGTTTATTTATCTGTGTGGTTGCCAAAGAATTCTGACATGCAATAAATTTCACATTAAATTTTCAGCCACCATATATCAGGTCTAAAATCTGATGTGGGTGTTTTTAATATCTAAGTTTTTACCGAGAAAGATCTTGTTTTGACATAGGTGCTTCTTTGCTGTCACGACGACATATTAAGCCTCTCTTAAAAAAAACTTTTTTATATACTTACTTGGTAGCTGAAAAGAAGACTGTACACCAAAGATTACGCAAATTCATCCAGTATTTATTACATTTTTTTTAAAATAACACAATTTTATCTATTGGTCGCCATATTTTATCTATTGATCGCCAAGGGAGATAAATCAATTTTTCTGATTTTCAAAATTTTGGTTTTCTGGAAAATTACATAACTCAAAATTTACTTTAGTTTAATAAAATGTTGTTTTTATCTTATATCGTACTTATAAGTTTTTTTTACGAAATTGGTAAACAAAAAATTGAGTTAGCTAAATTGGTAAAAAAAAAAAATATTGAGTTATCTCCCTTGTCCAATTAGAAACCAAAAATGGTTCAAAAATGATGACTGATAGATAAAATAGTGTTTAATTGTGTGTGTGTGTTTTTTTTTAATTTAATAAATACTGGATGAATTTGCATAATTTTTGGTGTACAGTCTTCTTTTCAGCTACCACGTAAGTACATAACAAAGTTTATACATTTCTTCAGCTATTTTTTTTTTTAAAAAGATGCCTAACATGTCGGAGTGAAAGTAAAGAAGCACCTTGACATAAATATTTGTTAATTGTAAAAATCAGTTGTGCTTAATAAGAAAAAGATAGACGCACATACGTTGATAATAACGATAAAGATAAATTCTCTTTGCCGTTCAAGCGTACAATTTAATGCGGAGCCGACATACACGTTAAAACAAAAAAGTGTTGTAGGATGAAGAAGAGTTGTGAAAAGGGTCGTTGGATAGATATCCATCCTCTAGGCCTTGCTGGGTACAAAGAAAACTGGATTAGCAGAGTTTGGTTATTAGGACAAATTTCTTCAGTACAATTTGATCAATTTTTTTCGTACAGTTTCATCAACACAACAGGCATGGTCTGGAAAGAGTTATAAAGACACGAATATGAAAATATGTTCCTATTTACTTGTATCCCCACGAGAGCAAAGTTAGACACAAGGTCGGCTTTTAATTGGAAAAAAATGACTAAAAATTTGGTCACTGCAATTTAGCGTAATATTATTTTACATATATATATATATATGAAATAACCTTGTAAGTGATAAATTGTCACGTCATTTCAGATGGGTCTCTTAGTGTAACGGTTACCGTACTCGGTCACAGCCACAGTAATCGCAGTCATAGTCAGCCACGCCGATGAGCCGCAGTAACGGCGAAACACGTGTCCGTGGATAACTATTTTATCTATAAGTAAATATAAGTAAATAAATAATGCAAATAAATATATTTATATATATATATATATATATATATATATATATATATATATATATATTATAATATAAAATGAAGTAATAAAATAAGGTGTCAATCAAATTTTATTAGAATTCAAAGTTCAAGCAAAATATCTTAAAGTCCTTAGCTCATGAGTTTTCAAAGATAATTCTTCTCTTCAGAGGACCATTACCGCAGTTATACTACTACAGGTAATAAAATTAAACTTTGAAAATATATACAAAAGTACATAAAAATATATAACATCAAATATATCAATCCAAAAACATAGTTTATTGTTAAATCTATATAACCCATCCAAGTCATACAATTTGAAAAACATTATCAGGAAAGACATCCAGAGGGTTGACTGAAGATTAATCCAGGTGATGAAGTACCAGTCCAAATACGAGAAACTGAAAGAGCTGACAAAGTTATCCAGTCGCGAAATGTGTCAACAATCGATGAAGTGAAAAGTATCCAATGTTTATGTTAATTATTACAACGATAAATAAATCAAATCAAATAATATAGAAAGTTCAATAAACTCACTTAAAATTCTAAAGTCTTGATCTGGGCAACCCAAATCAAATCAAAGTTCATTTGTTAATTAGAGAGTCCGTTAAATCCGAATTGAACAAAAATAAGATTGAATTGAGTCAGTAAACCCGGTCATATCTTCCAATCTGAGCGAAAAAATAATTAAACTTCGTTCTTCCGCGATTCAGCCAAATATGACAATTCTTTGCCGAATGTAAGGCGAATATTAAAAGTTCCTACTTCTCTGAGCGACGTTAATAGCGCGGGAGTTATGTGTGTTTATTTTGTATCTGCACGCTTGTCAAAGTTAACGAAGAAAGCAAAATAGAAACCCGCCAGCTCAACCCAACCCAGACCGGATGTTACATGTCTGGGTCAATGGGAAAAGTCTATGTCAAAAGAGAAGGGGGTTAAAAGAAAAGGGGGTTGGCATATTTAGGTCAAATCGAGTAATCATGCCCAAATAGTTACGTAAAAATCTAGCTTACAATAACAACCGATTTCACAAATCTCGCCCTATCAAATAATATATAAAATTCATGAAATTAAAAATTACCAAGCTATTAGATTCCAATAATTCAATAGTTTAATTTAAGATTTAATTTTATCAGATTAGAAATTATTAAAGTGTTTAATAGTTTAATTTAAGATTTAATTTTATCAGATTAGGAATTCTAATTTAAGGTTTAATTTTTCCCAATTAAGAAGTTTAATTTAATTTAAGGTTTAATTTTTCCTAATTAAGATTTAATTTTTCCGAATTACGAAGCTATTAAAATAATTAGAACTCAACAACTTAATAGTTTAACCTAAGATTCAATTCTATCAGATTAGGAAGATTTGTCATATTTGTCATATTTGGCTGAATCGCGGAAGAACGAAGTTTAATTATTTTTTTGCTCGAGTTGGAAGATATGACCGGATTTACTGACTCAATTCAATCTTATTTTTGTTCAATTCGGATTTAACGGATTCTCTAATTAACAAATGAACTTTGATTTGATTTGGGTTGCCCAGATCAAGACTTTGGAATTTTAAGTGAGTTTATTGAACTTTCTATATTATTTGATTTGATTTATTTATCGTTGTAATAATTAACATAAA
This sequence comes from Sepiola atlantica, assembly GCA_963556195.1. Classification (NCBI taxonomy): domain Eukaryota; kingdom Metazoa; phylum Mollusca; class Cephalopoda; order Sepiida; family Sepiolidae; genus Sepiola; species Sepiola atlantica. The sequence goes on from OY744518.1 coordinate 83,711,597, forward strand.
CATTGGATACTTTTCACTTCATCGATTGTTGACGCATTTCGCGACTGGATAACTTTGTCAGCTCTTTCAGTTTCTCGTATTTGGACTGGTACTTCATCACCTGGATTAATCTTCAGTCAACCCTCTGGATGTCTTTCCTGATAATGTTTTTCAAATTGTATTACTTGGATAGTTTATATAGATTTAACAAAAAACTATGTTTTTGGGTTGATATATTTGATGTTATATATTTTTATGTACTTTTGTATATATTTTTATATATTTTCAAAGTTTAATTTTATTACATGCAGTAATGTCACTGCGGCAATGGTCCTCTGAGGAGAAGAATTATCTTTGAAAACTCATGAGTTAAAGACGTTAAGATACTTTGCTTGAACTTTGAATTCTAATAAAATTTGATTGACACCTTATTTTATTACTTCATTTCATATTATAATATTAACGCTCTATCCAGTATATTGAGCTTCAGTTTTTATCCGGATGTTTTAACTAATTATAAGATATTAGTTGACGCTTATATCTTTTGTTGGATTGCTTCATACATATATATATATATATATATATATATATATCTATATACTACTAAAAGTCTATGGGTCTTGTATGTTTGCAATCAGCTTTCAGCTTTCCGGTTTTCAACATCCGGTTGCGCATGCGTAAATAGCATCGTCTTCCAATCTGTTATTCTAATTCCGTTGAACTCCTTTTATTAACGAACGCATGCAATTTTTCATTCTGGAAATGTTTATATCGCTTTAAATATAAAACAATTTCATTTAATTTCATCAAATAGTTTTTTTGTTTACTTGACGGCTAAAAACATTCAACGGGAGCACTTCGTAAAGTCTGTCGCAGTTTCAAACCCTTTTAAAAAACAAAAACAAACAAACAAAACAACAACAATCTATATATTAATACGCTAAGGTGTACGTACGTGTGTCACGCTTCCAGCAAACGCTCTGCGCATGCGTGCCGCACCTAGATTATTAATAACATTTAATTAGCCTAATTTCTGCATCATATTTTAATTATTTCCCTTTAGCGCAACGGTAAGCGACGTAGTATTTTTGTCTTTGGCCCGACTGGTTTATAGTTCGATCCCAACCAGCCGCTAATATTTTTTCTTCTACATTTCGAGCGGAAGGGGAAGAAATAATACATTTTTTTTAATCACCCGGTCAAAAAGTACTTTTTTGTGTTGCTTAAAACTTAAAACTATTTTTTGTTTTTTATTTTGACGTTTTTAGGGCATGTCTATTATTTTTTGTTGTTGTTGTTTTTGAACGGACGTTAAGCAATGTTTTTTTTTTCAATGATAGTTTGAACTAAGTATTTATTTTTTATTTGCACCACTTCTTAAAGTGTTAAAACATTTATTTATTATTTTTGGATGGTAAGGAACCAGTATTTATTTTTTAAATGTTTTGAACGGACAATAAGCAATGTTTGTTTTGTTTTTTGTTTTTTTCTCAGTGAAACACCGTGGTCGAAAGAAAGAGAGAGTGTGTGTTCGTAAGAGATGGAGGGGGGGATAGAGAAAGAGTGAAAACGCAATAAAAACAAATAAATAAATCGCAAAAAGTCTCTTACTAACAAATAGAAGGTGATTTGTTACATTAGGACCCGCGCTAACTTTGACCCCGTCGTTAGGGTTAGGGTCAGTGAGGGGTTAGGGTTAGCTATAAAGTTCAGGGTCATTGGGGGTTAGGGTTAAAATTAGGGTCAGGGCCAAAGTTAGCCCAGGTCCCAATGTAACAAACTACCAAATAGAGATAGTAAAAAATAAGACAATGACAATGATATTGTATAGTTAACATCTGAGAAGTTAAGTTTCTTATTTTGTGTCACGATCTGACACTCTCATTTAATAAGATTTAGTATTTACTTTTGCCCCTGACAACGGGGGAGGGGAGTCGCGACCGATAGTGATTGCTGAAGAGACAGCTTTTACCCCGACAACCGAGTAATATAATAAATATATATACTTCCATCCCGTCACGCAAAATTTTGGTGAGTAAGATATGTGCATATTTCTAGCCACCGGATAATTTTATTAACAGTAAATTATACAAATTGATGTAGAAAACACTGTGGAATTCCTTTTTTTTTTCAGTGAAACACAGAGAGCGCGTACGAAAGAAAGAGAAAGTTTGTGTTCGTAAGAGAGAGATAGAGGGAGAAGATAAAGAAAGAGAGAGAGAGAGAGAATAAACGTAATTGAAAAGTGAAAACGCAATAAAAACAAATAAATAAATCGCAAAAAGTAAAAAAAAAAATATTTAACAAAAACGAAAGTGAGGAAAGTCGTGATTCAAAGCAAAATAAAAAATAAAATCTAATCGAAAAAAAAAGTAACAAGTATAATTTCGTTTACTATCGGAAGCCTACCAGTTTTTACGGTATATCAACCCTTTTTAGTAGAGTGTCCATCGTACACGCGTTATTGGAAGGCAAATTATTAATTTTTTCAAAATATTTCACTCTTATCCGGGGGGGTGATCATAATAAAACAAGCGTAACTTACTAACAAATAGATGGTGCTTCGTTAGATTGGGACCCGCGCTAACTTTGACCCCGTCGTTAGGGTTAGGGAGGGGGGTAGGGCTACCTATAAAGTTCAGGGTCATTGGGGGTTAGGGTTAAAGTTAGGGTCAGGGTCAAAGTTAGCCCGGGTCCCCATGTAACAAAGTACCAAATAGAGACGTAAAAATAAGACAAGGGCAATGATATTGTATGGTTAACATCTGAGAAATTAATTTTTTTTATTTCAAATATTTATTTAGTTATATTGTCAAATTCGTCAAACAAAAATGGCGTTCGCTTATTTTAGGTGAGGTGGTCGCTAATTTCAGACTTTATAAAAGGCTAAATTGCCCGATTACAGTAGAGGATCTCTTTACATTATCAACTAACCCAAGATGTAGGGGAGGGCGCCACTCTTTTCCCAGGACTGCTTCATTGTCCTTGATCCTGACCTTATAATACTGAGAGTTTTAGCAATGTTTGTTTTAGTCTTTTAATATAAACAATTTCATTTAATTTCATCAAATAGTTTTTTTGTTTTCTTCACGGCTAAAAACATTCAACGGGAAGACTTCGTAAAGTCTGTCGCAGTTTCAAAAAACACCCCCCTTTCAAAAAACAAAAACAAACGAACAAAAAAACAACACTCATTATTAATATCAGCCATACGAGCGGTCGGTGAACGAAACCACCTCCCACTTTCCCTCTCATAGATTTCACCACTCCTACTCCGTCTGTTTTCGTTACGTACGCGAAAAAGCCTGCTGTCTCTCGGTGGCCACGGCTGTACCCCCTTCCTTTCTCAAATCGCCCTAACCAACCACTTATAATTCAGTAACTGTAATTTAAAAAAACAAAACAATTATAATAAACAGAACGACTCATAGAAATCTATATTCTTTTTTCATTTTAATATACTTTCATAGAAATGCTTCTGTTATGTAAAAAAAAACTATTTTCTTTATGCCACAAGTGTCACGCTCATACATGAATTCCATAGCTAATATAACAAACTGACCCAACGGGTCACGGGTGGTCTAGTATATATATAAACTTCAAGAAAGAGGCAAAATGCCTTCAAAAAACCATGTGTTAGATGCAGATATTTTTATTAAAATCAAAATATTTTATTTTTTTATCTTGACTTTGTAATAATTTCGCTTTGTACAACAAGCTTCATCAGAGATTTAAACAAATAAAAGGCATACGTCCATTAAATTGGATCGATCGATAAGGCATATGCAGGGGAGAACACTCATGCGTATGTAATATGGAGGCAAGTTAGTACGCTCAAGGTGAGCAAAATAGACCATTAGTTAATTATTTCTAAAAAACAATAACAAAAAAAATATCTTTATAAACGATAAATTGTCATGCAATTTCAGACAAGTCTCTTAGTGTAATGGTTAGTGCACTCGGTCACAGCCCCAGTGTTTGCAGGTTCGAGCCCAGTCATAGTCAGCCACGCTGATGAGCCACAGTAACGGTGAAACATGTATCCGTGGATAACTATTTTATCTATAAATAAATATATATATATATAGTAATCCAGGTAAATTTTGTATCTACAGGGTAAAAAGAATCCAGAGAATCTTCAATGTGTTTATATAATAGTGCTCAATAATAGATAGGGCTATTTACTGGTACTAAAGATTTTTATTTATACAAACATAATTTTGGTACACATTTACAAAACATGTTTCAGTCACAGCTATAAAAAGCCAGACTTCTTCAAGCCAGGATGTGCTGTATGCTTTCATTTTGGTCCGTCACCTCCAACAGTACATCCTTCAACTTCTTCCACTGTTCTTCCGCGCTTCTTGAAGTGAATCTGGTAATGGAACGCTGAATCACTTGGTCTCGAAACTTGCGTTTCATTCCCCCCCCCCCAACTGTCACACTTTTCTCATGGGGATAAACTTTCTTTTTACCTCAACTTCTTAGATATTTGAAAGTCAAAAATAATTGGCTCTGGTTTAAAAAGTTAATGAGCCGACATGAAAGTCTAATGCTATACCTAAGAAAATGTATATGTGAAGGAAGAACCACAAAATTTTAAAAAGAAAAAGCATCCATAGTCTCTCGACACTGAAATGAGAAATATATATATATATAAGGTTAATACACCAAAAGATATAAGAGGCAACTAATATCTTTAATTAGTGAACATCCGGATAAAAATAAAGCTCAATATACTGGATAGAGCATTAATAGCAATAGATAAAGTGAAAGAATAAAATGAAGTGCGAATCAAATTTTATTACAATTCAATGTTCAGGCAAAGTTCTTTACAGAGTTTCCAAAGAAAATCTTCTCCTCAGAGGACCATTACCGCAATGACATTACTGCAGGTAATAAAAATTAAACTTTGAAAAAAAAATATATAAAAATACATAAAGGTATATAAAACATCAAATATATCGGCCCAAAACATACTTTTTTGTAAACCTATACAGTTCATCCAAGTCAACAAGTCTAAAATAGCTCCAGGCAAGATATCAAAGAGGTTGATTAAAAATAATCCAATTGGTGAATGGTGGTCCAAAAACGACAAAAGGTATCCAGGCGGGAAATTCGTTTGCTATCGATGCAGTAGATAACTGAAAATTGTATTCAAGGTGTATGCAAATTAAAATGATAAAAAAAACGATAGAGAAAACAAATAATATGAAAAGTTCAGAAAACTCACTTGGTGTTGAATATTATAATGTCCAAATTCAGAGTCCCTAAGAACTGATAGGAGTAATGCAAACCATAAAATCCAATTCGAATAAAATTAAACTTTTTTATAGCAGACAATGAAAATCATGATTTTGGATATGGCGTTAGCAAGTAGTCTGTCTCATTCAAATGAATGGGATTGATGGCTTCGACTTATTAGCTTATGTCTATTTTTAACTGGGAAGTTTGTCTGGGTCAAAATATGTCATAGCCAAACTTAGCTGACAGTGGATGTGGGGGCAAGGGGGCGGAAGTCTGAATCTACTGTTAATTCTGACCTGGAAAGGGGAAGAAGAAAAGGAAAGAAGGGAGAAAAACAATTATAATAAGAATGTAAAAAACGTGGAGATTTTTTAAAACTATTTTGAAACGCAAGTGTTGGCATAAAGAGAGAGTGGGGGTGTATCATACCTATTAGTTTAAATATTCAAAGTGGGTGTATTAATTTATTCCTATTTATTTGATTACTTTATTTGTGTCTCATTAATTAATTAATTCCTTGTAATATGTGGAAATATGTATAAAAGTGGGTTGGAAATAATATAGCTCTTTAATTTATTTATGTATGAATGTGTTTATTTATATTTATTGAGTTCATTATTTGTGTATTATTAATTGATCAATAATTATTTAAAAGTATTTATGATTATACAAGTGTGTGTATATGTAATATGTGAATATAAGTAAAAGCGTGAGGATATAATATTCATATTTTTTTTAATTATGTGTGAATGTGTTTATTTATTCCCATTTACTTAATTATTAGTGTATTATTAAAATAATCAAGTACCATTAATATAATTATGAGCATAATTTTTATATGAATGTGAAGGCCTGGAGATTTTTACTATTTTGAAATGCAAATTCTGATTAAAGATAAAAACAAGTTTTGGCATAAGGAGAAAAGGCGAGGTATCATATCTGTTAGTTTAGATATTCAAGTGACATTTTCCTTATTCTTTGTCTATCATCTATCGTCCTATCTTGCGCATCTATTTACATCATGTAATGACCCAGTTAACTTACACCTAAGATGAGCAGTGATGTTACTCATCCCAAACCAGCTGTTCTTTTCTCAAATGATCGGGGTCGAATATTTGACTTCATCTAAAAGAACCGATGGTCTGAGGACTTAAGCCTCATACCATTTTTTTCTTTTTTAATTTTTTTTCTGGAAATCACTCCAGACAAGGCATGAAGCCACTTGATGTAAGGAGCTAAAAAAAAAACATATACTAATTCAAGGTCAAAAACTAGCCAAGTAAGCAGCAATTTTCCCCCCTTTGTCAGAAACATCGTTCATGAAATGTAAGGACTAAAGGACAAAATAAGGGAAACAGGAGTTACGAGGCTGCCGAAAGTAAACCCAAGTTAGTCACTTTCTACTCTCCTAATTCAGTCGGGTTATATTTATAGAACTTGTTGTATACTGCTTACCTTTGTGTTGTGCATACATCGTTATGCACCCGTTCATCTTCTGCTGTATCCCGGGTTTCGTCGTTGCTAGTTTCTGTCTCTCAGCCGTTGATTGATAACCACATGGACGCCGGATTTGGTTTTTAAAAGAGTTTTATTTAAAACAGGACAATGACAGAACTGGAAATAGTGTGTACGAAAAGAGAGAGGGATGAAAGAGAGAGGGGGGATAAGAGAGAAAGAGAGAGTGGGAGAATGAGATAGAGAGAAGGGGAGAGAGAGGATGAGAGAGAGAGGGAGGATAAGAGGGAGAGAAAGAGAGAGAGGGAGAAAGAGAGGATTAGAGAGAGAATGGGATAGAGAGAGAAAGAAAGAGAGAGGATGAGATAGCGAGAGAGGGAGAGAGAAAGGATGAGAAAGAGAGAAAGAGAAACCCTTAGCATATCAGTTAGGCCGTTTTTGACTACACTGCACTCCACTTCCCCCGCCCCCTACCGGGTTGGAAGAGAACCGGCCGTTTCTCGCATCTGTTTCATCAGCTGGCTTCAGACTAAAGAGGAAGACCACTCTTCAAACGGAAGTGACGTAATTTTCTCGACTTCTGCTTTTAGCTCCCCCCCCTTTAGAGCCCTCTCCCTCCGGCGCCCGCCATTGTTATTTAACATTGGAATTTAAAACAATGGTCAAGCATTGAAAAAGAGTTTCCTCTATCCTAAATATGTACAAAAAAAATAGCGCTGCATTAACCAGACGGGCTTCCATGGATTTCTTTTGTAGATGATGTTTACTTTTTAGTCATTCCGATGGTTTCATTGAGAATTCAAAAACAGTACACAGAATTTAAATAACTGTAAACTTGTTAGGCGATAATTCCTAGGTATCTACTGAAATATAATACATTATTATGCAGAGGGACTTCCATTAATTTATTTTGTAGGTTATGTTTTGTTGTTCGTCATTCAAATGGGATCATCAAGAATTGGAAAACCTTTGGTCTGAAATTCCGCCTTTTACTACTAAATTAAAGAAAACTAAAGTTATAATTTTAAAAAAATATTTCTTCATATTTATACCATACTTTTTGTCTGTTTCAGATTAAAACATCCCAACATTGTGCAGTTAATGGATGTATTTGAGGACAAGCAGAGAGTGTTTCTGGTCATGGAACTGTAAGTAAAACTACAATGCATATATATATATATCATGGACGGCGGCACGGGGGGGGAGGGGGGGCTCAAGCCCCCCCCTTTTTAACTTGGCCCCCCCACTTTACGGTCATCAATAATGAAGTTATATATGCATGTATTTAACCGGGCCCCCCCCCACTTTTTAGGAGAGCCCCCCCACTTTTATAACTGTCCCGCCGGTCCTGTATATATATATATATATATATATATATATATATATATATATAGTAAAGTATTTGTTATTGTTTTTACTGGCGATAATAACAGCATGTATTTTTCCACTTCCGAAGCAGTAAAGAGTCATGAAGAGGATTGCATTAACGCGACCATAAGAGGACGTATTTTTTATTTATATATATTTTTTTATAAATTTTTACGTACAAAAAATGTAATCCATGGACACGTGTTTCTGGCTATCAACCATCATCAGCATGACTATCTTAGACAAGGATATAACCCACGATTTCACTGTCTGTAGTCTGAAGTTTAACTTCTGGACTACGACGCCTTGCCTGGAAATATGTACAAGTTTTTATCGCCTAAATATTAAGTAATGTATTTATTATTGTTTTTACTGGCGATTATAACATGTGCATATATATATATATATATATATGTTAGTGTTAGAGTGAAATAAATTCCAGAAAAAAAAAAGCTTGCGAACATTTGAGCGGCAATATTGGATTCACAGGATCTAAGTGTGTTCTGTGTTCGAAAATATTAATCCTATAATCTGCTATTCCCGAATCTGTTCAACGGTGTTATCGAGAAATAAAGATGAAAAATAGAAATGTAACTCAAGAATAAATTTTGTTGTTATATGAATCATATGATGTGAGAAATGTGAAAGAAAATGCAATAAGAAGAAACGAATAGTTAAAATTATACATAATGTAAGACCACTCTGTGTTTTTTATGCTAAACCATTATTCCTGTATTCCATCATTCTGAAATATGCCCTGAAAGAAAAAAGAGTACTTGAAAGTAGCAGCCTGTATTTAGATTGAAAAGACAACACTAAGAAAGGAAATATGAAACAATACCGGTAATAGGTAAAAATAGTTAGCCTATTAAGAACAGTCCCGGTGACATGGGAAGCTGTGAGAGTAGATGTTAGCATGAAAGTGGAAATACCTCCGACCTGCTGTGTAAATAGCTGTGTTCGGAGATGCTGAACCACAAAAAAAGTTAAAAGATTTTGAAAGGGAACGAAATGAATGCATATGTTTTTAAAACATGCATCAGGAATTGACTTAAGTGGCTGGCGTGTTATATATACACATACCGCCAGGTATATAAATACTTTATACCCCGTGTCACCGCTCTCATCATCGTCGTCGTCACCATCATTGTGAGCCCAGGTTGCCTTTTTATCCATTGATACAAAACCACGCTGACACTTGTTGTTTAGTTTATGAAAAGGTTCTTTCAAAAAGACAGACGTAGAAACTTTGAAAGAGAGAGAGAGAGAGATAAATAGATTTCACTACATCAGTCGCCCGACGCATGCTGTCCCAATTTTAAGGGCCGCATGCAAGAAACATGTCTTTCCTCGTTCAAGTCTTGCTGGCCAAGAGGGTGAAAGGGGTTTAATCAGAAGTCATGTGATTTTCAGAACTTCCACCGGTGTCACTCTCTGACCCCTTTGACCCTTAAACATTTTCTGCTCCATTCCAATGCGACAACTAGGCAGATTTTGTTTCGAAAGCTATACTGGTCAATAAAATAGGGGAAGCATTTACTTTCCTTAACTAGTGCGAACACTGGCGAAGCATCATTTCCTGCCGTCATTTTTTGACAGAGGGTTAGGGTTATATACATGTGTGTGTGTGAGTGTAATATTGGAAAATAAACTGACTACATAAAAATAGATCAAACATGTTATAAATTTAATTAGTTTCTAATCAAGCAGAAATCCTTTATGTTAATTCATCCGTATCAACGAATCAATTGGATATTTTGAAAGACGATAATTAAATGAATCGTTATGTAATCGATCTCAATCGATCTTTTTTCCATGTACTTTTTAAAAAATTTTTTATCATAGTTTACCCCAAAGGAGGCAGGCCGCCACTGTAGACATAAGGGGTTACTGAGTATTAGGGTGTAAGTTCTAGGGGCATCTTAAGTTGGGAGCTGTGCAGTGGGATGTCTCTTCACATTAGTTTTAAATTTCTGCATGTCGGTACAGCCGAGGAAAGAGGGAGCAGGGATGGAGTTCCAGAGACTGGCAACACGAGGAAAGAAGCTATTGGAGTAGAAGGCTGTCCGGCACCTGGGGACCTCCACAGTGAATGGATGGGACTTTGCTGATTGTTGGGTTGGTCTAATGTATTTATGTCGAGAGGGCACAAGAGCAGCAAGTTCATTGGAGCACAATCCATTGAAGTACTTATAAATAAAATAGGCACAATGATGCAACATTGCGGCTGGAGCTTGGTGGATAATGAGGGACCTGTTCAGTTAGCGACTCTTTTTGGGACCTTGTCTAAGAAGGAAAGACTAGTAGATGATGCACCAGCCCAGATGTGGCAACAATACTCTATGCATGGGCGAATGGTGGCTTTGTAGAGATATAGGATAATGTCAGGTGTGAGAAGTTTACTAGCACGGTAGAGGGAGCCCACCTTCTTTGCAGAAGCCTTCGCAATGTCTTCAATGTATTTGTTCCAATTCATGTTACCTGTGAATGTTAGGCCAAGGAGTTAGAACGTTGAACTCTCTGGTAGGATGTTATTTGCCATGTCAATCGGTGATTGAAGAGGTTTCTTGTAGTTGTTGAAGGAAAGAATCTTTCTCATTGCAGAAAACTCTGACAATCTTGTTACTTGTTTGTTTGCGCATTGAATGCATTATATTAAAGTGGACAAGAAAATAAAGGAGAGTGAAAGGGGGTAGGAGTAGAAAGGTCTATGAAACAATGTGTGTGTGTGTGTCAAGAGAACCTATTGATCCCTGACTCTGAAAGTAATGTGTTATTTTTTTTTTTTACATTTTCATCTATTTCTATTTTTATGACATATTTTTTCATTCTCAAAAATACATGTGACCATGACCATTGCAGCAGCCATCATGCGGATTCACAAGGAAAAAGAGCGACGGTCGCACGATGTGTCGTCCATCGGGGATTGAACCCAAAGTGTTCTGCTTACAAGATGGAATATTGTTATTTTTGTACGATGACAAGAGTTCACTTATGCAAATGAACATTGTCTTGCATGCGCAGATTCTTGTTGCGATAAAAAAAAAGAGACAGACGATAAAATTGACATGATGAGTTTGGGCCACGTCGAGTGTTCAGCGAGAGAAAAAGAGAAAGGTTGAGAGAGAGAGAGAGAGAGAGACGTTTTGAGTCACAAAGAACAAATGTAGTAAAATATTATGATGTTAATTTTATACCTAGCTTTATAAATGCTTTCCGATAAAGGTTAACAATAATGTGAAAAGCGCACCAATTAAGGCTGGAAATTCAAGCTAGAGTTATATGTAGCACACGAATGAAAGTTGTCATTTGACAGATATCGAATATGGTCTGTTACTAAACTGCGTGTATATGCATATAAATACACATTGGTCTTTATTATAAACACTGTGAATATGTTTATCAGGTACTATGAACAGATTCAGTCTTTTGTTCTTTTTCTTCTTGGGTCCATTTAAAGCAAGGATCAGCAGGTTTTAAGTTTTTCATTGAAATAAAATAAATAATTCCGTCGACTTAATTAGTTACAATTTTGAATTCACTGATTCTTTCTCGGCATCTAAGACTCAACTTCTCAGGAAACGGATAATTATGGCCTTCAAGCTAGGATCAGTAATTTCTCTTTACGTCATTTCTCTTTTCCTATTAGTTTGACTCTCTCTCTCATTCATTCACTCATTCTCTCTCTCTCTCTCTCTCTCTCATTCATTCACTCATTCTCTCTCTCTCTCTCTCATTCATTCACTCATTCTCTCTCTCTCTCATTCATTCACTCATTCTCTCTTTCTCTCTCATTCATTCACTCATTCTCTCTTTCTCTCTCATTCATTCACTCATTCTCTCTCTCTCTCTCTCATTCACTCATTCTCTCTCTCTCTCTCTCATTCACTCATTCTCTCTCTCATTCATTCACTCATTCTCTCTCTCTCATTCATTCACTCATTCTCTCGCTCTCTCTCATTCATTCACTCATTCTCTCTCTCTCATTCATTCACTCATTCTCTCGCTCTCTCTCATTCATTCACTCATTCTCTCTCTCTCATTCATTCACTCATTCTCTCTCTCTCATTCATTCACTCATTCTCTCTCTCTCTCTCTCATTCACTCATTCTCTCTCTCATTCATTCACTCATTCTCTCTCTCTCATTCATTCACTCATTCTCTCTCTCTCTCTCTCATTCACTCATTCTCTCTCTCTCTCTCTCTCATTCACTCATTCTCTCTCTCATTCATTCACTCATTCTCTCTCTCTCATTCATTCACTCATTCTCTCTCTCTCTCTCTCATTCACTCATTCTCTCTCTCTCTCTCTCATTCACTCATTCTCTCTCTCTCTCTCTCATTCACTCATTCTCTCTCTCATTCATTCACTCATTCTCTCTCTCTCATTCATTCACTCATTCTCTCGCTCTCTCTCATTCATTCACTCATTCTCTCTCTCTCATTCATTAACTCATTCTCTCTCTCTCATTCATTCACTCATTCTCTCTCTCTCTCACTCATTCACTCATTCTCTCTCACTCTCGTTATCGCTCTCTCTCTCATTCATTCACTCATTCTCTCTCTCTCATTCATTCACTCATTCTCTCTCTCTCTCTCTCATTCACTCATTCTCTCTCTCTCATTCACTCATTCTCTCTCTCTCTCATTCACTCATTCTCTCTCTCTCTCTCTCTCATTCACTCATTCTCTCTCTCATTCATTCACTCATTCTCTCTCTCTCATTCATTCACTCATTCTCTCTCTCTCATTCATTCACTCATTCTCTCGCTCTCTCTCATTCATTCACTCATTCTCTCTCTCTCATTCATTAACTCATTCTCTCTCTCTCATTCATTCACTCATTCTCTCTCTCTCTCACTCATTCACTCATTCTCTCTCACTCTCGTTATCGCTCTCTCTCTCATTCATTCACTCATTCTCTCTCTCTCATTCATTCACTCATTCTCTCTCTCTCTCTCTCATTCACTCATTCTCTCTCTCTCATTCACTCATTCTCTCTCTCTCTCATTCACTCATTCTCTCTCTCTCTCTCTCTCATTCACTCATTCTCTCTCTCATTCATTCACTCATTCTCTCTCTCTCATTCATTCACTCATTCTCTCGCTCTCTCTCATTCATTCACTCATTCCCTCTCTCTCATTCATTCACTCATTCTCTCTCTCTCATTCATTCACTCATTCTCTCTCTCTCTCTCATTCACTCATTCTCTCTCTCATTCATTCACTCATTCTCTCTCTCTCATTCATTCACTCATTCTCTCGCTCTCTCTCATTCATTCACTCATTCTCTCTCTCTCATTCATTCACTCATTCTCTCTCTCTCTCTCTCATTCACTCATTCTCTCTCTCTCTCTCTCATTCACTCATTCTCTCTCTCTCTCTCATTCACTCATTCTCTCTCTCATTCATTCACTCATTCTCTCTCTCTCATTCATTCACTCATTCTCTCGCTCTCTCTCATTCATTCACTCATTCTCTCTCTCTCATTCATTCACTCATTCTCTCTCTCTCATTCATTCACTCATTCTCTCTCTCTCTCACTCATTCACTCATTCTCTCTCACTCTCGTTATCGCTCTCTCTCTCTCTCATTCATTCACTCATTCTCTCTCTCTCATTCATTCACTCATTCTCTCTCTCTCTCTCTCATTCACTCATTCTCTCTCTCTCTCTCTCATTCACTCATTCTCTCTCTCTCTCTCTCATTCACTCATTCTCTCTCTCTCTCTCATTCACTCATTCTCTCTCTCATTCATTCACTCATTCTCTCTCTCTCATTCATTCACTCATTCTCTCGCTCTCTCTCATTCATTCACTCATTCTCTCTCTCTCATTCATTCACTCATTCTCTCTCTCTCATTCATTCACTCATTCTCTCTCCCTCTCACTCATTCACTCATTCTCTCTCACTCTCGTTATCGCTCTCTCTCTCTCTCTCTCTTCATCCTCATTCGACAGACCAGATTCATTTGCTTCACAAATCTCTTTCCTTCTTTTGTGACTCTCTCTCTCTCTCTCTCTCTCTCTCTCGTGTCCTCCTTTTCTTCTTTCCATTGCTTCTTCTCCGTGTCCTGAAACCTCTATACGTTTTCCTCAAGTGTTGATTATTCGTCATTCGCGAATGTCTTTCTTTAGTTTTTTTCCTCCTGTCTTGTCTCGCGAAGGCATAAAAGTAAAGGTCACTTGTTAAGAAACCAACTTTAAATGCCTGAACGATTTCCTGCTCACCGCCGCCGCCGACTGCAGATTAATTTGATTTCCAATCGCAGAATAGCTGCTCAGGTAACAATAAGACAAAAACACAAAAACAGAATATCATAGCAAAAGGAAACTCAAGGCAAAATGGTGTCTTGTGCACTGCAAGACACCATTTTGACAAAATAAAAATAATTAATCAAAAACTGATCCCCCCTCCCCCTGCTCGTTTCCCATCGCCTCATTCCTCTTTTCGATACTCCCCTATTCATCCCACAGCATATTTTGTCTCTCTTCTCCACCTACGTCCATATTTAAGTAGTCAGACACAAGGTCAGTATTTAATGTGGAGAAAATCCAGCTCCCCTAAAAGGGGGACTACAGAATGGGACTAATTTTTTTTTAAATGCCTCGGTTTAGAAGGATTTCTCCTTCAGTGATCGAGAACAGAACAGATAAAGTGTATCTATCAGTCTTTCCTCCTGCTGCTTATGTAATTCTGACTCTATCCAATCAAAACAGTACAGTTTTTATATTAGTAAACTACCACCTATGCAAATTGACTATCAGCCAGAGCCAGCTAGCTTTAGAAACTCTAAACAGCCAATCTGCAAAGGGGAGATAACTCAATTGACAACCAATGACTGTGAATAGCATCTCAATTAACAGTAACATTAGAACAGATACTACACTTTGATTATTTATCTACCTCCCACAGCGGTAAGATGTGACACAAGGTCGGGAAAGTGGGATTTGAAAAGCCAGCGCCCGAGAAGGTGAGCACTCTGGCCTACAAAAAATGCCTGGGCAGCCCAGTCGGCATTCCCCGGTAGGGGCGCCACAGGCAGCAAGCGATAAACTTACTCCTCCCCAAAGAGGGGAGGCAAGGCCTGGGAGGGTGGACCTCCTAGAACTGCACAGGACAAACCAACAGATCGGCGGGATCAAGACCCGAAGGCCAAGACGATACCGGTCTATAGGGTGTAGTATCCATCGGAACAGATACTACACTTTGATCCTAGCCATTCTTGCTGAAGTATATATTCAGAAGAGGGGGGGGGGCTCTCCCCTTCAGGTCCAGACATCGTTTTGCTTGTCTATGACGTCACTGATACCCATGCAATTATTTGATATGGTGTTGATAGCACAATACCATATGCCCACCCACCCTCACCCTACCCTTTTGTGGGCTGAGCACTCTAGTAAAGGGAAATCAGCGGCAGCGATTAACAATAATGCATAGCTGTTTGTGAAAGAATAGAGCACCCTAGGCAGCTGATAATGCACATATAACCATTAAGATTTCCCTTCCTTTCGTAGCTTGTGCTGATGGCATAGTGGGTAGGAACTCTGACTGTTGACAAAAAAAACGGTCAGATTTCGATCTCAGCTTGAAGCATTTGCTCGTCCAGCCACACTGAAGAGCTGTGGTACAGTGAAACAGTATGTCTCTGAATGACAACTAGAGTTGAGCCGTATGACAATGTTAGTTTTGCGGTTTCAATATTTTTTTTCCTTCATACCTCGGTTTCTGGTTCAGATTTTTTTTTTTTTATTCAGTATTTTTTTTTGGGGGGGGGGTGCTTCTTTATTTTCACAACGACATTAAAATATTTCAAGAAATGTAGAAACTTTGTTATGTACTTCCGTGTTAGCTGAAAATAAGATTGTACAGAAAAAAATCACGCAAATTTATCCAGTATTTATTAAATTATAAGAAAAAGAAAAACGATCTTACGTATCTGTAGACATTTATACTTATTAGACAAGGGAGATAACTCAAATTTTGTTTTTGGGTAAACTCAAAAAGGGCGACCGATAGATAAAATGTTTTTTTTATTTTTAATTTAATAAATACTGGTTGAATTTGCGTAATTCTTTGGTGTACATTATTCTTTTCGGCTCCCACCACGTAAGTACATAACAAAGTTTATACATTTCTTTAGCTATTTTCTTTAAGAGAGACCTAACATGTCGTGAAAGTAAAGAAGTACCTTTTTTTCTTTCTAATGAAAACCATTCATTCTCTTGTGATGATGATGATGATTTCTTATTATTTCCCCATCTCATTGAATTGTGTCACTTTTATTTCAATGAGGAGTTTGTCAACTTTGTGACTCCATCATTCTCTTATTTAAGGAGTTCACTGTTGAAATACAAAAATTGGCAGTCCTTCCTCTTGCAGCTCATGTAATCAAAAAATTTAATTTATCCAAAAGCGGTATTTATCTACCTCGCACAGCAGTAAAATGTGACACAAGGTCGGAAAGTGGGATTTGATAAGTCAGCACCCTAGAGGAAGAACACTAATGACCGTCAAAAAATGCCTGGGCAGCCCTGTCGGCATTCCCCGGTAGGGGCGCCTCAGACAATTAGCAATAAACTAACCCCTTCTCAAAGGGTGAGAAGGCAAAGCCTGGGAGGGTGGACCTCCTAGAACTGCACAGGACAAACCGATAGACCGGCAGAAATCAAGCCCCGAAGGCCAAGACGATACTGGTCTATAGGGTGTAGTATCCATCGGAACAGATACTACACTTTGATCTTAGCCAAAGGGATAATCAAAAGCACTCTTCAGTACAAATCGTAGAGTTTATATACTAATGACGATACCTCCTATGCAAATTGACTTGCAGCTGGCGCCATCTAGCTGTAGAAACTACAAACAGCCAATCTGCAAAACGGGAGATAACTTACCAATCGGATAATGGACGGACAGAGCCCCTTCAAGAAATGCATGGTCGCATCTGAAAACAATTTCCCGATCAGAGCAGATGTTTGAGAAGAATTGGCTTCAAACAGAAAGAGTTTAACTTGATTTTTAATTTCCTTTGTATTGTTGAATGATTTTGTGGGAATTTTATGGATCAGCTGCCATAACCATCATTAACAGTCATTTTTATGTTTCTAATGGGCGGGGGGGGGGGGCGGTCAGACGGTCTGATTGCCAAAATTATTGATTATTTGAGATGCATTATTTATATACAGACTAAAGACACACACACACACACACACACACATATATATATATATATATATATATATATATATATATATATATATATATATATATGATTATTTTTATTTACACAGACATGTACAAAATCTGCGACACTGGCATGTCGATGTTATCGATCAACAGCTATTATAAACTGAGATTTCATCAGGCAGAGTTAGAATATGATCTTAACCTTAGATCATATTTAGTTCTTTCCAAATATGATCTAAGGTTAAGATCGGAGTTTAACTCTGCCTGATGAGATCTCAGTTTATAATAGCTGTTGATCGATAACATCGACATGCCAGTGTCGCAGATTTTGTACATGTCTGTGTAAATAAAAATAATCATATATAAAAGCTCTATTTGATATTGAGCACTTTTTATAAACCCGGTTGAAATTCTTTGGATTACTATCCGGTGGATGTTTTACCTGAATTATTATTATTATTATTATTATTATAATTATTATTATTATTATTATTATTATTATTATTATTATATATAAGTATGAAACTAAAAGTATACTTTTAGAGGATAGAACCTATAGTGAAATGGTTTAAGCTCAATATACGATATAGAGCAATTATAGATAAATGAAGGAAGAAGGATAAAGATGTACGAATGACAAATCTATTTCAAGTTCGATTGTTGAATGCAAGGTGTACTCGATAAAAACATGTTTATTTTTCTTTCCTTAAGCCAGGCTTTTCAAAGATTAGAATCTTATCATCAGAGGAATTATATAGATGGATAAGTTGGCATTTGTCTTTATATATATATATATATATATTCCCCTATTCCCTCAGTGTCAAATATAACATGGGTAAATAATTCCTCCAATTATTAAACACTTTCCACTATCTAATAAGCTCCATAAACTCTTTAATAGAAATACACTCAAAACAAGTTATTCTTGCTATCCCCTCTATATGATCCCTTCTAGCCTCTAAACCCAGAACTCCAATCAATCCCCTTCCAACCCCTGCTGCTCATGCAGAAGAGGGAAAATCTGCCCCCTAGGAAGGAGTTGCACAATCAGATTCATAGTGTGTGAAGCCAAAGTCATATCCGATGTAAACTCCAAGAAAGAAGAAATGTACATCGGAATGACTCAAGGAACTTTCAAAGAGAGGCTTTATGCCCACACTATCATTTTCAAATATCCGCGGAAAAAATATAACACCTCCCTAGCAACCACCATATGGGCTCTCAAGGAATCCAGTACCCCCTATAAAATTAAATGGAGGATAATTGATAAACAAAAACCTTATAGCTCTACCTCCAGAAATTGGCCACTATGCACCACTGAAAAATTCAGGATCCTACAGGCAATCAATAACCCTTCCATAATCTGCATGAACATCAAAACTGAGGTCTTCAAACAATGCCCCATAGAAAATTACTCGCCAAATGGACTAACAACGAAAATTCATAACTCACTGATAGTCCCTTCCATACATAATTCTAAAGAACTCCACGTCATATGTAAAATATAAGGCCTATTTCCTCCATCCCATCTCAAGACCTTTCCATTTTTTCTCGAATTAATTCCTTTTATACAATATAACACCCCCCCCCCTGCCCTGGATATTATTTAATACCAACTCAAATATAACCTACACTCACACCCTTGTTATCCCTACCTATCACAAATAACATAAATTATTAGATATCTCATCATATTACAAAAATGTTAAACATTTCAATATATTAAGTCTTACTAGTTAAATATCTAGAAATATATCGATCGAATACCCTTAAGTAAAAAGAAAAAAATATATATGACAAAGATCTAAAACTTACCGATTCACACAGACCCTCTGATAAATTCATAAACATTATTAGATATAAGCTAACAGAGGTAATTAAATACAAAAATCCCAAACGAACCAATACAGGCACCGCACATGATAATAGCAAGCCTATATTGACTCATAGACATATTTTGATATCCTGTAGGAAACTTTTTTTCACTTATAAAGATACATCCTCCATCAACACCAAGCCGCCACATAGCTAATAAACTATAATTACAACAATAGTTTTACAGTCAAATATAAGCACTATCCAAAAAATTGAGACCCGCTCAAATCATCGAGCAATTGTGGGTAGTTGTCATCGGGGTGTCGTTATCGGTTGCAGGTAAAAGCCAAGAAAAGTTCTTACTAACTTAGCACGTTTTAACTATCTCGTTAGCCGACTGTTCTCCGGTATGCCTTTGGCATTTAACAGGATACGTCCTGGGCGTTCTCTTTGTGTCTGTGTCCAGACAGTGTTGCAGTTTCAAATATGCGGTGATTTGCACGGCGTTCGTTCCAAGCATTTTCTTCTCTCGTAATTTCCTGAAGCGACCAATGTCATGTGCCTTCGCTCTCAAACCTAAGGTAGGTTCTGTTTTACTCAGCATTTCTGTCCCTTTTTGCTCCCCTTTTTTTTTCTTTCTTATTCGTTCAGCAGTTGGTATTGGATCAGGTGTCAGGTTGGGGTAGGGGAGACGGGTTGCGGAGTACATGCATTTTTTCTCAACAATCACATTCTTAAGACTCAAAAGTGGGAAAAGGGACAATCAGGCCCACGGAAACATACACTCTCGCTCCACCCCATTCTATATTTGTCTTTTTGTCTCTCAAGCCGGTGAACAAAGAAAGTTTTTAAAACGAAAAAATATATATATCCGCTCGCCGATATCTCTTTTTTTACTACTATCTCTCAGGCTGGGAGACAAAATAATATTTTAAAAGAAAAAGAATAGTCGATAATATCTTACATTGTGTAATGCTATATATTTAAATTAAAAATCTAACTTTGGGATTATGTCACAATAGCGAGCACTCTCAAAAGACTGCAGCGCAACCAAAGAATCATGATTAGATGGATCACGACACTCACCTCGAGAAATATCTGATGTCCTTACGCTGGGCAGGATGAGATGGCTTGGCCTTGTCAAGCGAAGCTCCAGCTGGATCTCTCATGTCAGAGACATGTCCATCGCACCAAGTCAGCAGGCTGGAAGACCAAAGCTCTCTTGGGATAAGCTATGTAAACGTGACCGTGCAACCCTAGGGATTGCGAACTTTGTTCCTCGCGACCGCCGAGCCTGGAGAGGAAAACTTCAATCAAGACTGACAGGCAGACCCCACCCTCGTATAGAAGACTAATTAGAAGCCTGTTAAAAATAAATCTGATGAAATGAAAGAAGAGAAATAAAATGTAAGAATGACAAATCTATTTCATCTTCAGTTGTTCAATGCACGGTGTATTCAATAAAATCATGTTAATTTTTTCTTTCCTTAAGCCAGGCTTTTCAAAGAATGGTATCTTATCATCAGCTATTCAATTCCTTTGATAAGATACCATTCTTTGAAAAGCCTGACTTAAGGAAAGAAAAATAAACATGATCTTATTGTATACATCTTGCATTGAACAACTGAAGTTGAAATAGATTTGTCATTTTTACATTTTTTTATTTCTCTTCTTTCATTTGTCTATATAACTGCTCTATTCCGTATATTGAGCTTTAATCACTTCACAGTAGGTTCAAATTTCTAATAGTATACATCCTACTTTTAGTTTCATACCTTATATATATATATATATATATATATATATATATATATATATATTTATATATATATATATATATATATATATGGAGTCTAGGTTGACTCTATGGCAGGGGTTCGAACTGTGGAACAGTCCGGGATTATATTCCCTACACTGATGAGAGCGAAAGCTCGAAACACTAGCATATGTAGGTAAAAATAATTTAATATTAGTTATTTAAAAACTAATATATATATATATATATATATATATATATATATATATATATATATGTATATATATATAGATATAGATATGGATAGATGAAAGGATAAAATAATCCGACGGTATGAAATTAAAATGGAATAAGCGGAAGACCTAAAAAGCTCAACGTTTCGCCCAAATGTTATATGGGCTTTGTCAAGAGCGAACGAAAAAATGCAAAAAATGACAGAAGACGTCGTCTGTCATTTTTTTCATTTTTTCGTTCGCTCTTGACAATATAACATTTAGGCGAAACGTTGAGCTTTTTAGGTCTTCCGCTTATTCCATTTTAATTTCATATATATATATATATATATATATATTATATATATACATACATACATCTACTTTTAGTTTTATACCTTATGTATATATATGTGTATGTAGATACGTATATGTATATATATATATATATGTATATCGATACTTATATGCAAACATTGTTAAACAAAACAGAATTCTTCCATTTAATGATGCCTTTTTTATTTTTCAATTTTCGTTTTTTTTTTTTTTGTTTCAAAATCAAAAAGATTGATAAATATTCCATATGTATCACGAGTACTTTCGATTCTTCATCGAATCATCTTCAGGTGACAAAAACAATGAATAAATTTTTTTAAAGCAAAACAACCGAGAACACTGTATGTTAGATCGTTAAAGTCAACAACAAACCGATGTTAGTTCCAGATAGGAGCTTTACAATTCCGGGAGAGCGACAGCATTAGTGTTCCAGAATAAATTGCATCTACGTTAAACTATTTTTAGTAGTTTCGTATGTCATGTTATTTATTGTGTGTTGCTGGGTTTTAATATAAATAGCTTTAAGTAGTTTTTAAAATTAGTTTCAGAATATAATATTTTTGTGTTGTTAACTAAAATTTGTCTAAATTCAGAGGAAGGAGTTGTGTTTTTTAAATGCTGGTAAATTGAACTAGAATTTGATTGATGCATAGTGAGTCTACGTGAAAGGGTTGTAGTAGTAAAACCTATGTAGCTATTAATTTCTTTTATTATTATTATTAGTAGTAGTAGTAGTATAGGAGATGCATTCTCCAAAGGGGAATTGGAACTTATAGATAGCATTGGTTTTTTTTTCTAATGTTTTGGGGAGTGGGAGGAGGTATTTGATACTACAAGATTTGGGATCTAAAATTTTTTGTAGTAAATAATCAGTCTTACTTTATTGTTGCTGTCGGTAGGATATATATATATATATATATATATATATATATATATATATATATATATATATATATATAGCATAATATAAAATGAAGTAATAAAATAAGGTGCGAGTCAAATTTTATTAGAATTCAATGTTCAGGCAAAGTACCTTAAAGTCCTTAACTCATGAGTTTTCAAAGAAAATTCTTCTCCTCAGAGGACTATTACCGCAATGACATTACTGCAGATAATAAAATTAAATTTTGAAAATATATAAAAATATATATATAAAAATACATAAAAGTATATAAAAGATCAAATATATCAGCCCAAAACATACTTTTTGTTAAAGCTATACAGTTCATCCAAGTCATACAATTTAAAACATACACAGGAAAGACACCCAAGATGGTGACTGGTGGTCCAAAAACGAAAAAATTATCCAATCGTTGCAATAAATGACAGTGACAAATGTATCCAAAGTGTTTGCAAATTAATAAAACGATAAAGAAACCAAAACATATGAAAAGTTCAGAAAACTCACTTGGATTTGAATAATTATAATGTTCAAAATTCAGAGTTCTCATGAGGTGATCGGAATAATGTAAACCATAACTTGCTGGTTGAATAAATGCTCCGGTAAATCCAATTCGAATAAAATTAAAACGACCTGATGTATTCGGCCATTTTTTCTTCCGGATCCGATTAACTTTATATATATATATATATATATATATATATATAATAACCACGAGGAAAAAAAAGGGGGGTTATTATAATGAAATCATCTAACACTATAAAATAGATGTTCTGTAAAATAGTAAACTCACTTTGAAAGGAGCAACACAGGTAAGGAGAAACTATATTTAATAACTTTAGAAAAACAAATCTGGAGGCAAAACTAAATCAAATATTCATAAACTTTTTAATTAAAAAAATAATTATTAAATAGGGAGGTGGTGTCTGATCAACACTGCTGGGATGCCATGATAAAGAAATACTGTTTTGTTTTTAAAATCCCGAAACAGTTTTCATGGTAAACAACTGACGATCCTTTATATAAATAAACATATATAAAAATATATTTATATTAGAGTAAATTCTTGGAAGTTAACTAATATAGTGATTGCAGTAGATTGATTGATTTACTAGAAAAAAATCTTTCAACAAAATTTTTTTTTTTTTTCAGTTTTGAAGGTTAAACTACTTCCGAGACTATATATATATATATATATATATATATATATATCGGTTTACAATATTTTAAGTTTTTTTCATCGAATCTAAAGTTATTTAAAATAAACGCTACTGCCAGTTCAGAGGAGGAGTGGTGCCCTCTGAATTTAGGCAAGATCAAAAATATTAGTTTTGCTTCTTACGTTCCATAGAAAGAGAAACAATTAGACGAGACAATTTAATGTGTGTGTGTTCCTTAATTTTATGTGCAGATATTCATTACAATAGGATCATTAGTAAGTTATCTGGAGTTACTTCCCTTGATTATGATGTTTTCAGTTACTTCCCTTTGTCTGACCGCATTCACGCATCTCTGTATGTTTTTCTTGTGTCAACCTAACTTTCATAATGACACATTAAATTATTATGTTTTATATACTATTAATCTTAATACATGCAATAGTGTAAAATCAAATAATAAATTTTAAATCCTATTTTTAAAAAAATAATTTAAATTACGGAATTAAATCCAGTAGAATTCATTTTAGTTTCTTCATAAATAAGTCAGCCATTTTAATCTTGTGTATAAAAAAAATAAAGGAATTACTTCCTGACCCTTTGAAATTATAAAGGGATTTGGAAGCATTTAAATTGTCGAATAGAGAGTCGTTTCCGGCTTTAAAACTCTTGTGTATTAAAAGATTGAAAGTTTTGGAAGCGATTTACATTCTATCATTTTATAAATAGAGATTAAAACATTACCTTAACAACAATTAGTTATGGATTTATGGCAATAGGACTATTAGTAAGTCATCTGGAGTTACTACCCTTGATTATGATGTTTTCAGTTACTTCCCTTTGACTGACCACATTCACTCATCTCTTTATTAATAAAACTAAGATCTCATGTCTCAGTATATTCATGTTTTTCACCTATATGTAATTTTGATACGTATACATCGGATTATTTTTTGGGGAAATCCACAATAAAATATGGGAAAACTAAAACGGATATTTTAAAATCTTATTTAACGGAAAATGTAAACATTGCGAAGGCGGATGGGATCTATGGGAGCCAACTGTCGTGCATTACGGAGAGTAGAAATGGGTTTTTGGTTTACTTTCGGCATCCTTGTAACTCTCGCTTCCCCTTATTTTGTCCTTCAATTAGCGATGTTTCTTTTTTTATAACATAGTTCACCCCAAACAAGGCAAGTTGACACTGTAGATGTAAGGGGCTACTGAGAATTTGGGTGAAAGTTTCGGGGGTCAGCCTTAATTGGGACATATTTCTGACAAAGGAAGAAGAATTGCTGCATTCTGGGTTACTTATTCATTTCGTTTTCGTTTCTTTTTAATTCAACCAATAGAAATGCTGTGATTCGACCAATGGAAATGCTTAGATTCGACCAATGGAAATGCTTAGATTCGACCAATGGAAATGCTTTGATTCGCCCAATGGAAATGCTGTGATTCGACCAATGAAAATGCTGATTCGACCAATGGAAATGCTGTGGTTCGACCAATTGAAATGCTTTTTAATTCGACCAATAGAAATGCTTAGATTCGACCAATGGAAATGCTTTGATTCGACCAATTGAAATGCTTTTATTTGACCAATAACCAATGGAAATGCTTAGATTCGACCAATGGAAATATTTTTCATTCGACCAATGGAAAGGCTTTGAGCTGACCAATGGAAATGCTTTCATTCGACCAATGAAAATGCTTTGATTCGACCAATGGAAAGTATTTGATTGGGCCAATGAAAATGCTTTCATTCGACCAATGGAAATGCTGTGATTCGACCAATGGATGTGCTTTAATTAAACCAATGGAAATGCTTTTTAATTCGACCAATAGAAATGCTTTTATTTGACCAATGACCAATGGAAATGCTTTGATTCGACCAATGGAAATGCTTTTATTCGACCAATGGAAATGCTTTCATTCGACCAATG
This sequence comes from Sepiola atlantica, assembly GCA_963556195.1. NCBI lineage: Eukaryota > Metazoa > Mollusca > Cephalopoda > Sepiida > Sepiolidae > Sepiola > Sepiola atlantica. The sequence continues at coordinate 83,736,951 of OY744518.1, forward strand.
GAAATGATTTGATTCGACCAATGAAAATGCCTATTCGACCAATGGAAATGCTGTGATTCGACCAATGGAAGTGCTTTAATTAAACCAATGGAAATGCTTTGATTCGACCAATTGAAATGCTTTTATTTGACCAATGACCAATGGAAATGCTTTGATTCGACCAATGGAAATGCTTTCATTCGACCAATGGAAATGATTTGATTCGACCAATGAAAATGCCTATTCGACCAATGGAAATGCTGTGATTCGACCAATGGAAGTGCTTTAATTAAACCAATGGAAATGCTTTGATTCGACCAATTGAAATGCTTTTATTTGACCAATGACCAATGGAAATGCTTTGATTCGACCAATGGAAATGCTTTCATTCGACCAATGGAAATGCTTTGATTCGACCAATGGAAATGCTTTTATTCGACCAATGGAAATGCTTTGATTCGCCAATTGAAATGCTTTTATTTGAGGAATGACCAATGGAAATGCTTTAATTCGACCAATGGAAATGCTTTAATTCAAATTTACCATGGCGTCTGAATTGACTTTATTGTTTTATTAAGACAAAAATTAGCAATTTCCGATGAAGGAAAATTGTTAGAAGTCGTTTAAATCAAACAAATTAATTAATGAGGAAAAAATCGATGCGAATGCTGAAATAATTAACCTTCTATCTGGCAACATTCGTATGTTCCAAACATATAAAATACTAGCAAAAATATGCTAGCCTAGGAAAATGGTATCATGATGAATGATCATATACTACACTCTTCCCAAAGGAGGAGGTAATGCCTGTGAGGATTGTATCATGACGAACCAACATATATTACACTATCCCCCATCTCTGAAGAAGATATGTAATGCCTGAGGGTGGTCTTATGACAACAGAATAGATACTATACTACCCCCGACAAAGGAGGAGGTAATGCCCCGGGGGGGGGGGGTCATGCCAACAGAACAAAAATTAATTGTGCCCAGAAACCAAAAACAAAACAAGGAAGCTTAAGAAATATGTGATAAAAAAAAATTTCAGGAATCTTAAAGTATAAATTGATTGCTCCCGGGTTACGCCTGGTTTCCTTTGTAGGAAGATAAGCAATATCAAAATGGTGTAAACATGTTTTTATATACATATATATATATACAAAAAAATGTTGACACCATTTTAATATTGCTTATCATGCTTTGAAGGATTCCTCTGTCTTGGGGGCGGAAGTTAAACATTCATCCCATACTGATTTTGGTATGTGACCCTCTGACTTGATGACCAACACTGGGCCTCTGTCTGCTTATGGCTAGGGGTGGCGAACGCATTAAACCGGACCCGGGAGAATCTGGTTCGTTTCATCATACGATGGCCCATTTGGATGTAAAGATATTAATGATGACGTCATTCTGTTGATGGCTTTTCCTTCTCTCTCTCTCTCTCTCTCTCCCCCTCTCTCTTTCTCTCTATCTATCTTTTATATATATATAAATAAAAAATGGAACTGATATTCCAACGTAATGGAAAATGAAAGAAGGAAAACCAAAAATATTATTTATGTATTCATCAACGTTTCGTCTTTATTTCAAGACTTCCTCAGGATGATTGGTCTGAAGAAATAACACACAAGTACAAATATTTGAAAGAGTAGCAGTAGGAGGAAAAAAGCTTTTTGATGATTCGATTTTCAAACAGTTTTTCAGAACGAATAATGTTCGAAAACCAAGGTCAACTGTATATATATATATATAATTTGTGTGTGTATTTAGGCAACATGTTTTTATTCGGGTAAATGTTATTGAATAACACAAAGTGTTTTGTTTGAGACATTTTTATTTTAAAAAATTTTCCAATAGCCCATTTGGTATTTCAGTCAAATTTGTGTATATAAGTTCCGTGGGTTTCTTGTTCCATTTTTCTTCTTTTTTTTTTCGCGAGTACTTTATTAAATGTACGCATGGCTGCTGAAACGCTGTATGCAGGACGGTGAGGGTTAGCGCATAACTAATTAAAAAGTACAAAATTAAAAAGTCAAAAATAATTTTTTTTGTCAGCTACGGATTTGTTGAAGTCGATTACTAAAAATGACTAAAGGTTAAAAGTAATTATTATTTTTTTTGTCAGCTAAGGATTTGTATAAGTCAATTTGTAAGCTAGACATTTTAAAATTGGGGGCAGTTATGTTCTTTTAAATGTTGGCAGATTGAACTAGAGTCAGAGAGATGTAATGTGAATCTCCAGGAAAGTGTAGTAGTGGTGTAGCCAATGTACCAAGCAGTTTTAATATTAAAGTGCCTAGTTTAATATTAAAACTGCTTGGTACATTGGCTACACCACTACTACACTTTCCCCGAAAGCTCACATTACATGTCTAGCTTACAAATTGACTTATACAAATCCTTAGCTGACAAAAAAAATAAATAATTACTTTTAACCTTTAGTCATTTTTAAATTAGTCACACGCTTTGCACGTGATCACGTCCCACATACGGCGTCTCATCATCCATGTGTAGATTTAAAAAGCCATACACTGCCGCACTGCTCAGCGAACACGGCAGATATGAACAAGCCAGACAAATACCCCGCCTGAAGACGATTGAATGAATGAATCGAAAGTACTCGCGAATAAGGCAACATAGAACTTACAGATCCGAAAAATAAAAAATAAAAATTTTTAAATAAAAAAAACAATTTTTAAATAATAAAAAAAAAATTTAAAAAAAAAAAAAAATTTTTTTTTAATTTTAAAAAATAATTTTTTTTTTTTTAAAAGACTTATTAAGCAGAAGCATTCCGTGTTGTTCAATAACGTTTGTCTTAATGAAAACATGTTACCTAATATATACACAATATATATTTGTTGTTTTCAAGTAAATCAAATCGACTTTTCTAATTTTGGGAGGTGAGGGGGCAAATTCTCTCAAATCTAGTTTTAAATAGAGGTTGAGCCCCCCCCTTCACAATATTTAAAAATAAATGTATGCTTAATTTATTATTGTTTTTAAGCAAATAAAATCCATTTTTTCTAAGGGGAGGGTGGAGGCTAGGCTTCCCCCCCCCCCCCCGCTGTAGTTTTATATCAGGGCAAGGAAGCCCCCACCTCCACCCCCCCCCCCATATTTTAAAATAAGTATTTACTCACTCGGTAAAAGTGCAGAATAGTTAACAATTGAGAAATCGTAAAAACAACACAAACCATAAAAACAACAAATGACTCTACCAAACACAGTAGAATTTAATTATCGACCTGTATACTTTTAACGCGCTGAAACATTTAAAAAGTTTTTTGTTTTTTTTCGTGCAAATTGGTTTTTACACACACGAGAAAAAGCAAATGGCCACTTGTCGCTTAGCTGAGGTGAGGGTGGGGTTAATTCCTGAAAAGTGGTAAACAAAAATGGCTTATCCTACCCCTACCTCTAAGTCCGAGTGGCAAGCCCCAATTTAGGGTCGGTGGTAGGGTAAGTCATTATTTTTACAACTTTTCAGGAATTAAGCCCCTCAACAGTTAAGTGAAAAGTGACCATTGTTTCCAGTGTGTCGTAAAGACAGTTTAAAAGGAAAAAAAATTGAAATAAAAAAAACTAAAAAAATTGAAAACAGTTTTAGCACATTAAAAGTATACTATTTTGCACTTTTTTACCATTTACTCTCTTGTTTAAGTTGAGAGTGGGTACGCTCCCTCCCTTATAGTAATTCTATAACTATATTCTTAGTATCGCCCGTACTGAGGATTGAACTTTCAACCTCCAGAAGACTGTCACTTAGAACTGATTATTACTTAGCACTTTTATCCGTTACGCTACGGGTCCTTGCAGACGAATTACTTAAGACTTCTACCCGGTCATGGCTGAGTGAACAGGAGCAAGTTACGCCCCCTAGATTAAATAAAGGGTTCCGTTCGAAATTCTGTACAGATTCTCCGAAGGCCGGAGGTTACATCAGCTGAAACGTTGTAAGAATAGAATCCAGCAGTAGTCTGAATAATTCCAATAATACATATGATGTTGTTTTATAAAAAATATTTTCTAACTGCGACAAGATGCACCTGAAGGTCGGAGGTTACATCGGCCGAAACGTTGTGAGAACAGAATCCAGCAGTAGTCCAAATAATCCCAATAATACATATGATATTGTTATATAAAAAATATTTTCTAAAAAAAAAAAATCACCTGTGTTCGTTATAAAAACCAATCCCACAAACACCTGTCTTGAAACAGCCAATTGCTTGGCAATGACAATTACGCTTTCATGTGACGCAGGTGAAAAAAATGATCAAGTTAGATGACCTTATTACTTATCAAAGGTGTGTTTTTTGCAAGGACAATTCGAAAGTTAGTTACACCTTTACAATAACCCCGTCATGTAAAAAAAAAAAAAAAAAATTTATATATTGTAACGTTGTCTTTTACTCTCCTCAAATCGAAAAGATGTTTCGGCAAAAACGAAAAATCTAAAACAAAAAAGTGTTTTATTGTAAGTAGAACGTAGACGTTCCTTTTTAGCAGAATCCGCTTTACAGTTACAGCCAACTCCCCAACCCCATTTGGGGGGGGGGGGGAGCAAAAGCCAGAACGTCCCCTCACTTTGATCTGATATTTTTTATCTGATCCTCTCTCGATCAGTGACATAAGTCTGTAATTGTTTTTAATACAATCCAAAAGTCTATCACGTATGTATACGCAGTGTGATGATGTATGCATGTGAAACCTGGCCAGTGAGGGTTGAGGGCATGCGTTGCATGGAGAGAAATAGTATGAGAATGATACGATGACTGTGTGACGCAAGTCTTAAAGACAGGCTCAGATATAATCATGTCAGCGGAAGATTAAATCCGGTCAGTATAAGAAGATGCGTACAGAACAGGAAACTTTGGTGATACGGCCATGTTGAAAGAATGGATGAGAGTTCTTGGGTAAGTAGATGTAGAACAATTGAAGTAGTAGGGTCAGCCCACAGAGGAAAGTTAAGGAAAATATGGGAGGATGTGATAAGGATTGACTTGAGAGGAGGAGGGATAAATAAAGACCTGGTCAGAGATAGGTTAGTTTGGAAGTCAATTTCTTAAAGCCGTCTAACACATGCCAGCATGTAAAATGGACGTTAAACAGATGGTGATGGTGGTGATGATGATGGTGGTGATGGTTTTCATTTTTTCTATTTCTACGGTCCAGTGGTTTCTGTGTGTTGGACAGCCATTAAATTTGTTAGTCTCTGAATTAGCCATAACCACAGCAGGGAACCGCAAACATTATTCTCTCAACAAATGGAAAAATAGAATTCCGGGTGGTCCAAAATAAGAGCTATTTTCAAATTCCTCTGTGTCCCCCACCTTTTATCCTTTGGCCGAACATCTATCATCTGCAGCGTCTGCTATTCGCATGCATCAACAAAACATGCAACATAATTCATGTTTACACTACGTTTATATAAGCGAGATATTTCGTCCAAGAGACGCAGACTCGCTAGCCAGAAGG
>OY744518.1:83744907-83777407 GCA_963556195.1 Sepiola atlantica
GTGTAGCTGCTGCGAATTCACAGCCTCCACCCGATGACAGCACGTCTCCAAGCTAACAGAATTCCGTCACTACTTCAAGCTTGTCGTCACCAGTATCCACTTCCGTCAGTGGTCTGCCATCTATTGGTTTTGCTGTGCCGGCGCAACGCAAACACTTGAAGTGAGGATCTGTTCTGAGAGAACCCTTTATTCCACTGCACTTTTCGTTGACCCATCCTGAACAGTGGGTGCAGATGATTGAGTTGCTGCCTGTTCCTCTTAGACATACGGCACACGGGTGTTTCCCTGTTTTCCTCAGTAAGCTCTAAAATCGAGTAATCGCCTAAAATACTAAAATTTCTTCATTTTTTTGTGGGGGGGGGGGGGAATTTAGCAGAGAATCCTTATCTACTTTTAAATGTTGATATAATTTTCTTTTTTAATTTGACAAACTTCTTAATGTTTTCTCTTTATGTATTGTATCGAAGATTTTGATAAACTCGTGAGATTTTCATCCATATTTTTCACTTGTGTCGTATTTTTACTATTTATTGACTTATGCCATTTTTACCTGTGCCATTTATGTATTATATCGAAGATTTTGATAAACTCATTGAGTGAGATTTTCATCTGTTTTCATGTATATGCACACTTGTACATTTTTTTTCATATTTATCTACTTGTGCCATTTTTGCCTGTGTCATTTTTATCGGGCTATTTTCTTCCGGTGCCATTTTTATCGAAACACGTTATTATCTATAAATTTTATTTTTACCGGTAGTTGAAAATCAATAAATATTTATCATTTTATCGTTGGTACCAGCAATAGAAAATTAAGTTTTAAAAAAAATTAAAAGAATCGTTTTGGGAATCGGAAATTGGGCTCAAATTTTGCTGATTCCGATACCGATATCCCATAAAGTTCCGATGTTTCTGATTCTGATTAATCGTCCCAACACTAGTACCTATCCGACGTTACCCAGGATGCAAAGACATCGTTTTAGTTTTTAATTTTAGTTTTGTTAGCACATTTTTTTAACTTAAGGTAGACAACTCCCATTATATTCTTCAATCTAACATATGAGTTATCCCCCTTGCTGATTTTTTTCTTTCTCATCATCAAAAATTTAATCATGTTGGAATATTTCAGAGGGGGGGGGGGTTCTATCTAAACTGATATCTTATAATGAGCATTATTATTCTCCATTATTAAGTGCATAATCCTTATCATGGACGGCGGCACCGGGGGGGGGGGAGCAGGGAGGCTCAAGCCCCCTCACTTTTTGACTTGGGCCCCCCCCCCCCCCACTTTACGGTCATCAATAATTAAGTTGATATGCATGTGTTTAACCGCCCCCCCCCCACTTTTATAACTGTCCCACCGGCCCTGCTTATAAATGACCCCCCCCCCCCATTGGCAAAGGTAAACGAATCTCTTTCTAATTCAGAAGATTAACTTGATGATACCACTCTCTATTCTGGTGTTGCTTCTCGCCCATCTCTCTGGGATCAGTTGAAATATGAAGCTGATCTAGAAGTTGACCCAGGTTCCGTTGTGGTTTGAAGTACGAAATGGCTTGTTTCATTTAATCCAGTTTAAGACTCAGCTCGTTTCTTTCGATCTTAGACATGTCCCTTTTCTTCCTGAGATTCTCATGGATGGCTCTGCTCTTGAGGAGAAATGTACTCTTAAACTTCTTGGTCTTTTTTTTTTCATCAAATCTTATTTCTTGGAAGCAGAAAGAGCAATGGAATCTAATATATATTAGATCCCATTGCTCTTTCTGCTTCTCGTAAAGTCGGTTCTCTCTATCCCTGAAAACACTTTCTCACACCTGAGGCTATTCTCTATCTCTAAAAATCTAATATCAGACCATGTATAGAGTACTCTTGTCATATTTGGACTGGTGAATTATTCGCGGGAATTTCATTCCTTCCCCTCCTGTAGATTCATGCAAATTCGCGAATTATTGATGCAGTTTTCAAACGCCTATGTATGATATTATATACGCTCTAATATTCCCAAACTAAAGAACTCATAAATACAGTAATAATGTAGTCATATGTAGTAATGATAAATTAAACACAATAATAATGTAGTATAATATGTACAATCATATTTACCAGTTTCATCTCTCTTTTATAATTTTTTATTTTATATAAAATTACATTCTTATCTTAAAATTTTTACCAATTAGGGTTAATGTGAGCGTTTTTCTGCTAAAAAAAAAACGGCCTAAGAAATGTACAAAATTGCCGAAATTATGAGAAAAAAACTTTGAGAGCAAAATCTGCGAGTATGCGGGGCCGCGAACGGTGAACTGCAAATTCTACCTATACTGTCCAGATTTGAACTCCTCTGAGGCCATCAGATCTGAGCCTGTCTTTAAGACTTGTGTTACACATCCACTGTATCATTCTCATATCATTTCTCTCCATGCAACGCATGTCCTCAACCCTCACTAGCCAGGTTTCACCTCTGTACATCATCACACTGCGTACACATGACTGATACACTCATCCCTTGGTCGATAGTGGTAACGCTCTGCTGGTTAGTAATGGCAAAAGTTCCCTGAAATTACTTCATCCACTCGATATTCTTTCTATCATACGGTGGCTAAGTGGTTAATGATGTGGACTAATGACCTGGGTGTGCCGGGTTCGAATCCAGTTCGTTCCACAGAAACACTTTCATCAAAACCCACACCTGACCTTGTGTCTAACCTCCTGGAGAGAAGGTAACTAAAATACCAAGTCGAGGATGCATCCTCGACAATCAGTTAGACAGAGTCTAGGCCATTTGTGACCAAAATCCACGAGTATTGATTTACTCCTCTCCAGGAGTTAGGCACAAGGCCAGTTTTTATCTTACTCCCAAAAGTAAGATGTGACCCAAAGTCGGGTCGGGAAAGTGGGGTTTAAAAATTGCCTGGGCAGCCCCGTCGGCATTCCCCGGTAGGGGCGTCTCAGGCAGTAAGCAATAAACTTACTCCTCCCCAAAGAGGGGAGACAAAGCCTGGGAGGGGGGACCTCCTAGAACTGCGCAGGACCGACCCATAAACCGGCGTAAATCAAGCCCCGAAGGCCAAGACAATACCAGTCTATGGGGTGCAGTATCCATCGGAACAGATACTACACTTTTTATTTACCTCCCCAGGGGGTTAGGCACAAGGCCAGGTTCATCTTACTCCCACAAGGTAAGATGTGACCCAATGTCGGGTAGGGAAAGTGGGACTTAAAAAGCCACCGCCCGAGAAGGTGAGCACTCTGGCCATTAAAAATTGCCTGGGCAGCCCCATCGGCATTCCCCGGTAGGGGCGCCTCAGGCAGTAAGCAATAAACTTACTCCTCCCCAAAGAGGAAAGGCAAAGACTGGGAGGGTGAACCTCCTAGAACTGCACAGGACAGTACCTCAGACCGGCGGAATCAATGCCCGAAGGCCAAGACAACACCGGTCTACAGAGTGAGCATCCATCGGAACAGATACTACACTTTGATCTTAGCCAAAAGGCCAAGAGTATGTGGAGCTGCGAACGGTAGACCGCGAATGGGTGAGGATATAGTGTTCATCAAAATACAGTAATGCATAATACAATTAAAATATAATTACTTTTATCAAACCTTTTTCATTCTATATCCGCCCTCTAGGGATCATATCTTTGCACAAGGACGCTTGAGACAAACTCATTTGGGCGGATGAAACTGTTTGATATTCAAATGTTCTCTTGTTTTGATCCATTCTCATAAAAGAGTTTGTGGAACACATCCATCTTTCGAGGAATATTGAGACATCTTCACTTGTTATTATCACATTATAATATTACATATAATATTATCACATTATAATATCACATATGATATCATCACATTATAATATCACATATAATATTATTACATTATGATATCACATAATATCACATATAATATTATCACATTATAATATCACATATAATATCACATATAATATTATCACATTATAATATCACATTATAATATTACACAATATCATCACATTATATTATCACATATAATATCATCACATTATAATATCACATATAATATTACATATAATATTATCACATTATGATATCACATAATATTATCACATTATAATATCACATATAATATTATCACCTATAGCACATATATTATCACATATCACATATAATAACAGATATAATATCACATATATCACCACATTATAATATCACATATGATATCACATATAATATTATTACATTATAATATCACATATAATATTATCACATATAATATCGCATATAATATCACATTATGATATCAAATATAATATTATCACATTATGATATCACATATAATATTATCACATTGTGATATCACATATAATATTATCACATAATATTATCACATATATCACATATCACATTAAAATATCACATATAATATTATCACATTATAATATCACATATAATATCACACATAATATTATCACATTATAATATTGCGATCGCCTAATTCACTTTATGCTGTCAGAACTCAAACTTGGTACGAGACTAGCGCAAGGTGTGTTGCACGTTTTAGGGTGAGGCCATTTCAAAAGATAACATAAAAACGAAAATTAAATCTAAATGAATAAATGCAAAAAGTTTTTCATTTATCATTCCTATCATCATCAAAGCATATATATACACATGTCGTGATTATGCCGTATATATATATATATATATACCATCAACAAGAAAAAACTATTTTTCTTTACAGAACAATTTATATTCCTACACGTCAAAAAATAAATAAATAAAAAAAGAAATAATAAAAAGTTATAACACAATATACATTTTTTTTCACATTATTTTTTATATACATACTTATATATATATATATATATATATATATATATATATATATATATATACATACAGGGTGGTGCAAAAGTCGCGCATTGGTTTGTTTAGGTGATAGAAACTACAACATTTCAAGTGATTTACTAGGCTTTTCTGATAAATAATACATTTACTTGGTAATTTTGTTGCAGTAGGTTTTAAAAATAATATCCTTTAAATGGGCACCATTTTCGGCCTCACAAAGACGGGCTCTAGTTAGGGCATTTTCTATTACAGTCCTTAGAATAACTGGCTCTAGTTCTTGGATTTCATGTCTGATATTGTTTTTAAGCTCTTGAATCGTTGTAGGCGTGTTCACATATACCCTTTCCTTGAGATAACCACAAAGGAAAAAGTCATGGGCTGTTAAATCCGGTGAACGTGAAGGCCAGTTAAAATCAGAAAATCTGCTAATTAAGTGCTAGCCAAACAATCCCCTTAAGAGCGCCATACTTTGTCGGGCAGTGTGGGCAGTAGCTCCATCTTGTTGGAACCACATTTCTGGCTTGTCCTGAACAGCTGGCCTTAAAAAAATTTCAATCATTTGTTGATATCGCTGTGCAGTTATCGTCACCGCGACACCTTCTTCGTCTTCAAAGAAATATGGACCGATCATTTTTTCGGAGGTAGCACCACACCATACGGTACATTTTAGTGGATGTAATTCACGCTGATGAACGGTTCTTGGATTTTCAATGGCCCATATTTTGCAGTTTTGCTTATTTACGAACCCGTTCAGATGAAAATGGGCTTCGTCGCTCATTATCAGCTTATGGATGAACTCATTTTGTTCTCTGGCTAATTGCTGAATGTGAACAGCATGAGCTACGCGTGATTGCAAATCTGTGGGTTGTAATGCCTGTACCAATTGAATTTTGTATGGAAACAGATGCAATTCACACAAAATTCTTTGAAGTGACCTTCTGGACATCCCAATCTGAATGGCTCGTCTTCAAGTTATGGTGTCTGGATTTTCAGCAATGCTATCCTCAACGAGTGCTACATTTTCCACTGTCCATACTGAACGTGGTCTGCCAGATCATAGAAGATCACTGACTGAACCCTGCTGCCAAAATCGGGCCACAAGACGATCAATTGTGGTCTGACTGGGAGATTGTCTGACATTATGATGTGGGTTGTAATCTGTGGGTTGTAATGCCTGTACCAATTGAATTTTGTATGGAAACAGATGCAATTCACGCAAAATTCTTTGAAGTGACCTTCTGGACATCCCAATCTGAGTGGTTCGTCTTCAAGTTATGGTGTCTGGATTTTCAGCAATGCTATCCTCAACGAGTGCTACATTTTCCACTGTCCATACTGAACGTGGTCTGCCAGATCATAGAAGATCACTGACTGAACCCTGCTGCCAAAATCGGGCCACAAGACGATCAATTGTGGTCTGACTGGGAGATTGTCTGACATTATGATGTGGGTTGTAATCTGTGGGTTGTAATGCCTGTACCAATTGAATTTTGTATGGATACAGATGCAATTCACACAAAATTCTTTGAAGTGACCTTCTGGACATCCCAATCTGAGTGGCTCGTCTTCGAGTTAAGGTGTTTGGATTTTCAGCAATGCTATCCTCAACGAGTGCTACATTTTCCGCTGTCCGTACTGAACGTGGTCTGCCAGATCGTGGAAGATCACTGACTGAACCCTGCTGCCGAAATCGGACCACAAGACGATCAATTGTGGTCTGACTGGGAGATTGTCTGACATTATGATGCCGACGATAGGCTCTTTGGGTTAAGGTTATTGAACGATGGTTTCCGAAGTAAAGTTCAATAATTTTGGTTCGTTGTTCAGTGCTATATTTTTCCATGATAAATTATCAATGTTTATATCTGTAATATTCTGAAAAATAAGTAGAAAATTTGATTAAATGTGAAAATTGTTACTGATTCAAACTAATGCGTGACTTTTGTGCCACCCTGTATATATATATATATATATATATATATATATATATATATATTTAATCACCACCACCATCACCATCAGGGTTTTTAATCACTCCTGGAGAAGAAACCCCTCCCTGGTTTCCGTCCACCTTATTGGTGACTGTCATTCAAAGGGTTTTGCCATAGTTGCCACGCTAAGCACTGTGGGTTGGTGACGCTATTTGCCCATAGCTAGGTGTTCACATACAGCGCCTGGTATTCCCAAATAGTCACCCATTTTAGTACTGGCCAGGCTCAACGTCGCTTAACTTTGGTGATCTAGAGGAGAACTGGTGTGTCAAAATGATTATGCTGTATATACATATATATATCTAAATGAATAAATCCGATAGTTCTTTTTTCATTTATCGCTCCTATATCACCATCAAAATGGGTTACTGTTATTTAAATCAATAATACAACAAAGAACTTTGAAATACTCGAAATATAGTAGAGATGAACGATCTAAGGACACTCATTGGAATGGATAATTTGTATATTTATATTTTAAATGGTTATTAATTAATATTTGATGTTATTCAATTCTTATTTTATTGTACTATTTTATCTACATATGTGCAATAATTCCATCGATATTAACAGTAATTTATTAAAATGATTTAATCAAAAAGAAAAACTATTGTTAATGCTCGAAAAAATTCTTACTGACCCGATATAAGCGGTGGGGGGGGCTTGCTACTGACTGTCTGTCTATTTCTCTCTGACTGTCCTCCCCTCCTTCACCATCTCTCCCTCTTCCTCTCTCCAGATAACGACATAATATATTTTTTATTGCCTTTAAATCCATGTCTGAGGTCGCTGTGATGCTGACAACAGATACTACACTTTGTTCTTAGCCAAAAGGCCAAGGAACTATCAAAAAAATAATGTTTTTTATGACTAGTAATAACATAAAAACGAAATTTAAAGAATTAATATATTTATTCAAATACGAACCTGCGTTTGTGTCCGTTTGCTGCACAGGCTGTGATGTCCGCTCGTTTTCTTTGTCCGAATTCTGTGTTTGATTTCGCCACTGGCCGTAGTGTCGATCATGTGGTCTCGTCACTGCTGTAACTAAGGGGTTTTCTTTCCAAACAAGATCACAACTCAAGTTTAAAATAAGCAACAATGTTTTATTTTGAGGCTACACTGACACCCGGCTTCTCCACCGAACGATAGGCTTGCAACAATGGACAACATATCAGCTTAAAGCTTAGAAGTTCATCTGTCTATCAAACCAATCAGAGATCAATTGAACCCTCTGTCCGTTTTGCTGAAATACATATATGTCTTGGTCTAATTTGATATATGTCTATTTCGGCAGCAAGTCATTGCATCAACTTAAGGCCCAAATGTTCATCTGTCTCTCATACCAAGCAGATACATACTGATCCCTTCTACCACACCACAAGACCACTCAAGATTTATCAGCTGTAAATCTATGGACATAAAATCTTACTTGTTTTCTTCTACTGAGCGACAGGCCTGTAAATCAAGAGAAACATATCTTCTAACCGAACACAAATAGTCCATCAGCTGAAGTCCCAAAGGTTCATCTGTCTATGAGACCCACATAAACCCAACTGACCCTCTCTGCCCGTCTTTCATGAATATATATATATATATATATAGCTATTGTATCGTTTGGGGTACACCATACAGCCAGTTTACTCGAAAATGAATGGCTCTTTTATCACTGGACATAAAAATAAATAGATATCCTGAATTTTCATTGTGAACCTGCATTTGTGTGCGTTTACTGCACAGACTGTGATCGTCCACTCCATTTCTTCGTCCGAATTTGGCGCTTGATTTCAATATTGGCCGTAGTGTCAATCATGTGGTCTCGGTCACCGCTGTAACTATAGAGTTGATGCTTAGGGCTCAACTGTACGACCAGTTGAGCAGCAAGATAAGTCAGAGTGCCAAGCACATAAAAATGCCGGTTTATAATAAGGGAAAGTCCATTCTCTGTGTTCTGATTGGCTGAGATTCATAAGTGGCCATTCTAGTGTATAAATGTTCATTCATTCGAATAAGTATTCTTCTATGAGATGGATGCCAGTTGAGGCCTTTATGCCGGTAAGTGTTAGTTTGATTATTGGGATTTTTCTTCCAAATCAGATCACAACTCAAGTTTAAACAAGCAACAATATCGGGGTTAGAATTCATACCAAAATCAGACTGGCAGTGTCTCTACCATTTTTTAGGATGACTTGTTTGTTATCGGTCTGAGGTATTGTCCTGTGCATTTCTAGGAAGTCTACCTTCCCAGGCTTTGCCTTCTCCCCCTTTGAGAAGATGTTAGTTTATTGCTAATTGCTTGAGGCGCCCCTACCGAGGAACTATTCAACTTATTTTTAATATTTTTAAAATAATGCCAAAGAAGACAGAAAAAAAAGGTGGGGGGGGGGGAATAAAACAAAAAGAAGGATATGGTTTCGTATTAAAGTTGTTTGGGTAATTCGTGCCATGGCCACAACTGGGATGTATTTATCTTCCTCCCCACGGCGGAAGATGTGACACATGGTCGGAAAGTGGGATTTGAAACCAGCGCCCTAGAAGAAGAGCACTCTGGCTGAACAAAAAGTGCCTGAGCAGCCCCGTCGGCATTTCTCGGTGAGGGGCGCCTCAGGCGATCAGCAATAAACTAGCCCCCCTTCTTAAAGTGCAAGAATGTGAAGCCTGGAAAGATGGGCGGACTTCCTAGAACTGCACACGACCATACGTCAAAAAAAGCTAGCCTCAAAAATGGCAGAGACTCTGCCGGTTGGATTTTTGTATGAATTCTAATCCCGAAGGATATGGCCAAAACTGGGAAGGAGGAGGAGGAGGAGGGAGAAGTTGAAAGGAACTGAGAAATCATCTGTCGAAACGGTATTGGTAGTCTTTTAAAATAATGGGGAGGGGGGGGGGGGAAATAAATAAACATGAAAAAAAAAAGTAAAACACTTTATTTGATTAATGAACACTTGATAGCGTTATATGTGTCCCTATCAACACCTGGGTGCCAAGCGCGTCTGCCAACATCTCATATCTGCCACGAAAAGGCTTTTCCCAACAACACCTACGCAAATTATATGCCCTGTGGGGGAGGGGGAGAGCTTGTTGGTAATTAGCCAATCATTTACCATTTACTCATTGTTGAGGACGTATCCTTCTTGACTGGTATGAACAACACCTACTGTAGCTGTTAAAATGATCCTTGGCCTTCATTGAAACCATTGGGGATCTTTTAAGTAAAGATTAAAGCCATGGAGTGAATGCGGTATTTTGGTGATAGTGGCTAGTTTAGAGTAGGCAAATGGTTTTGTTGTCAAACAATGAAGTTAATCTGTCGTTTCGCAGCCAAAATGGCGGACAATGAACCGTCTGCTAATTTCCGACCTCGCAAATTTAGGTAAGTAAACCCAAATAAATTGTTTTGGACTAATTTAAAATTTGCATTAAATTATTTTAAAGGAAATACCGTTGGGAAATTAGCCTCCCAAAAAATTATTTGGGTTTACTTACTCATTTTTGAGGTTGGAAAAAAAATCAGAAAAATGTAGCCGATTCGTTGTCTGCCATTTTGGCTGCAAAACGACGAATTAACCAAAAATGACATTCGACCGCCTAAGTCAAAGAAAATTATTTATTGTGAGTTTTATTTGTCTGCATTCAACAACTACTTTTACAGACCTATCAGAAAGGACATGATGGTTGCAAAGACATTACCATAAATTCCATAGTTAACAAGCTTGTGAAGCAACCTTTTATGCCAGACCCTATCAGATCCTTTGATATGTCGGGGGGGGGGGCTTTTTCCCTAGAAACAAAGCCCCTATCTAGAGATTCCTTGATCCTATGCAATATTACAGTCAGCACATCAGCAGTTGATCTCGCAGGATGAAATCCATATGGCTTGTTACAAAGTAGATTACTATTGCTAAGGTGATTGATCGCTTCTTGATTTATCACAAATTCGAACAACTTATGCATAATGCACAGGAGACTGATCAGTCTTTACTGACACACAGAAGAATTATCGCTAGTATTTTTAAATAAAGTTTTCCAAAAGGACAAAGTCTCTGTTATATTATAAGTAGACTAGCCAAAATATCCTCCCTATGGTCGTATATTTTAGCAAGGATCTTCTTCTTGGAACTGAAGCGTTCCACAGTCAACCGAGCATAGGAGCAAGTTCTTAAGTACAAAAGCTGGAATGTTGTCAGGACGAGTTGCGTTGCTAACATCAAGACGATTGATAAGTTTGGCAACATCTCTGACGGATATGTGTATATCACTGAGAGTATTTTCAGTCATATTGAAAAAAATCCGGAAGTAGATGGCTCTGATCGCTCAGGCTGGAATTTGAAACAAAGTTCTTTGCAAAAAAATTTGGCTTTATCAGATGCTGAGGGATAATGGTTGGAATAGAAATTATACATCTGTTCAGTACCCTTTTTGTTATTCTCCAAAACTCTTGAGAACCAAGACTCTGCTCAGCAACTTTGGATTTAACAGATTGGGCATATATGAATCTCCCGCATTTTCTATAACCCATTTGCAGTGGTTGCGAGCAATTTTAAAGGCATCTTTGGTTTCAGGGCATTTACTCTGTCGATAATAAGTGAAATAATGGTTTCTGTGAGCAATGGCAGCAGCAGCAGCGTACTCAAGAGTGAACCATAACCGGCTGTTTGGTCTCTGTTGGAATTGTCTAAGTCTAGAATGATTTCTTTTCTTCTGAGAACAGAACAGATAGTACACTTTGATCCTAGCCCAAATTTATAGTCTTCCTTCCTTATTCTTGAGGCTTATTTACTCTACGAATAAATATTTGAAGATATTAAGAACTTGAAGCATAAAATCTTTTACCAAAATGACTGGATTCGGGATTAAATAACCCGAAAAAGGGTTGATATGCCGTAAAATAGAATCACCAAACCAAACCAAACACCACAAATAAATATTTGAAGATATTAAGAACTTGAAGCATAAAATCTTTTACCAAAATGACTGGATTCGGTATTAAATAACCCGAAAAAGGGTTGATATGCCGTAAAATAGAATCACCAAACCAAACCAAACACCACAAATAAATATTTGAAGATATTAAGAACTTGAAGCATAAAATCTTTTACCAAAATGACTGGATTCGGTATTAAATAACCCGAAAAAGGGTTGATATGCCGTAAAATAGAATCACCAAACCAAACCAAACCCACAAATAAATATTTTAAGATATTAAGAACTTGAAGCATAAAATCTTTTACCAAAATGACTGGATTCGACATTAAATAACCTGAAAAAGGGTTGATATGCCGTAAAACAACCAAACTGTTTTCATTTCTATTTTTGTTTCTCTCTTTATTCAGTTATCAACAAAATGGCTGCAGGTTTTTACATTATTGCCTCGTTTCTATATGCATCGAGCTCTCCTTTCCTTCCTATCTCAAATTGTTTGCTTTCCCAGCCTCTTCAATGAATCATCCATCACTTAGATTCTTAAACCTTTCAGCAAGAAAATGGAAGCTCAGTTTATTCTCCTTTGTGGCGGCCATTTTGCTATCCCATCATGCTTTATCAGCAAACTCACAGCTTTTCAATATGGCTGACAACTTCAAAGTGTAATGCTGCTAAATGTATACACAGTTCTATCTTACACTTCATCTAGTTGACAGATATTTTCTCTTAATTCCCAGGTTGTTTAATATCACTCATTTTTATTTATTTATGTTTTTTTTTATTCTCTTATACAGTGAGTTTTTCTATTAGTTGAAAGATAGCATTTTTCTCTGAATTTTTTTTTCATTTGTTTTCCTGTGCATAAAATGTACGTTAATGTATCTGTTGATGTATTCTAATCTTTTTTTTATGTATATTGTTTTATTGTTAAAAGCTAATATATACCTACACTATTGTAATGGTGATCTCCCCTATTCTGTTACTTCATCTCTTTTTTTGCGAGGCTACCGCGCCACCATCTTATCTCTCCCTGTCTGCGAGAGGGTGTTCCTATTTACTTGTCTAGAATTATATAATTGTGAAAAACTGCATACAATACATAGTTAAAGCTAAATTAATTGTTTAGGCCTATTAAAATAATTTCCAACACTATTGATAATGTTTACCAATTCATTTATTTATTTTTTATTATCGCTTATGCTTAAATTCAGGTTTTGAAACATGACGTTACACAAAAGCTATAATTAATTGGTTACGGGAATGTTTTAAGATCTATTTATAAGAAAGTGCAAATAGCTCAGTTGGTAGAACGTCTGGCTGAAGATCTCAAGGTTTTGGTTTCGATTTCCAGTCATGGCATTCGATTTATTTGTTGGGAATTTATTATTTACTATTGATGCAATATTTTCAATTTCTAAAAGTAGTTAAGATCTCTGATATTTCGAAATTAGGCAAATTCTGCAGTGTATTTATTACGTTTAAAAAAAATTGTGACTGACAGAGACGGACGAACAAAATCCCTATTTATATAAGATTACTGCATTGTTAAAAGCTAATATATACCTACTAGTGTTGGGACGATTAATCGGGAATCGGAAAAATCAAAACATTTTGGGGTATCGGAATCGGAAAAAATTGTGCCTATTTTCCGATGCCAAAAATGATTCTTTAATTGTTCTGTTTTTGTTTGTTTTTGTTTAAAACATAATTTTCCATTGCTGATATTAATGATAAAATGATAAATATTTATTGATTTTAAACTACCAATAAAACTAAAACCTACAGTCTCCCCCCCCCCCAGTGTATTTTTACGTTTGCGAAAATATATGCACATATTACATGGGTTTTTACGGTGATCTGAAAATTAAATGAAAACCAACACTATAGCTAAATATTTAGAGATTTTAAAAGCATCAGAATCGGTTATTATATCGGAATCGGGAATTTAGAACAGAATCGGTAATTGTATCAAAATATTGGAATCGTCCCATCACTATGGTACTTACTAAGATCCTGACCCAATCTCCGTGAGTTTCGCGTTGGCAGCATTCGGGCATGCTACGTAAACACAGATGACGAGCCGAATGGTGGGAGAAAGAGAAGCCGAGCGATTGGCCGAGCGATTAGCCAATCAGCGGTCAATAAGCAGACGATAATTTTTTTAAGCATTATTTAAATCAGTTAAAGATGCAAACATTTGTTCGAAGCCAGTGCATCTTATTTATTTCCCGGTAATTGCCAAACAAAAAACAAAACAAACAAACAAAAAAACGAAACAACAACAACGATGAATTACGAAGAGCTGTGTACTGCAGTTAACTCTGGCGAAGGAGTCATTTCTTTCTGCCAGGAAAAGAAGTTGGTGGCAAGAAGAAAAACATGTCCGAAATGCACTCACAAATGCCGCTTGGGTGAAAGAAAAGCTTGCAGGGGCAACTGTTCATGGAGGCGTACGAACACGAACTGTCGCGCCTGGCATTCCGTGATAAGCGGGACATTTTTTTCTCGATCCAGAATGGACATTGCGAAAATTTTAAAGCTGATATACCTGTGGTCCCAGGAAATGGCAACGTCGAAGAATCTGCGGAAGGAATGTGGCATCCTATCAACCAACACGCAGACCGATTGGAAAAATTTTCTGAGGGAGGTCTGCGAAGACCATTTTTTATGATATCCACGTCGGATCAGAGGCCCAGGGCATACGGTTGAGATAGACGAGTCTGTGTTGAACCGCAGAAAAAATAACGTCAGTAGGGTCGTCCAGTCGCTCTGGGTCTTCGGGGGATACGACCCCGCAGAGAAGGAGGGTTTCCTTGTGACGGTGGTCAACAGGAACGCCGAAACCCTCCTTCCAATAGTAAAAACAATCGTCTTGCCTGAGACCACGGTCATATCAGACTGTTGAAAGGTGTACAGTAAGTTAGGAGAGGAGGAGGGGTATGAACACCTGATCGTGAACCACAGTCGCAATTCCGTGGACCCATTAACGAGGGTGACGACCACCGATCACGTCGAAAGAATGTGGAAAGAAGCCAAGCAAAGAAACAAAAAAGAATGTGGCACCAGAAGGGAACTCTTAGACAGCTATCTGCGCGAATTCATGTGGAGACAAAAGTTTTGAAACAACCCATTCGTCTCCATTTTAGCGCAAATAGCAGAAGCCTACCTGGTGGTTGACCAGCGGCTTCCTTCCACTTCCTCCACGAACCCCCTCCTCTTCTTCTGCCTGTCTGTCGTCGTCCGCTGAGCTCAGCTCAATAAAAAACTTAGAAAAGTTTTTTTTTTAAATGCCCCCCCCCAAAAAAAAAATATACTAAAAAAAACCGTTCAAAAACGGCCAAATGAACCCCCCCCCCCCCCAAAAAAAAAAACATTGAAAAAACTGTACGTATCAACAATTGTTTCGTCTTCCCTTCATGCTTGCGATAATAAAATTTTTTACTCCCCAAAAAATCATGAAATATATATATATATATATATATATATGAATTAAAAGGGAAACAGGCACTTTGCCACTTTTAGCATTTTTCGCTCTTGAAAAAGCCAGCACAACAGTTGGGCGAAACGTTGAGTTCTTAGGTCTTCAGCTGTTTTCTTTCTAATTCATACACCTATTCATATATATATATATATATATATATATATATATATATATATATATATAATATTTATAAATAAATATTAAATTATAAATACCTACAGACACTAGCGTTTCAAGCTTATTGCTCTCATCAGTGCAGGAAAGTAACAATTTCAGACGGTCGGGAGGCGCGAACACGGTTCACAGAGTCAGCCTAGAATCTGCAAGCAGTCGCCATATCCACTCGGCCAACGGAAACTGTCACGTAATTAAGGGAAATTAAGATCTATATATACCTAGAAGCGGGAAGAGATAGAAGACTATTCGAGAGTGTTCGACGAACGTATTCAGAACTTTGCATTAGAGCTTTTTGACAGTCTATTTTTAACATCCCCGAGAGTGCTCAACTTTAATTTCTTAAAGGGGCTTAGTATAATATTTATAAATAAATATTAAATTGTGTGACTTTTCAAAGTATCCTTCCACGCCGACCACGTGACACACAGCCATATCAACACTTTTCTCTCTTCGTCATAACACCTAGACGGATTTTCAACTTGGCCACGAGAATGTCTCAACCAAGAGGAAAAAAGAAAAAAAAGAAGAAGAAATATTCTTCTGAAGATGGTAGATTTACCGAAAGTACTCAAGTTCATAAAAAAAAATGTTTTTAAGATGAATAAATAATTTATTTTTAAAAACAAATAATCTGCGTTGTGCAATGTTTTCTAAATATTTTATTAAAAAAATATCTTCGTTATTAAATATTAAATTATTAATACCTACAGATGCTAGCGTTTCAAGCTTATTGCTCTCATCAGTGCAGGAAAGTAACAATTTCAGATGGTCGGGAGGTGCGAACCTGGTTCACAGAGTCAGCCTAGAATCTGTAAGCAGTAGACAGAAATAACTCGAACCAACAATACAGTCATTTCACATTATGAAGACTCGATTGTTGGCATGAGTTATTTCTTTCTAACTTCTATTATTGCTCTGTTTTTACATTGAGCTCTCCGACCTAAGATTTCCTACAAAAATACCTCCCACTATATATATATATATATACCATATCACACGGTAGTCTTAAGTGTAATATATTATTATTATTATTATTATTATTATTATTATTATTATTATTATTATTTATTTATTTATTTATTTATGTATATATTAGTGAAATTTAGGCTAAATTATTTCTGCACTTAATTATTGGGGAAATGGTCGTTTGATTAGTACAATTGGAGAGCCATGAATATTATAACTGTCCTGTTTTTAAATCTCCGAAACAGTTACATGGTAAACAACTGATGATACCCGTTTTAATATTTCACGCTTAAGTTAAGGTCCTCTGGTTTTTGTTTTGTTTTTGTATTTCACTGTTAGATACTTGAATCCCCCTTTTTTTATTCATGAATTTTCCAACGAATGCTAAGTCTGTGATATCTTGAATTTAGTTAGTTTCTCTGGGAATTTAAACTGCATTTTCCTTTTTTTTTCTTTCTTTCGTTTAAAATGACTCCAAGCTTCTTTAGACTATATATATATATATATATATATATATATATATATATATATATATATATTGTAGTCAATATTTCAGAGTTTAAGCACAATAAATATTAATGTATAATTTAATTCTAGAGCATTTTATAAATAGACAATAGAAAAGCAGATTCCAGTGACGATATCTTTATTTTCAGTAAAGGTGATTCATTTTTTTTACGGCCGTTTCACCATTTATCTAAACAATCAAAGTATTAAAGCATATCTTGAATTTTTCTGATACGCTAGAAAAAAGACGAAACTTACTTTAGTTAATATTCCTTTAGATCGATTTTTTTCCAAACATCTCCTGCATTTATTCCAAAACCACTATTTGATATGCTTGCTGAATTCTTGGAACTGATATAAATAATGTGCTAAGTTTATTTATCTAAACTTACTATATATATATATATATATATATATATATATATATATATATATATATATATATATATAATTTTAAAAAACATATTTTTTCTCTGCCTTTTGGCTGGGATCAAAGTGTAGTATCTGTTTTGATGGATGCTACACCTTGTAGACCGGTACCATCTTGGCCTTCGAGACTTGATTCCACCAGTCTGAGGGTATTGTCCTGTGCAGTTCTAGGGCGTCCACCTTTCAAGGCTTTGCCTTCTCACCATTTGAGAAGGAGTTAGTTTATTGCTAATCGCCTGAGGCACCCCTACCAGGGAATGCTGACGAGGATGCCCAGGTATTTTTTGTAGGCCAGAGTGCTCTTCTTCTAGGGCGCTGGCTTTTCAATCCTACTTTGGACCATTCTTCCAGTTTTCTGAAATGGAAGGTCTTGGTGTATTTTGGGCGACTCTTTTGGGCTATTTCAGAGGCAGGCTTGTTTGGTGTTTCTGTCTCATTTGTGAGACAGTCTTGTCCAAAATGTTTGGCCAATTTTCTGACAGTTTGTTCTAGCACTTGTTTCTTGATGTTGATGTACCATTATAAGGTTTAGGGTTCTAATATTGGTTCAAATATTGGTCACTGCTCACAATGTTAATGGTCAATTTCTGAGAGATCCATACCTCCTGCTCTTCTGCGCAAATACAGCCTTTGTAGACACTGGTTTCTGTACATTCATTTGTAGTGTAAACATTTTTCTTATTTTAATGTCTAATCTGTTAATGTTCTTTTGTGTCCAGTCAATAATGCCAAAGCCGTATGTTATCACTGGCATGGCAAGTTGGTTAATGGCAGTTACTTTGTTTTTGTTTGTAAACCATGTTTTGCAGATTTTTTTTTACACAGCGTACATACTCTCTGCCAATTTTTTCTCTGATCTTAACATGTTGAATTGAATCATTTTCTTCAATGCCAAAGTATTGGTATTGTTCCTGCTCTTCTAGGTCTTTGATGTCAGTCTTTTTATCAAGCTGTATCTTTTCCACGTGGATCTTCTGAGGGTGCATTAGCACATTTGTCCAGGCAAAACTTCATTCTGATATCTTTGGAGAAGGTATGTACACCCTTCGAGAGTCGACTTAAGTCAGCGTCTGAGTTGGCATACAGCTTGAGGTCATCCATGAAGAGCAGGTGGTTGACTCTTTTGGTTGGGTCGTGTTGGCAGCCCTGGCTCAGGTTGTAGGCACTATTGCATTTATTCGGTAGCTTAGTTAGCGGATCTATCGCCAGGCAAAAGAGTAAAGGAGATAAGCTGTCTCCTTGGAAGTTTCCTCTTCGGATCTTCACATCAGGGATTGTTATTGATCCATGGATGTGGCTTAATGACATGGTTGTTTGCCACATCTTTATATGGACAGGCATGGGTTTCTTGATTACTGGATGGATCTTATATAATTCAAAGCAGTGCAGTAGCCATGAGTGAGGCACACTATCATATGTTTTTTGATAATAAATCCAGGCTATGCTTAGATTTCTCTGTCTTTTCCTACAGTCCTCAACGATGGTCTTGTTAATCAACAACTGGTCCTTGGCGCCAAAACACTTCGTCCTGCTTGTTCTTTTTCAGGGTATGCTTCAGATAAGAGATGTTCATTATTGTTCAGACTCAGTCTGCAACGAGGCCAGTGAAGAGCTTGTAGGTTGTAGAGAGACAGCAGATTGGTCTGTATTTAGTAGGGTGTTGTGTCTCACTCTTTTGGGGTATGAGGGTTGTATCGCCTTTTACTAGCCATGCTGGTGTGGCCATCATCACCCCTCAACAACCTGGTGAAGCAACTACTATAGTGACTATGAAATGCTGTTAGTTTCTTCAGCCAGAAATTGGATAGGTTGTCTATGCCGGGTTTTTTTTTGTGATTCTGGAATCGATCCAACTTTCTCTTTATCATCCCAGGCGTTATCTCTGGCTCTGGCATGTTTTCATTACTTTGTAAATGAGTAGGTACGAATTACTCTTTGTCAGGGTTAGGGTTAGGGTTACTCTTTGTCAGAACGCAATGTCTGACTAGTTTATTGGTGAATCTGAATAGCAAATAGAAACATGAGATTACAACTGAGAAACATTCGGTAATATTCTAATACATAATACTCTACTAAACTACAATCGAACTACAACCAAAATCGACTGGACCTCTTCTAACTCTTGTGTTTCGGGTGTCTTTTCTACAGCTATAGTTTCTATGGCGGTCTTTACTTTGAGCTATATCCAAGATCCACTGGACCTCTTAATTGCATGATCCTTCATTTTCAAACAAAGGCCTCCAGTAATCTTCTAGCTCTTGCTTTTTGGGTGACGCCAAAAAGTTCAGAATTCTCAAAGCGATACATGATCCCAGTAGCAATTGTTTAAACGTCAGAAGCGAAATTTTTAAGTATGTGCCTATCGGAAAAATACTGTCTATCCAAGTGGCCGGACGGTGATACACCTGGTGCATAATGCAGGCAATACCCCCCGACAAATCACACCTAACTAGATCTTTATCTCCAAATATTCCTTTCGTTTCACTAGGATTCACTTTCAGGGTTCACTCAACCTCTTTATCTTTCCCACCACTTTGAAATAACTTTCTGGACTTCATTCTGAACAGTGACATCTGGTCACAATCTTCTTTTGACTCCGTTCTCACCGTGATTGTCTTTCTTATGAGATTCTTGTGAAACAGTCTCCCGTTTTTCTTAACTGTTTGTTTTCAACTTTCGCCTTTTTCCTATTATCGTCTGTTTGTATTCTTTTGGCAAAATTTTTTTTAAACAAATACATTGAAGACATTGCCAAGGCTGCAGCAAAGAAAGTGGCCTCTCTCTACCGTGCTAGAAAACTCCTCACACCTGACATTATCCTGTATCTCTACAAAGCCACCATCCATGGAGTATTGTTGCCACATCTGGGCTGGTGCATCATCCACTACTCTCTCCCTCCTTGACAAGGTCCAAAAAAGAGTCGCCAACCTAATAGGTCCCTCACTGTCAACCAAGCTCCAGTCTCTGTCCCATCGCCGCAATGTTGCATCCTTGTGCTTGTTT
The DNA here is from genome assembly GCA_963556195.1 of Sepiola atlantica. NCBI lineage: Eukaryota > Metazoa > Mollusca > Cephalopoda > Sepiida > Sepiolidae > Sepiola > Sepiola atlantica. The sequence continues at coordinate 83,765,211 of OY744518.1, forward strand.
TACAAATACTTCAATGGATTGTGCTCCAGTAAACAGGCTACTCTGGTGCCCCCTCGACGCAAATACACTAGACCAACCCGACAATCAGCTAAATCCCATCCATTTACTGTGGAGATCCCCAGATGCCGGAGAGCCTTCTACTCCAATAGGTTCTTTTCCTCGTGCTACCAACCTCTGGAACTCTCTCCCTGCTCCCTGTTTCTCCGACAGTACCGACATGCAGAGGTTCAAAACTAATATAAACAGACATCTCGCTACACTGCTTCCAACTTGGGGTGACACCCAAAACCTACACCCAAATTCTCAGTAACCCCTTACATCTACAGTGGTGGCCTGCCTTATTTGGGGTGAAATATGTTTTTTAAAAAAAATTTTTTAATACTGACATTTTGTCTTCAAGCTCCTTCGCAACGTTTTTTTATTCCTTCTATATTTGTTTTATATTTTGAACTGAGCCTTCAGGTGATGCTCTTCAGCCGCCCCTGCACTGTAGGGGCTGCAGCTCATTGTTTGATCTGAGACAATTCCTTTCAGTTGCTTTTAAAGCTTCAGTTTGTTGTTCTTTATGCTCTAGACTTCCATTGCTTTTGGAATTAAGGGAGTGTTTTCCCGACAATGTAGAGTCGTCCTGCAGTGTACGTAACCTGATTCCACTCTATTGGAGTGGCATATGTTGAACGAAACATCTTGGTTGAGGGAAAGAGATTAAAGGTCAAGGAAAGATTTGTTTATCTTGGTAGTATGCTGAGTAGAGACTGCACGCTTGATTCTGAAATAAATCACAGAATAGCCAAAGCCAGTTCTGCTTTTAGCAAACTGGAGAAACGTGTATGGTCAGATCGAGGAATTACATCAAAGACAAAAATAAGTATTTATGATGCATGCATTATTATTACTCTGCTATATGGGTCAGAGACTTGGACAGCATATAGAAGGCACCTCAAGCTATTAAAAAGATTTCATCAAAGTTCGCCTACTGCTCCACAAATTAGGGACCACTGAACATACCAGATTCGTGGACTATATTTTACCCTGAAAAACCAGCGACATGACATTTTCTGAAGCTGTTAAACATTTAACATAATTATTTAGCCTTAATAGTTTCCTATTCCATAAAAGGTGGAAGTGCATGAACTTAATGAGAAAAGACAGCGAAGACTACTCGAATTTTATGCCAATCGTTAAACACTTAACATCAACTGGAAGACTCTCACGCCTGATACTGTAGTCCTTGAACGATCAGATAGCACAAGTATAGAGATGGAAATCATTCAAAATCAGATGCTCTAGACTAGACACCTGGTTAAGATGGAGGACGAAAGACTCCCTAAACTGCTGTTTCATGGCGAGATATATAGGAGGAAGAGACCACTACATAAACCAAGAAAAAGGTTTAAGGATGCCCTGAAAAACAACTTGAAACTACTTGAGACGGATGTAGATCACTGGGAAGCACAATCGGAAGACCGACCACTATGGAGGAGAAATATCAGGGAAAGATGTAAGGATTTTGAAGAGCGTCGTGTAGAACATGCTGTCTTTAAACGTGTTTTAAGAAAGCAGAATGAAAGAATAGTGTGAGAGAATATACAACAGGACTTGAAGTGCATGTCATAGGTTTCTTCTGTCAAAAGCTGCACTTGTTATCCATCTTAAATCACAAAACTAAAGAAAGGATCAACAGTTTTATGAGGAAGCTATACCAGCCCGACCTCCAGTACTAACTTGTCATATTTGTGGCTTAGTCGGCAAATCTAAATAAAAGGGGCCTGACAAGACATTCGAAGATTCATAATGAAGCTAAGGAGCCCCTTGATTTCTGAGAACTTCAACTGAAGTAAAACGAAACAAAAAGAAAGTTGACGTGCAAGCACCCTTACCAGACGGAACGTTTTTGTGTCAACATATGTGATTGTCCATGTAAGACTGAACCTGGGTTAAACAGCCACCTACGTGTGCACGGTCGCACAGAAACTGATTGAAGAAATTGAAAACTTTACTCAAGAAGAAGCAATCATCATGTATGTATATTCGGCTAAAAGTAAAAAACGACAAAACAAACATCCACAAAGTTGGTATTTTCTTGATCGGCGTTGCCCTGGATGAATAATATCTACAATTTAGACAAAAAATTATTCATTCTTTGACTCTAAACTGGTGCAGATTTCGTCAGGGGTGGGGGTCTGTTTTCTAGCCACTAACTAGGGGAAGTAACTCTGATTTTTAAGATCCCCCTCGACATGGCTATACACTGGCTCATACGAGGAATGATGCACCTTCTCCTTGTGATGTTACCTCAAGTAACAGCACTTTGCTGGATACTCCAACAGACTAGATGAATTCTTGTCCTGGAGTCCGGTAAGACCAAAAGACCACAAGAAAGATATACTACAACATAGTTAACTATCCGGGGAAGCAAGATTCAGCTAGGCATTTATTGAAGAGTTTTGATAGGACATGGGCCAGTTCAGCAGAACATTTCTTTATTATTATTACAGGTATAAGATCAGGCCCACAAGCTTTAGAGGTGTCAAGGTTTTTTATGATGTCTCTGACCTCGGATGGGGTGATGACCAGGTTATCAAGTGCGACTTCGGTCCGCAAAGGGAATTCAGGGAGGGGGTGGCTATCTGAGTCTAAAGTAGAGTTAGAAGCAAAACGCTGGGAAAGTAGTTCAGCCTTATCAGTGGCCGTGCAAACGACATCATTGTGGTTTGATAGTGGGGGGAATCGTTGATTGACCATTATTCACAGCAGAGCTACCCGTTAGAGTATGGGATAGCATCATATGCAACATCATGGTAAGGAGAGTTTACTTTAACAGCAACCTTCATGCTGTCAGCTAGATATCTTACCCACCGAGCTATTCTGATATATGTTAATACTCTTAAATTAACGCTAATAAATAGATTAATTTCATTGTGTAACATGTTTGAAAATTGTCATTAGCTTCCTTGAGGGGCAGCCAAAGACGCAAAAATACTTCCATTATGTTCACATGCAAATTGTGCATGTGAATACAATTATATTGAAAGTACACTTCCTGGTATGTCTTCGTTTTTAGGGACAGACATGCACAGACAGAGAGGTGTTCTCCTTGATTATATATATATATATATATATATATATATATATATATATATATATATATATCATTTGAATCAAAGGGAAAACAGTTTTCAGTGAAGGGGTTGTGCCCTCGGGGACCCTCTTAATATTATCAAAATTTGCTGAAATTTTGGGAATAGACATAATTTTTGGTCATTTACCTATGGTTTAAATTTCATTTGAATCAAAGGGAAAACAGTTTTCAGTATGGGGGGGGGGTACCCCTAGCGTGATATATTTCTTATATAGCCTATGACCTTCACTGAGAGGTCAGTAGTCTACATGCCAATTTTCAAGCAATTCTGTCCAACGGTTTGGGTGAACATAAGACACAAAGAAAAGGCGGACACACACACACACAGTTACTATTTTATATATAGAGATATATTATATTTTACTTTTTAAAATTAATGAAAACAAATCACATTAGTAATGAAAATGCTGTTGAACCAACGCAGGTGCAATTATCATAACACTCTATTATGCCATCTACAAAATAAGTGCCTGACAAATAATATAGTTTACCAGATGACGATAAACACTTAGGAACAACCTAATATTATTAAAACATACATATGAAGTACCAAATCGCAGGGAGGAGCTTATAGTATTTCTTGTAATTTCTGTTTCTTTAGTTCATTTTTGTGTAGTGATGTGGCGGAGTCACTTTGCCGGGTAGTGTTAATCTTGGTTGCGGAATCAATGTAGTACTTCTGTTTTGGCAGGGGACATCTCTTGCCGGTCTTTTGTGCCGACGACGGGACGATGTGTTTACATGTGCACATAATTACTCGCAGTTGTTACCAGTAACAATGTAACAAAGTTACTTTGTTGGGGGACATATCTTGCGACCGTTGGAGAACCAATGTGACAACATTATCTGCTTTGGACGTAAGGGCGATCTGTTGCAACATGTGCATGTAATTACTCGCCGGTCTTACCAGTGAGCAATCATCGTCTCTGTCGTTTACTTCTGGAACCGGCTTGCTGGGAGGGACCATCGTGCTGCAAAAGAACCTTATTTCTAATAAGGACAGAAAAACATTTATCCGTTTTCTTATAAAAATATATATTTATTTTACTGAAGACATTTTGATTACTTTTCGGGGACCGCAACAAAATGCGTCTCCTAGGTTCGAATTCAAAACCCCATCTCTCCTTAGAGAGAGAAAGAGAAGGGGGAAGTGATAGAGAAGGAGAGAGACAGAGGGAGAGAGAAAGAAGGAATACAAATACAATCAGTGTACGCCTCGTCAAATGTTTTGTTTTGAGTTCATAACCGATTTTCTAGCTTGATCTGTGATCCCATCAACTAAAACCTGTCACCGAATTGCTTTAACACAGACCTTCAGTCCTCCAAATATGACTGAGCCATAGGTGCACTCAGTGAACTCAAAACTGTTTTTTAAATAAGTCTGGCACAAGGATTACGAATATCATGCGCAAGTTTGGCACAAGGCACACAAATATTACGCATATTATGGGAAGCACTTAGCTCCCCAAAAGCTCATTGTGCCACAGTGATAGCTATTATTATTATTATTATTATTATTATTATTATTATTATTATCTAAAGCGCTTTCAATGTTTTGACAGTTTTTATCTCTGCTTTCAGGGTGACTGGTGGAGAATTGTTCGATCGCATTGTCGAAAAAGGCAGCTATACAGAAAGAGATGCAAGCACATTGATAAAACAAGTGTTGGAAGGAGTCGATTACATGCACGATCGGGGAGTCGTGCATCGAGATCTGAAGGTAAATTACCATAATCTCGTTTTTTATCTACAAAATATCGGATTTTATTATTTAAAAAGTACCATCATCATAATCGGTTTAACGTCCGTTTTACATGCTGGCATGTGTTGGACAGCTTTTAGAAATTGACTTCCAAATTAAACTATCTCTGGCCAGGTCATTATTTAAACTACATAAACTGAAATACGAACCGATTTCTGTGGAAGTCACTTTCTTAGTTGAGGCAAGATTTTTTATAGGCCGGATGTCCTTCCTGAAATCAACCTAGTGAGGTGATGGGGACCAGTGCTTTTATCGAGACACTATCTCTAGGTAATTACCTACCACAGCTAGAGAGCGCTTCACCTGCCCTATTCACCTAATCTGGCTCTGTTTGACTTTTTTCTTTTACCTAAGTTCAAAGGAAGATTAAATCTGGACAGAATGGATGAGAGTTCTTGGATTTGGAGATGTAGAACAGTTGAGGTAGCAGATTCAGTTCACATGGGAAGGCCAAGAAAGACATGGGAGGAAGTGATAAAAATGGACTTGAAGGAAAGAGGGATAAATAAAGACCTGGCCAGAGGTAGGTTACTTTGGAAGCCAATTTCTTAAAGCCGTCAAATGCACGCCAGCATGTAAAATGGACGTTAAACCGCAACATGATGATGATGATGATGATGATGATGACGACGATGATGATGATGATGATGATGACGACGATGCATTCATTCATTCATATTTCAACAATTTCAACAATACTTCTAACTAAAACCATGCAATCAAAGACTTACTCGAAGTGGATTGTGTAAATAAAACGTTTTAAATTAAAATTTGATAAAATAAAAACTTATATAACGTTGTCCCCATTTTTTTACTGGTCCTCAAATCGAAAGGTATTGCAGAAGAAATCGAAAACAACAAAGTTTTTTTTTTTTAATATACAGATTACAATTTATTGCAAGAAGAATGTCGACATTCCTTTGATACATACTCTGCTTTATAGTTATAGCCAACTCCCCAACCCCAGATGAGGGGAGCAAAAGATGGAGCGTCATCTCATTTCGATCATCACATCTGTTCTCATGTTTTTCCCAATCCTGCATTTTTTCTAAATACATTCCTCAAATCGGCATGCTTCAAAATAAAAACAATACAATGTTTACAATTTCAATGTTTTAGTCTCAACCTTGCAATTATCAAAACAATCATAGTCGCATTCCACACACACGTCGAACCTACATCTAGTTATCATCTAGTTTATCATTCTTATTCACTGTCCTGCTTTTTCCGATCAGCCGGGTGTAATCTCGTTACACCATATGTAAGTTCAGCACCCCACTTGAAAGCACATAAAAGGGACGTGTTTAGCATGCCTCTGTATCTTATGTCACTCATACATACCACACCTTACTAAAACATAAAGGCTTGGTCCCAGAAAACATTTTTTCCATCAAAATACACAAAACAATTACATTTTTACCTAAAGGCAAATATTATTGTTGTTCCGCAACCTTTCTTCTTTTTTTAATAATTTTGCAATTATCAAAACAATCACAGTCGCATTCCAAAGGTGACGTCTACCCACACCCCTAACCGACATCTCGTTATAATTCTTATTCCCTATCTTGCTTTTTCCTATCACCAAGGGTAATCTCGTTTTACCATTAGTTAAAAATATCCCCTAAAAACGAAAAAATAAAAAATGAAATGATGATAATAATCAGCAGCAGCTACAGCAGTAGTATTAGTAGTAGTAGTATTAATAGTAGTAGTAATAGTTGTTTAACATGCTGGCATGCGTTGGACGGCTTTTAGAAATTGACTTCTAAGCCAACATATCTTGACCTTCCCCTGTGAACTGACCCTGCTACTTCAACTTTTCTACATCTACTAACCCAAGAACTCTCATCCATTCTTTCAACATGGCCATACCATCAAAGTCTACTCTTCTACACACATCTCTCTATACTGTCGAGGTTCAATCTTCCTCTGAGGTCATCAGATCTAAGCCTACTTTTAAGACTCACATTACACATCCGTCGTATCATTCTCATATCATTTCTCTCCATGCAACGCATGCCCTCAACCCTCACTGGCCAGGTTTCACTTCCATGCATTATCACACAAACCAATGCTAGAAAAATCGACAAAACTTTGTGCCCATTTTTTTTATTTTGGGCTGTCAAAAGTCTTCTTGAAGCAATATATCTTCAAATGAAGATAGCTTTGCTCGGCATCAGTGACGGAGGCAGGAGAAAAGAGATGTCTTTCTTCGTTGATGTCAGGAAACTCTCTGAGACTTCTCTCTAAATCCCAAGCAGTTGGAAGTAGTCCTTCAAGGGTCGGTTGAAATTAAGGTGCTTTTACAGTTTCGCGGATATTTTAAATAAAACAAACTGAAAGTTTTAAAAGGGGGATAACCGTAACTTCAAAAAATCGCTCCGTTTGGTCACATGACGTCGAGAGATACATTTAACTTTTCCCATTTTTTTAAATGAAAAACACAATTTAAAAAAACACAATTTCTGAAAGATAACACAGAATTACTATATAAGTCAAAATGAGATACATTTAACTTTTCCCATTTTTTTAAATGAAAAACACAATTTAAAAAAACACAATTTCTGAAAGATAACACAGAATTACTATATAAGTCAAAATGAGATACATTTAACTTTTCCCCCTTTTAAAACTTTCAATCCTCCTTTTAAAACTTTCAAAATGGCTGTCCTCTTCGTACATGGCTAAAATTTAATTTTCTTTTATATAAAAAAAAAACTACTTGATTAATTTACGTGCTTTTTGGTATAGGATTTATTCAGCCCGTGACAGGTACGTACATCAAACAGATATTCCTCAGTTTGTAAAAGCACCGAAATTAATACGGCCTGTAGGCTGATGGGTCATCGTGTGACCAAATCACCTCACAGGGGTTGCTCTCTGCATGAAGAAATGTTATGGTTTGTGACTGCTACACACCATCCTGAAAACAATTTACCAAATTATTTTGACGTTCTGATTATGTTTCGAATGCAATCCTTGCTTCTTGGTTTCAAGAGTCGTTTTATAATTAAGTGCCTCCTCGGGGTTTATTATCAAATATGGATGGCATTTGGTAGATGTAACAGGCTTCTCTTTCTCTCTTTTGCGCTCTCTTTCTCTCTCTCTCTTTCTCTCAATTGGATCGTCGGGTTTCTTTTCCTCTTGTATCCGCTTGTGTTTTAAAAAAGAAAATGCGTACTTGACTCCACTTACTGTTTCATGGCAAAATTATAAATACTATTTTATTGTTTCTGCACGCGTCGTTCGTCTTTTGGCTTTCAAAAATAACTCGGAAGGGAGGATGTTTGTATAGAAATGTTGGTGCTTCTACAGAATTCGAACCGAACCGAACCAAACCGAATTTTGCTGAAGTAAACCGAAAACTTAGTTCAGGGTTGGGTAAGTGTTAAAAAAAAAACCCAGTTCAATTCAAATTCTATAGAAGTTCTTCTTTTTTTCTTCTTTTTTTCTTTTTTTTTTTTTTTTTTTTGCAAGAATAAGCAAAATTATAAAAATAAAAAAAGAGTAAAGAAAGAAGTAAATATACGCCCTTATTCTCATTAATAACAAACGCTGCTGTCAAGGGGTCCTTTTTTTATGTACTAACATGTCACCGCTTATCAAGGCCTAAATGCCACTAAAGGATGAGGGTTACTAAGTTGTTTGTCAAAAAAAAAAGCAGGAGATAATGCCTGGGAGGATGGTATCATTACAACAGAACAGATATTAAACTACCCCCCCCCCCCCAAAAAAAAAGCAGGAGATAATGTCTGGGAGGATGGTATCATTACAACAGAACAGATACTACACTACCCCCCCCCCCCCAAATAAAAGCAGGAGATAATTCCTGGGAGGATGGTATCATTACAACAGAACAGATACTACACCCCCCCCCCCCAACACAAAAGCAGGAGATAATGCCTGGGAGGATGGTAACATTACAACAGAACAGATACTACACTACCCCCCCCCCCCCAAAAAAAAAAAAAAAAACAAAAGCAGGAGATAATGCCTGGGAGGATGGCATCATTACAACAGAACAGATACTACACTACCCCCCCCCCCCAAAAAAAGAGCAGGAGATAATGCCTGGGAAGATGGTATCATTACAACAGAACAGATATTAAACTACCCTCTTCCCTGAGCATTGAAATATAAGTACATTCATAAATCGTCCCCATAAGTAACCAAACTTTGTTCATTCCATTCATTCTTCTCAATCCTTTCATAATATTCTTCATCATTCCACCTCATTAACTCTTATCCTCGAGTAATTTTTGGCCTTGATAAGTGGTGACTCATTAGAAGAAAAATACTTAAAACTAATGACTCAGACTTTACAATTGTTTTCGTGCGTATGAAAACTCAGCGCCGATGTTTATGTACTGACCAGTCACCACTTATCAAGGCCAAAGAGCCACTCGAGGATGAATAAGGGTTAGTGAATGTCTCAGGTGGACGGTGAGACAGCACCGTGGGGATTGACAACGATTGTTGAAACTGGGCAGAATTTGATTATTATTGACAGCTAAACAAGAATTTGTTAACATAGGACTTCAAAATGGCCGTGTTGTAGACAGCTGGGTAGCAGCCTCGTGGTATTGTGTTCCACAGACAAGTAGTTCTTGGAAAGAAACTTTGCTCATGGAAGTTCTGTTTAGTTTTAGATACACACAGGGATGAAAATTACTTCAACACTGTGATGTTATGTGTGTGACCGTGTTCCATAATATATTTCGAGGAAGACCTCTTTGTCAAATGGTAGGTGTTTCAAATCTCAACAAACGTGTGGATGGCAATATTTTTTTTTATATATAAATATATGGCACTTCATCGGTGGGTTCAAATATAAAATATTCAGAAGAAATAAAATAAAATAAATAAGTAATTAAAATAATAAAAACAAAAAAAAATCAGTTATAGTTTTAGTTTTATTACATTTGCTGCGGATATTAATATTTACTGCGCTATAAGAAATATTGCAATCCACACCTTTTTTGAGATATTAAACACCTACCATTTGACAAAAAGGTTTTCCTCGAAATGGAACACGGTCACACAGATTACATCAGTGTTGAAGTCTTGCCTAATCAAGTAAGATTTGCTATATAAGAAAAAAAATTATTAAAAAAAAGTTTTGAAAAAAATATATAAATTAAAATCACTTGTTTTTGTTTTACTTCTCAACGCCGACATATTTCCATTTCTTGCATTGTGATAGCCTTCTAATACTCCTCTCTCTCTCTCTCTCTCATATATATATATATATATATATATATATATATATATATATATATATATATATATATATATATATATATATATATATTATTTTAAAGAAGGAAAGATGAAGATAAAAAATTGCATAAAATTGATACAAATTTTATTACATCGAAAGTTCAGATGCAAGGAGTTACATTAATCCTTAAACCATGGTTTTTCAAAGATAAAACTCTTCTCGTCAGAGGATAAAATTTGGTAATGTGGTATTTATAATAAATAGATATTACCTAGTTCCATTTCACTTTGAAAAATTGAAGAATAAAAAATAAAAACTAGGTAATATTTATTTATTTATAATAAATAAATATTACCTAGTTTTTATTTATTTTATTTATACCAGATTACCAAATTTTATCCTCTGACGAGAAGAGTGGTATCTTTGAAAAACCATGGTTTAAGGATTAATGTAACTCGTTGCATCTGAACTTTCGATGTAATAACATTTGTATCAATTTTATGTAATTTTATGCAATTTTTTATCTTCATCTTTCCTTCTTTAAAATTGATTGCTCTACTCAACGTATTGAGCTTTACTGTATCGCGATAGATCACTTTACGATACTTCACTTATCGTTAATTCTATTATCATTAGTATATATATATATATATATATATAGTTGTGGCTCAGAAATTCACTTCCTCTTTTCTCCCGTTTCAGTCTGATCATCAAGGTGGTAAAATGTTTGCAAAATCTCTCTCTCTCTCTCTCTTCTTTCCTCCTTCCTCTCCTTTCCTCCCTCCTTCCTCTCTCTTCCTCCTTTTCTTTTCATTATGACACTGGTTTTCCCCACCCCCATTGTACATAGATGCGTTTTATCTTACTTGGTGCAATAAACCCTGTTTCTTTCATATATTATTTTCTAAGCTTTTTCAAAAGATAGAATTTCCCCAGAAAATGTCAAGACCGGCTTTGTCGTCTGTGCAAACTATCTAGATACTATTTTAGGGTTAGGGTTAGGGTGTGCCTTGGGGCCGTGGGATACTCAGAGATGTGAGCAAAAATTACAGTTTTATGACACATGTAAGCAGACACGCCCACCCGACGTTGCCTGGAAATGAATGAAGACCCCTGTGTACTCTCGCTCTCTCACTCCTTCTCTCCCCCACTCTCTTCTGCCTTCCCTCACCCTCTCTCCTGCTCTCTCTCTCTTCCTCTCTCCCTCATGAGGGGCGATTCATTTATAAAAGAATTTTCAAAAATACCCCCCCCCCCCCCATCCCCAATGCAAAATTGATACCACCATTGGATTCCTTATAAAATTTTATTTGAGAAACGTTGTATTTTATTTACCTCCTCTCCAGGAGGTTAGACACAAGGTCAGGTTTGGGTTTTCGATGAAAGTGTTTTTGTGGAATGAACTGGATTCGAACCCGGCATACCCAAGTCCTCAGTCCGCGTCGTTAACCACTCAGCCACCGTGGGTACATAGCTTTTTTTTCAATTGCATCTCTATAGAGAGACAGAGACACCACGGTTATATTATAGACTAGAGGGGAGCCTATCTTAAGACGGATAACGTAACAAATACAGTGATGGTAGAGATTCACACTTACCGGATGTCTTGCTTGTCAAGTGGCCATTTGCAAAATGTCAAAAACGCATGCTCAGTGTTTTGGGGTTTTGTAGTTTTTAGTAATTTGCGTGCAAGGACAACGACCCGTTTTTAAAAGACGAGATGCAACGACAGTGAGGCAAAATGAAATGTGAGGTTTGCAGGAACAGACAAGAATTTTTTAAATTTTTTTTTGCACATTCAGGGTGTTGTCTCTTTGTAAAGGTTCGACTAGGGGTATAATACGACGTCCTTGAAATGAAAGGGAGGGGAAGGGTAAAGTAATTTGAGTTACCTAAGAAAAAAATTTTTGTTAATAAAATAAATATTTTATTTTATTTATTTTATGTTTTTATTTTATTTTATTAATTAATAAATATGGAAAATTTCATTAAGATCGGATAATTTTCTAAATTTTGATGTTTTTTTGTTATTTTATTTATAAAATAAACTTTTTTATGTGTTTTTGTTGGTT
>OY744518.1:83788779-83838779 GCA_963556195.1 Sepiola atlantica
TCATCAGCATAGGGTATAGACACCTAAGTTTGAAGTTGAAACAGCTTTCAAACTAGAGTATTGTTTACACTCAGTTACTCATCATTTTTCTTGGCCTTTTGGCTAAGATCAAAGTGTAGTATCTGTTCCATGGATACTGCACCCCATAGACTGGTATTACGCCGGTCTATAGGTCTGTCCTGTGCAGTTCTAGGAGGTCCACCCTCCCAGGCTTCGCCTCCCCTCTTTGGGGAGGAGTAAGTTTATTGCTTACTGCCTGAGGCGCCCTTACCGGGGAATGCCGACGGGGCTGCCCAGGCAATTTTTAATGGCTAGAGTGCTCACTTTCTCGGGCGCTGGCTTTTCAAACTCCACTTTTCAGACCCGACCTTGGGCCACATCTTACTTGTGGGAGTAAGATAAAAACTGGCCTTGTGCCTAACTCCTGGAGAGGGGTAAATCAATACTCATCATTTAGTCGACAATTACCTTGAAAAAGAGTCGACCGAAAGACGTCTCTGTAACAATAACACCATTTTCTCCTGCGTCCATTAATTTCTTTTCTTTTAACTGTTACGAAAGTAAATAAAAAAATAAAAATTTATTTTTATTTTCAATCTGAAAAAAAAAAAAACAGATTCCTGATCTTCTCTACTCGTGTTATTTTTTTTTATTTTTTTTTTTTATAATAAAGGCCTCCCGCGTTCTCAGCAATTATGGCTACTTCACCAATATTATTAAAGTTTATTTAAAAATTTTGTAACTACAAATATATATATATATATATATATATATATATATATATATATTAAAATAAACATAGTTTGAGTATCCGACAATTGTTTCAGAACCTCTTTGGCTCCTCTTCAGGGATATACTGATGAGCAAAGATTAGATCCGCCAATACACAATCATAAAAAAACAAAAGACAAAAAACAAACCGACAAATTAGATTTAAAATTTTAAATGTAATTTTTCTGTTTTTTGTTTTTTTATGATGTTGTATTGGCGGATCTAATCTTTGCTCATCAGTATATCCCTGAAGAGGAGCCAAAGAGGTTCTGAAACAATTGTCGGATACTCAAACTATGTTTATTTTAATATATATATATATATATATATATATATATATATATATATATATATATATATATATATATATATATATATATATATATATTATGATTGCGTATTGCCGGATCTAATCTTTGCTCATCAGTATATCCCTGAGGAGGTTCTGAAACAATTGTCAGATACTCAAACTATGTTTACTTTAATATAAAAAGCTCTAATATATATTGAGCACTTTTGAAAAATATTGGTTTTGTTCATTTTATTAATGTTTGAACTTAATTAATTAATATATATATATATATATATATATATATGTATAATTGGGCAGCATTCCTTCTTTTATGCATGTTTGATTAAACAGGAGTGCCAACTTCTGCTTATTCAGCTTTTGATCCGTTTTTTCTAGTCTTCGTACGACGGATTTGATGTTATAATCGAAGGAGTGTAAAAAATCTCCGTATTTTCTGCGAACGTTTTCGACCGACATTGGTCGTCGTCAGGCGGTTGCAAAATGAAATAAATTGGTGAATCTATCAAGAGGGCGCTCTTTTAAATTATTTCAACAGCACTTCAATACACCTTCAGCCCCCCCCCCCCTCATAACGGGAATGATTGATGTTTGGTTTATTAATGCGTATAAACAATTTATCATTGCACTCCTGTTTCTCGCGAGCATGCCGTCTTCTTCATATTTGAAAGTGGAAAAAAAATAAACAACATCCACTCACACGTCCGTTTACACCAGCAAGAACGGGACAATCCCATCAGATCAGGATTTTCAGATACATTGATGAAGCCAATTTTACTTGGCGAAATATTTGTAATTACTATAAACTTAAAATGAAAGTTTATAAAAAAAATAATAAATAAAAAGATCTGTTACGATTTTTCTTTTAAAATTAATATCGCATCTTAAACATGCTTTGAAGGTATTTTTACCTCATTCTTTATTCTTAAATTTCAATTAGATGCTTACGGAAAAAAAAAACGAACTTTAATTGATATATATATATATATTTATCTTCACTAATCAAAAGGTCAATTGTACAGAAAAGGCAAAACAATGTTCTAAACTGATTAAACGAGCATGGTATCCACCGCCGTATTACAGGACACTTCAACATTGACTCAGCAAGAATAGACCCATAAGTCATGCGCACAATGTAGTAATGGCTATAACGAGCAAAGTAAACCAACCAATCAGAGAAGAGAATGGATAACTCAAATCCACGAATAATGCAGGCAATGAGAAGGCGTCAAAATATCCCTATCGAACAGCGATATAAATGACTCGACCCCACGCTGTTTTAAAACTGTAATTAAATTTGTTTATTCCTTATTTAGATTTTACATTCTTTTTTTCTTTTTTTTATTTCAGCTCCAGAGGTGTTAGCCCAACAGCCCTACGGGAAAGAAGTAGATTGTTGGTCCATAGGAGTCATAGCTTATATATTGTAAGTTTATAACATTCTCATTTTATGTGTTATGAGATCCATAGACAATGGAACAGCTCTCAGGAGTTCCACAAGCAAAATAAGGTTGGAAACCCTTGTTTTAAATAAATAAAAAAAAAAAAACACTTATGTGCATACTACAGAGAGCTTCGCCACATGCTTGAAAACAAAACTTCTTGATACAATTTCTTTACATAGCTGGAGTCTGATAGCCGGGAAACGTGTCCAAATCTCGTCTTTTTTTTTAATAAAGTTGTTAATGGATCTGTTAATATTAAGCCTCTTTATATTTGAATTTCTTAGTTGATCTCGCAAAATTACTCCAAGGATAGTTCTTAAACATTTAATTCCAAAGACATTGAGCTTCCTCGCATGCTCTGCCAGTATAGTCCATGTTTCACGTGCATATACAGCAATAGGAACTAAAAATGCATTATAGATTCTTAGCTTCACATGCGATGATGTGTCCTTCCTCCTCCATTTCTTTTCTTTGAGACGTCCAAATACAGAAGTCACTATTCCTATTCTTCTGCTAATGTCAGATGAGGATCCTGGAATAACTGAACAAGATGCTTGTTTACATTACATTTAAATTTCTGCATGTTGGTACGGTCAGGGAAACAGGGAGCAGGGAGGGAATTCCAAATTCCAAAAAGGCAAGCGGTCCGAGAAAAGAAGCTATTAGAGTAAAAAAAAAAAAACACTTCCAGCATCTCGGAACCTCTACAGTGAAGGGGTGTGATTGTGTTACTAGTCGGGTGGCTTGAAGGTATTTACGATGATGGTGTACAAGTGCAGTAAGTTCATCGGAGCACATTCTGTGGAAGTACTTGTAAAACAAGTACAGAGATGTAACACTGTGGTGATGCGACAGGAGCTGGAGTTTCACAAACAGTGTGGGACCTATTAGGTTAGAAACTTCTGTTTTACACCATGTCCAAGAGAGAGAGGTCAGTGGATTTTATTTAACTTCTTTAGTTCTGTAATTTATATTTTTACTATTGAGCGTTAGTGGAGGTATACCTTCTACCAAGTGCCATTCTAGTTGTATTATTGCTTGATTTGTGTTTTTTGTTTTTTGTTTTTCAGGTTATGCGGGTATCCACCATTTTATGATGAACACGATGCAGAATTATTTAAACAGATCCTCAGGGCTGAATATGAATTTGATGCTCCTTATTGGGACGAGATTTCAGAATCAGGTTAGCAAGCATTTATATATTTTGTTTCATGGCCTCCATTCAGTCTTGAGAGACAATGGATACCCTCTGTAAGGGTGGCAGCACATGTAATTGTGAAGCAAGGGTTGCGTAATCGCCAACCCCACCTATCCTGAGTCGGCACTACTTGATTCTAATGACAAAGAGAGATGGAAGAAAGAGAAAAAGAGGGAGGGAAGATGGGGAGGTGGAAGAAAATGAAAAGAGGTAAGGAGGAGAGGTGGAAAAAAGGGAAAAGAGAGAGAAAAGAGGGAGGGAGGATGGGGGGTGGAAGAGAGAGAGAAAAGAGGGAGGGAGGAGGAGAGTTGGAAGAGAGAGAAAAGGGGGAGGGAGGATGGGGAGGTGAAGAGAGAGAAAAGAGGGAGGGAGGAGGAAGAGAGAGAAAAGAGGGAGGGAGGATGGGGAGGTGGAAGAGAGAGAAAAGAGGGAGAGAGGTGGAAGAGAGAGAAAAGAGGGAGGGAGGATGGGGAGGTGGAAGAGAGAGAAAAGAGGGAGAGAGGTAGAAGAGAGAGAAAAGAGGGAGGGAGGATGGGGAGGTGGAAGAGAGAGAAAAGAGGGAGAGAGGTGGAAGAGAGAGAAAAGAGGGAGGGAGAATGGGGAGGTGGAAGAGAGAGAAAAGAGGGAGAGAGGTGGAAGAGAGAGAAAAGAGGCAGGGAGGATGGGGAGGTGGAAGAGAGAGAAAAGAGGGAGAGAGGTGGAAGAGAGAGAAAAGAGGGAGGGAGGATGGGGAGGTGGAAGAGAGAGAAAAGAGGGAGAGAAGTGGAAGAGAGAGAAAAGAGGCAGGGAGGATGGGGAGGTGGAAAGAGAGAGAAAAGAGGGAGAGAAGTGGAAGAGAGAGAAAAGAGGGAGGGAGGATGGGGAGGTGGAAGAGAGAGAAAAGAGGGAGAGAAGTGGAAGAGAGAGAAAAGAGGCAGGGAGGATGGGGAGGTGGAAGAGAGAGAAAAGAGGGAGAGGGAGGGAGGATGGGGAGGTGGAAGAGAGAGAAAAGAGGGAGAGAGGTGGAAGAGAGAGAAAAGAGGCAGGGAGGATGGGGAGGTGGAAGAGAGAGAAAAGAGGGAGAGAGAAAAGAGGGAGGGAGAAAAGAGGGAGGTGGAAGAGAGAGAAAAGAGGGAGAGAGGTGGAAGAGAGAGAAAAGAGGCAGGGAGGATGGGGAGGTGGAAGAGAGAGAAAAGAGGGAGGGAGGATGGGGAGGTGGAAGAGAGAGAAAAGAGGGAGAGAGGTGGAAGAGAGAGAAAAGAGGCAGGGAGGATGGGGAGGTGGAAGAGAGAGAAAAGAGGGAGAGAGGTGGAAGAGAGAGAAAAGAGGGAGGGAGGATGGGGAGGTGGAAGAGAGAGAAAAGAGGGAGAGAGGTGGAAGAGAGAGAAAGAGGCAGGGAGGATGGGGAGGTGGAAGAGAGAGAAAAGAGGGAGAGGTGGAAGAGAGAGAAAAGAGGCAGGGAGGATGGGGAGGTGGAAGAGAGAGAAAAGAGGGAGAGAGGTGGAAGAGAGAGAAAAGAGGGAGGGAGGATGGGGAGGTGGAAGAGAGAGAAAAGAGGGAGGGAGGAGGAGATAAGCGGAGAGCACATACATCACCTGACACCAGTTACATATATTCCAGTGTACATAAATACACCCCATATAGATATACCCCCCACACGCGCACATATCTGCAAACATTTATACAAAGAACCATATGGATCTATAGACAAATAAACATATCTTCTATACATATAGAGTTTTTTGTCGCACTGACATTGATATTAAAAGCCCACTTTTCTATTTAAAAAGCAAAAACAACTTCCTAATATACTCAGTCATGGATATGCGAGCGACTTAAAAAATGATAACTAATCTGCATATTTCTTTATAAAACGAACTCTCATTAATTCACTGTTTTTTTTTTTTTTCTTATTGGATTATTTTTTTGTTTAATGGAAATTGCTCCAGACAAGACATGAAGCCACTTGATGTAAGGAGCTAACAAGAACGAAAGATGATTATCTCAAAGACGGGAGGTACTTATTGGCCTTAGTCTTGAAAAAAACAAGGTTATAGGTAGGAGGAAAACAGTCAGCAGGAACAGAGTTCCACAAGCCTGCAGTTCTTGGACAGTAGCTACTGGAATAGGAAGCTGTATTACAATGAAGTATCAAAACAGCGAATTGATGGAGACCACTAGACCAACGAGTCAAACGAGCTGGAACAAAAGAAGCAGGAAATAGATTACAGAATTCTGAGAAACACATGCGATAATAGTATTCATAGAAAAGACTGAGACTAGCAACATCAAGTCTGTGAGAGAAAAGGTGCAGAGAAGAAGAAAGGTTGGGGTGAATCAAATTACAGATACGTTTCTGCACCTTATCAAGAACCCTCAAATGGGACAGAAATTCACCAACCCAAATATGACAACAGTACTCACCCATTTCAGTACTGAGCAGGTTCTACGTCACTTAACTTCGGTGATCTAACGGGAACCGGTGTGTCACCGTGATTATGGCGTATAATGATTTATATTAGGGTGCTGAAAAAGGGTTGAAACTCGATCAGGGCTTACACTCTGACTCCAACAGAACCCTGAAAGCTGAATTTCACTGGATAAATATGAAAATAATAATAGACTTGTTGTCACAGTCGATAAAATAATAAAATAATCACGCAACGTTTTTCTCTCACGTCTCTTCTTTCTGCTTCTTTTTTCGCCTCAAGGTATTTACTTCCCTCCCACCGCGGGAAGATGTGGCACAAGGCCGGAAGGTGGGGAGTATAAACCAGTGTAAAGAGGTGGTGCAATCTGGCTCCCTAAAAATTGCCTCAGCAACTCCATTGGCATTCTCTGGTGAGGGCGCCTCAGGCAGTAAGCTGTAAACTAACTCCTTCCCAAAGCGAGAAGGTAAGGCCTGGGAGGGTGATCCTCTTAGAGCAGAACAGAACAAAACAAATACTACAGTCCGACAAAAAAAAGTCCACCGCCGTCATATTGGCCCAGTCTCCATCGGACTGATATTCGAGGACGGATCCTCGACTGGTATGCTTGCCGTAAGAAAGGAGACGATAATTAGTTACTGTATTTTTTTTCACACTCGGTTTTTTGCAACTGGATTTTTAACAATCGCAGTATTTATTGCAGAGATGCTGCTGGGTGCGTATCCTGGGTCCCTGATGCATACGGACGCAGGATGCAGTCATCTTCCTATCTTAATTTTCCCCATGCAAAAACATACATTGCACACAATCTAGTCGTAACACTGTTACGATTTGCTCGTGTCCAACTTTGTTCTCCAAAAAATATTTAACATAAATAAAAATTAAAAGTTAAAACAAAAAAATGAATAATAAATGAAAACTAAAATTTTAAAAACAAAAACAAAAAAATTAAAACAAAAAAAGAAATAAAAAATTTAAACTAAAATTTAAAAAAAAAAAAAATTTTTTTAATTTAAAAAAAAATTAAAATTAAAAACAAAAAAGAAATAAAAAATTTAAACTAAAATTTTAAAAATAAAAAAATAAATAAAAATAAAAAATTAATAAAAAATGAGAACTAAAATTTAAAAAATAAAAACAAAAAAATAAAAACAAAAAAATAAATAAAAAATGAAAACTAAAATTTTAAAAATAAAAACAAAAAATAAAACAAAAAAAAATACTCAAAGTTTTATGTTTTTCGAAATTTTTTGAGATGAAGATTGACAGTTTAGATTCTTTGGACTACTGTTTTCATCTTGGATATTATTCTCACAACGTTTCGGCCGATGTGACCTCCGCCCTTCTTCAGGTGCATCTTGTCAAACTCGAAAACCACCACCACCACCACCAAACACACCGAACCATGTCAAATTAATAAAAATACAAGTTGACCTTGTCCCTCTTTTTAGAAAATTCAAGATGGCCATCCTTGTTACCTCTGCAAAAGAGGTTATGTTTCAGTCGAGTTTGTTTGTATACAGCCTAGCGTCCACATCACTTGACCAAATGTCACCAAACTTGGCAAAATAGCGGTCATGGTCTAACAAAGAACTGATTTAATTCTGGGATAGCTAGGTCAAAGATCAAGGTCACAGAAAAGGAGTGACGTCATCAATGAAGATAGGGAGAAATCAACTGGAAACAGATCAACGTATAAAATGGCGTCTTAAAATGAGTCATTAAAGTAAACCGAGGCTGTCTCTCTCTTTACCCCACCCCTACCAATGGGTTACCCTGATTCTTGTGTCTGTGGATGAACAAATACATTTCCCTACACACACACACACACTTTATGTGTTGAGCTCTTTGGTAAGGGAGATTATTGGCTCCTACTTAGTCTAAATACATAGCTCTTCATAAAAGAATAATTAAACTAATGTAAACATACAAAATATTATAGATTTCTCTCGAACATTGTGGCGGCTCATGGCACAGTGGTGATAAATAAGAATAAGGTAGATATCACATTATGTGATATTTTCGGGGAGGAGGTGATGGGGGGCGGTAAATGGCAAAGCTTTTGATGATGGCAATTTAACAATTTTTAAAATGGTGTTTATTAATGGTGTTTAAATTATTCAAACTTTTTATCTATATGAGTTCAAAGTAACACTAAAAAATACTCTGCATTTTTTAGTGTCTTTTTTTTTCTTGTCCTGATTTAATTTTTTTTTTTTTTTCTTTTCAATTTTTAAACATTTCTTTCCAAATTTTTTTTAATTTCTTTTCAAATTTTTAAATTTTCTTTTCAATTTTTAAAAATTTCTTTTCAATTTCTTCACTTTTTAAAAAATTTCTTTTCAATTTAAAAAAAATTTCTTTTCAATTGTTAAAATATTTTTTTTAAATTTTTTTAAATTTCTTTTCAATTCTTTAAAATTTCTTTACAACTTTTTTCAATTTTTTTTCAATTTAAAAAAATTTCTTTTCAATTTATTTTTCAATTTCTTTTTACCTTTTTTTTAAACAGCCAAGGACTTCATCCGAAATTTAATGTGTAAGGATGCAAGCGTTCGTTTTTCATGCAAACAGTCTCTAAATCATCCCTGGTGAGTCACTCTTCTTCCATTTTTTTTTTTTTATACCTGATGTTGATCATAAATAAATAAAATGAAATAAAATTTATTTGGCAAAAAATAGCAAAGTGCAACAAGCCATAAAAAGAGACAGGTGGAAGATATTAAATCTAAATACAGTCTGAATGTTTGCCCAAGGCCACCTTAAAACCTGGATATGGTAGTCATCGCCACAACCTCCTCTGGAAGGTTGAACTTGTTTTTGTCACCGCTCATTATCCCATTCCCTATTCTCTTATTCCGTTATTCTCCTATTCCCTTATTCTCCCACACCCTTATTCTTTTATTCTCTCACTCCCTTATTCCCTTATTCTCTTATTTTATTTTGATTTTATAAAAAAATAAAAATTTCCACAAAATTCTGCATGAATTCAGAAAATAAACAGTCAGATTTTGGGGGGGAAAAACAGGTTTGTCTCCCTGGGGGTTAAAAAAATATCACCCCCCCCCTCACCCCCAATGATTGAAATCTGATCATTTTTTGAAAATCTGCACAATTCTGTATTATTTAATAGGGGTTTAAATATATTTTATATATATAAAAGTCAATGTCTGTGTGTATGTTGGTGTGTTCTCTATAGAAAGAAAGGTTAGAGAATCTACATAAAATCTAAAAGTGTTTTCTTATGTAAAATATACCGGGGGAAGACGATGGAAGTGTTCCCGAATCTCTAACCCCCTTAAAACTTCAAATATATCCTATTTTATGAAATTTAAGTCATGTGTATAAAGTTTTCTGGGGAAGACAATGGAAATGTTCCCGAATCAATAAGTACCCTCCTTATCTAAAGGAGCTATGGGAATCAAAACCTCCCTCAAAACTTCAAATATATCCTATTTTAATGAAATTTATATCATATGCATAACATTTATCACGGAAGACAATGGAAGTGATCCCGAATCTCTACATTACCCTCTATGTGCCGAATATCTATATGCCCCCCCCACTTCTAAGTGACACATAAGGACAGAACCCCCTTAAAACTTCAAATATGTTTATGCGATTTTAATGAAATTTAAACCATATGTATAAGACACTAATTCGAAGAGTTTTTTAACATTTCAGCTTCTTCCGCCTATTTTAGGAGGCGAAACGGGGGGGGGGGGGAGGCGGAGAGTGCAGTAAATACAGAGAAAGTAATATGGTGTTACATCACCAGCACAAATAACGCCGACATGGTTGATAAAAATAAATCTTACATAGTTCTCCCCAATAATCTCATCTATTTCCTTACAAAAACAATTCAAATCTGACCTGCGGTGCCATAATTGACAGCAGATTCCGCAATTCTTGATTGGCAAGTGGCGTTCCATATGCGTGGCTTTCCGGCTCTAAAAGCAAAGTGTCACATGCCGTTTGGTCGGTAACCATCGCCTCTGTCGATGCCGACTGGCTCGAGAATTGATGCAAATACGTTAAGAATGGCTTTCTGAATTATAACGTTATTATTTCAGCTCGGTCTATAAACTGCATGAGTACCCTATTTTAAATTTGTTTTGTTACTAATTCTCTGGATTTTCCTTATGGGTTATGGTTACAACAACAACAAAAAAACAGTTTGAATTATCTCCCCTTTCAACAGACTCTTCTAAATTAGAAATAAAAATTTCATCTGCCCCAATAATATGGAAGCACCGACAATTCTAGTATGAATTTGGGAAACTTTAAACCTAATCTTATCTAAATGGGTAGTATTATTACGTATTACTAAAAAGTTGATTTCGAAAAGGGGGGGGGGGGCGAGACTTATGAAAGTAAATCCAAGATCCACTTTCTACTCTTTACAACCACCATTTTGTCGAGTTTTTTTTGTGTGTTTATCAATTTTTCATTGTTTGATTTGTAGGATCAGTGGAAATACAGCATTGGACAAGAACATCCACGCATCAGTCAGTGCTCAGATGAAAAAGAATTTTGCAAAAATCAAATGGAAAGTAAGTCAGATTGGTTGACGAACAAAAAACATGGCTAATGTTTTTGGGTGACCCATTGGCATGCAGTCGTCGGGGGAGGGGGTCCAATCATATTCAAACTATCTTCCTTTCTAATAATATTTCTTAGTTCCTAGGTTCAGAAAACTTCTGCCATTATTAACCAGCAGAGCATTACCACTCTCAATCAAGGGAAGAGTCTATAAGGCATATGTGCGCAGTGCGATGTATGGAAGTGAAACCTCACCTGTGAGGGTTGAGGACATTGCATGGAGAGAAATGATACGATGGATGTGTAATGTGAGTCTTGAAGACAGGCTTAGATCTGATTATTTCAGAGGAAGATTAAATAAGGAGATGTGAGCAGAACAGGGAACTTCGATGATATGGGGACAAAGACATTTCATTTATTAATAGGTTGTCTACAACAAACTGTAAAGACAGTAAATCAAATCAAATTTATTTGGCAAAAAAATAGCAACGTGCAACAAGCCATGTAAAGATGTGAGCAGAACAGGGAACTTCGATGATATGGGGACAAAGACATTTCATTTATTAATAAGTCTTCTACAACAAACTACAAAGACAGTAAATCAAATCAAATTTATTTGGCAAAAAAGTAGCAAAGTGCAACAAGCCATGTAAAGCGACAGGTAGAAGATATTTACTTGATTCCAGTTGCAAGAAGAAGTGCAAGACGACTGGAAGCAATGCCGAGATAAGCGGAGAGCACATACAGCACCTGGTACTTCTTTTAAATGGAAATCGCATGAAGCCACTTGATGTAAAGAGCTAAAAAAAAAAGATTATAACAAAGACAGTGGATGCCTATTAATCTTAGTCTTGAAAAGACTAAGGCTGTAGGTAGGAGGAAAATAGTCAGCAGGAAGAGAGTTCCACAAGCCTGCAGTATTTGGAAAAAAGCTACTGGAATAAGAAGGTGTATTATAACGAGGTATAAAAACAGTGAATTGGTGAAGATCATTAGACCAAGGAGTCAAACGAGCTGGAACAAAGGAAGCAGAGAATATATCAGACAATTCTGAAGAACACATGCCATAATAGTATTTATAGAAAACACTGAGACTAGCAACATTACGTCTGTAAGAGAGAGAGAGAGGGTACAGAGAAGAAGAAAGGGCGGGGCCAATCAAATTATAGATTTGGGGATCTAAGCCTCCTTTTCCTCAAGGATAATACCACTGGCCTAGAAACCAATTTCTTTCCAAGGGAATTAACTCAGACCCCGACATATTTATATTGTTTGGATTTTAATGAAGACAGGCATCTTTTTCAAGACTATGAATTTAACGCTTTTGCTTGTTTGTAAATCTAAATAATTCAATTTTAAAAACGTAATGCATGATGAAAAGTAGGGCTGCGGAACCCAAACACTTGACTCAGGTGGTTTCAATTTTAAAAAGTGCAGTTCGACTCTCAAAGCAATGAATTTGCTTTGACTTCGGTACCCTGGTTGGTAACCGATCACAATTAAGCAATAATGGAAGCCACAATTTTTTTTTTTTTAAATCGCTCCAGACAAGGTATGAAGCCATCTGATATAAGAGGCTAAAAAAGAAAATAATAATACTTCAAGGTCAAAAACTAGCCAGCGATAAGTGTTAAATGGATAGATTCCGACCGAGAAAACGGCTATTCTTCCCCCTTTGTCAGAAACATCGCTCATGGGATGTGAGAACTCAAGGACAAGATAAGGGAAGTGAGTTACGAAACTAACGAAAGTAAACCCAAGATCCACTTTCTACTCTCCTTATATATATATATATTAACATTTAATATACAAGGTTAACATTTATAAGTGGGAGGCAGTTTACTCCTGTCTTGTGGGTGTTGTAGAGTGGAGGGCCGGACAATTATAGTGAAAATTAAGCAAAAGAGAAGGTCGGAGAGTTCAATGTGATTTTTGAGGACATCTGTGCCTGAAAATTGCGAGAATAGTGCTGGTACTTAGTACAGTATTAACCTTGGTCGGGTTAAGCCTGCTTTTTTTTCTTTCTTTTTCTTTTTTTCTTCTCTTTTTTTTCTTTTTTCTTCTTTTCTTTTTTTTCTTTTTTTCTCTTTTCCTCTTTTTTTTCTTTTCTTTTTTTCCTTTTTTTTTCTTTTTTCTTTTTCTTTTTGTTTCTTTTATTTTCTTTTTTTTCTTTTTATTTTCTTTTTTTTCTCTTTTTATTTTCTTTTTTTTTCTCTTTTTTTCTTTTTTCTTTTTTATTTTTACTAATGGTTCACCACCTATCAAGGCTCGGGGCCACTTAAGGATAAGGGTTAAAGAGATCGTCAGTTGAACGATGATCGCCACCACGAGAGGACTAGAAACAATGGGGGGGGGGATGAACATAAGATTACTTAAGAGGAATCGATTATCCAATAAGACGGCCTATCAAGTATTTGTTTAGATTAGACTTGAAGAGGACAATGCTGTAGGTCGGTAGGGAAGCATGCTCGTGGTAATGGGATGTTCTAGGAAAGAAACTTTGTTCATGGAAGTTTTGTTTGGCTTAGTTTTTGCAAAGAGAGAGAAAGGAAAGTTCTTTGCTGTGGTTGTAGTTAAAAGAAAAAAAGGGTGCTTATATAGATGAGACAGACAGTATTGGAATGAATGAGAGTTCTTGGGTTAGTAGATGTAGAACAGTTGCAGTAGCATGTTCAGTTCACAGGTGAAGGCCAAGGAAAACATGGGAGGAAGTGATAAAAATATACTTGTGAGAATGAAGGATTGATAAAGACCTGACCAGAGATAGGTTAGTTTCAAAGTCAATTTTTTGAAAGCCGTCCAACACATGCCAGAATGTAAAACAGATGTTAAACTACTATTACTACTACTATTACAGATGATGATGGTGGTGGGGGAGGGGAACAAGTTTTGCATGACACAATCGTTGATGTCACTTAAACGGTATAATTTCTCAAACATAAACAAAACATTTTTAACTTGATTCCATCATATAATCCTCACAATTTAGTTACTTCTTACAAAAAAATGAATGCTGGCAATTTATCTAATTCGAAACAATGGACAACCAAAGAAATTCTTTTGATTTCCATCCCATCTCAGTAATATAGCATATGCAAATTAAGTTTCCTATAATAAAATATAGCATATGCAAATTAATTTTCCTATAATAAAAATTTTGAAATACTTTTCTTGGGGTTTGTTATTTGGTTTTTTTTTTCTAATGTGACGGGCAGCCATTGTTTTAGTAAGCCATGTGGTCACTCATATAAAAGTTGTGACTCAGTAGCTCACTTCTTCCTTTCTCCCTTTTCGGTCTGACCGTCAAGGTGGCAGCAGGTTTGCCAAATATCTCTCTCTTTTCGAGTTAGTTCCCAAAGCGACATTGTTGTCCACTACTTCTATTTTGCCCAGACCAATTCTGTAACACGTGATCCATCTCCACATGGTCCATCTCCACGTGGTCCATCTCCACATGGTCCATCTCCACGTGATCCATCTTCACATGGTCCGTCTCCATGTGGTCCGTCTCCATGTGATCCATTTCCACGTGGTCCATCTCCACATGGTCCATCTCTACGTGGTCCATCTCCACATGGTCCGTCTCTTCACCCAAACAGACCAATTCTGTCAACATTCCCTACACATCTTGGTAAGTCCGCCTATTCATATATTCACTCATAATATAAGGGGCACTTTCTGTCTGTAATAAATCACAATTTTTGTAAACGAATATCTTAACTTCTTTTAGAAATAGAAAATAGTGCATTAATATTAAATAATAAATTCCCAACAAATAAATCGGACGCCATGACCGGAAATTGAAACCGAAACCTTCAAATCTTCAGTCTGAAGTTCTACCAACTGAGCTATTTAGATTTTCTCTTAAATAGATCTTAAAACATTACCTTAACAAAATAATTATAACTTTGGTGTGACATCATAGATTTATGATTTACATCATGTTTCAAAACATGAATTCAAACATAAGCGATAATAAAAATAAATAAATGAATGGTTAACCATTGTCAATAGCGTTGGAAATTTTACTTTAACTAATTACACGAAATGTTGTTTTCAATACTAATTATCTTGTTCCTAACCTATACATGTTTGAATAAAATATTATACGGTTTCCCGGTCGTCACCTCCCTCCCTCCCCCCCTTTTGTTGTAGAAAAAAAAATCTTAGAGGTTGTTTGGGATCGAACTATCAACCAGCTGGGCTGACGTCAAAATCCTACGTTGTTGCGCCAAAGGGAAATACTTGAAAATATTACGAAAATTAGGTGACTTGAATGCATTTCTAAATCTAGGTGCGGCACGCATGCGCAGAGCTTTTGATGTAAGCATGACACACGAACACACACGCTATTGTATTAATATATAGATAATACATTCTTAACAAATAAAGCGGATGCCATGACCGGAAATCGAAACCGAAACCTTGAGATCTTCAGTCTGATGTTCTACGAACTTAGCTATTTAGATTTTCTTATAAATAGAGTTTAAAACATTACCTTAACCAAAAAATTTTAGCTTTGATGTGACGTCACAGATTTATGATTTACGTCATGTTTCAAAACATATATGTATAAATATATATAATGTGTCAACGTATAGTTTTTAAATAAATAATTTATATAAATATAATATCATTCTAAAAAGGCCCCTTATATTATGAGTGGATCAACCAGCCAAGCAAAAATATGCGACAGGAGGATGGAGCATATATTTGCTAGTCCACATATTAGAAAGGTTGATAGGTGTGTATATTTTGATGTATTACTTGTAAACGAAAATAAATCCTGTTATATTTTTACAAGTAAGGTTTTTAGTTCTTTTCTGTTTAACTCTTTTGTCCATATGAAGGTCTGTATTTTCGTATGTCTACGGATTGAGAAGGCTGACGTGTGTGTACATTTAGGTATATCTCGACATAACGTTAGATATGTTTATGTGTTTATATATTTGTATGTGCAGGATTCGCTCCTAAACCAATTAACCGATCCTTATGAACTCGTAAATAAGAAAACTAAATCAAATGACGCACAAATTACTGTCAACAATGTGAATGAAACTGAAGCAACTTATTGTTTAATGAGTGAATTTGGCGTCTAAAGTTTTTTGAAGCCTATTTTATAAATAGGAACAATAAATAAAATAGGACGTCTGTCTGTATGTTTGTGTGTCTGTATGTTTGTGTATCCGTATGTGTGTGCATCTGTATGTTTGTGTGCCTGTATGTGTTTGTGTATCTGCATGTTTGTATGTCTGTATGTTTGTGCATCTGTATGTTTGTGTGTCTGTATGTTTGTGTATCCGTATGTCTGTGTATCCGTATGTTTGTGTGTATCTGTATGCATGTGTGTCTGTATGTTTGTGTATCTGTATGCTTGTGTGTTTGTATGTCTGTCTGTATGTCTGTGTATCTGTATGTTTGCATGTCTGTATGTTTGTGTGCCTGTATGTCGCTATGTACACACGTAAATTTCTCAGTTGAACGGTTAACTGTCTATTATACTAGTGTACACTTTCTGTCTGAAGGAGAAGAAAAATTATGCTTCGCCAATGTTCGCACTAATCTTTATCTTTATAAATCTAGGCATGTTATATACTTATATATTTGTATGTACAGGATTCACTCCTAAACTAATTAACCGATCATCATGAATTTTGGAACACAGCTACTAGGCGTAATGTGGGCTATATTTACTTTCATTTAGTTTTATGCAAAGGGGGTAAAAAAAGGGTGAAAGTCCTTTGTGAAAATTCAGATACCGCCGACTTTTGTAATAGATTTGGATCAAAATTAAAAAAAGGATTCTAGACATAAGGTTTACTATGATTATATCTTGATATTAATCTTCATAAGGGGACATAAAAGTGGTGCATAACTGTTGTGTCAGGGGAATTAAGTTTTCTTCAAATTACTATTAAACACAAATAAATCTTGTTATATTATTTTATAAGTTTTTATTTAGTTCTCTGTTGTTTATATGTAAGAATCAATAAGAAAGCGATACTTCTTATACGTTCTTGGACCCTCCTCTGAGAACCGATCTGACCGCCGAGGTAACGAAATGTTTTTCAATCCTTTTTTTTTAAATCCCTTTTCCTTCTGACTACTGATGTGACACATCTAGACCAGTTCTGTTGACATGTTTTTAGACAACATAGGATCAGTCTCCACTCTATCCAGACTAGTTCTATTGACATGTGTTTTTATACAACATGCAGTCAGTCTCCTCTCTATCCAGACTAGTTCTATTGACATGTGTTTTTATACAACATGCAGTCAGTCTCCACTCTATCCAGACTAGTTCTATTGACATGTGTTTTTATACAACATGCAGTCAGTCTCCTCTCTATCCAGACTAGTTCTATTGACATGTGTTTTTATACAACATGCAGTCAGTCTCCTCTCTATCCAGACCAGTTCTGTTGACATGTGTTTTTAGACATGAAGCCAGTTTCCACTCTATCCAGACCAGTTCTGTTGACATGTGTTTGTAGATAACATGTAGCCAGTTGTCTCTCTATCCAGACCAGTTCTGTTGACATGTTTTTTTAGATAACATGCAGCCAGTTGCCTCTCTATCCAGACCAGTTCTGTTGACATGTGTTTGTAGATAACATGCAGCCAGTTGCCTCTCTATCCAGACCAGTTCTGTTGACATGTTTTTTAAATAACATGCAGCCAGTTGCCTCTCTATCCAGAACAGTTCTGTTGACATGTTTTTTAGACAGCATGCGGCCAGTCTCCTCTCTATCCAGACCAGTTCTGTTGACATGTTTTTTTAGATAACATGCAGCCAGTTGCCTCTCTATCCAGACCAGTTCTGTTGACATGTGTTTGTAGATAACATGCAGCCAGTTGTCTCTCTATCCAGACCAGTTCTGTTGACATGTTTTTTTAGATAACATGCAGCCAGTTGCCTCTCTATCCAGACCAGTTCTGTTGACATGTGTTTGTAGATAACATGCAGCCAGTTGCCTCTCTATCCAGACCAGTTCTGTTGACATGTTTTTTAAATAACATGCAGCCAGTTGCCTCTCTATCCAGAACAGTTCTGTTGACATGTTTTTTAGACAGCATGCGGCCAGTCTCCTCTCTATCCAGACCAGTTCAGTTCACATGTTTTTTAGACCAGATCTCTATAAATGTTTGATTAGTCCTCCTTTTATTATATCCACATGTTATTATGAAGCTCTGACGTGTGTGCATATTTTTGTGTATTACTTTTAAACACAGATAAATCCTGTTCTATTTGATAAGTAAGCTATTTACTTCTCTTTTGTTTATCTTTTTTTTATAAGAGACCATTAATTTTTATACCTTCTTCTTATGGTGTAGAATATGTGATGCGGGGCAGTATTATTTTTTTTTTACTAAAAAGGGGTCGTCGCTTATTAAGGCAAAAAGCGACTCTAGGATTAGGGTTAACGAGATGGAATGATTGTAAGCAAGATCAAGTTTGAACACTTGTTCATGAGAGGAATCTGTTGACATTGGATTTGAAGATGACCAAGTTGTAATCTGCAGAGAAGCAGTCCTGCAGTATTGTGTTACACAGACGGGAAGCCCTTGCAAAGAAACTCTGTCCATGGAAATTCTGCCTGACACTAGACACATAGAGGAAGAAAGGAAAGTCTTTTTTCCCGTTTTGATAGAAGGACGAGTTCTTTTTTCTTTTTTATCATAGTTCACCCCAAACAAGGCAGGCCGCCACTGTAGATGTAAGTGGCTACTGAGAAGGGGGGGGGGGGGTTCAACCCAAATTAGGAGCTGCGCAGTGAGATGTCTGTTTACATTAGTTTTAAATTTCTGTAAATCAGTACCGTCAGGAAAGCAGGAAGCAGGGAGGGAGTTCCAGAGTCCAGCAGCACGAGGAAAGAAGCTTTTGGAGTAGAAAGCTCTTCGGCATCTGGGGACCCCCACAGTGTATGGATGGGATTTGGCAGATTGTCGGGTTGGTCTAGTGAATTTACGTTGTGGGGGTACCAGAGCAGCAAGTTCATCAGAGCACAATCCATTGAAGTACTTGTAAAACAGGCACAAGGATGCAACATTGCGACGATGAGACAGAGGCTGGAGCTTGGTGGATAGTGAGGGACCTCTTAGATTAGAGACGTTTTTTAGACCTTGTCTAAGAGGGAGAGACTAGCAGATGATGCACCAGACCAGATGCGGCAACAATACTCCATGCATGGGTGGATGGTGGCTTTGTAGAGATATAGGATAATGTCAGGTGTTAGAAGTTTTCTAGCACGGTAGAAGGAGCCCACCTTTTTTGCAGCAGCCTTGGCAATGTCTTAACCTTGCTATGAATGTTTTACAAGAAGGAACTAGAGATTGGAGCTCAGTCGGGGAAATTCCACCTGTATTGATCTCCTTTTATTATATCCACATTATTATTATGAAGCGTCGACTTGTATGCAGATTTGGGGTATTACTTTTAAACGTAGATCAATCCTGTTATTTCCGTCTATAAAAAGTTAGATATGTTTTTATATTTGTATGTACAGGATTCACTCCTAAACTAATTAACAATCATTGTGAATTTTGGGACACAGCTGCTAGGCGTGCATCGTCACAATGTGGGCTATATTTAGTTCGTTTAGTTCTATGCAAAGGGGTAAAAAGGAAGTGAAAAAATTCAGGTACCTCTGACTTTTGTGAAATTTTAACAATAGGCATTAGACATCAACTAATTAATATTCAGTTTTCTTTGGGGTATTTTAAAGGGTTTTTTAGGGGGCATAATATGGGCACAACCTTCCATTTGAAAATTCAAATATATCAGATTTGTAATGAATTTGATCCATAGTCAATAGACACCAATTAAGCAAGATTCCCTGAATTTCAATTTCTTTTAAAGATCCCTTAAGCCTTAAATTTGAGACATTTTCTAGAATCAAAATCATGTAATGGATTTTGTTCAATATCAGAATAAGGATTCTAGACAAAAGGTGTAGCATCGTTATATCTTAATTTTCATCTTCGTAAGAGCACATAAAAGTGGTGCAAAACTTTTCTGGGCGCGTATTCGTCTACTATTTTTATAAGTAAGGTTTTTGAGTTAATTTTCATTTATTTCTTTTGTTTCGAAACGAATGAGAACCCAGTTATTCCTATTCAGGGAATTTTTAAGCTTTAATAAATTTTAAATTCTCTGAAATTTCTGTAACAGCTAAGAAACAAGTTGCGCATTGTGTTTCCGGTTTTTTGACTCTCATTTCCTAACATCCTCTCTTCTTGCTCTCTGTCTCTTCTAGCAAGCGTACAACGCAACAGCTGTCATCCGACAGATGAAGAAGTTAGCCATGAGTCGTGAGGATAGCAACAGCAGTGAATCCAATGAACCGAAAGTGGCCAAGACGTAGGAAAACCCATGGTCGACCCAAGAACCACAGATAGGCAGAGCCTGTGGATACCTGTATACATTCCATCCCCCCAAGCCAGGGTAGCCACAACTGAGGAATGTCTACTACCCTCACTTCCAAAAATGTTGTACCGGGGCAGGTGGATGGATTAATTGTCAGACAGACAGACAGAGAGACAGACAGGATAAACCAAAATGGAAGAAACCCTTTTGCTTTTCTGTTGTCGGCCATTTTTTTTTCTCTTAGATATTTTTTTAATTTATTTTTTTTCATTTCTGTCATTCATTCAGTTTGTCATGTGCTGCCTCACCCTCAAAACCCACTTTTCCAACCATCCATACCATATTTGACATAAATGTCCTTACACACACACCTGTATATATATATATATATATATATTGTTCAATATAAGAATAAGGATTCTTGAGCATATATATATATGTATATATATATATTGTTTAATATAAGAATAAGGATTCTTGAGCATATATATATATGTTGTTCAATATCAGAATAAGGATTCTTGAGCATATATATATATGTTGTTCAATATCAGAATAAGGATTCTTGAGCATATATATATATATATATATATATATATATATATATATATATATATATATATATATATATATATGGAAAATGAAATAGGGAAAACGAAAATATTAATTAAATATCCATCTACGTTTCACCTTTATTAGAAGGTTTCTTCAGGACGGGAGATTGAAGAAAAAGAAAAAAATGCAGCAACAAGTACCAAAGTCTGAAAAATAAATTTATTCAAAATACATTTATTAAAAATAGATTTATTTTTCAGACTTTGGTACTTGTTGCTGTATTTTTTAATTTTTCTTCAATCTCCCATCTTGATGAAACCTTCTAATAAAGGTGAAACGTAGATGGATATTTAATTAATATTTTGGTTTTCCTTATTTTATTTTCCATTACGTCACAACATTTTTCCATTCTTTATCATATATATATATATATATATATATATATATATATATATATCCAGACAAGTCTGATTTAAATCTACTGATTTTTTGTAAAAATATTTTAAAAATTATTTTCTCAACTCTGCGAGTGATATTCCGAGTATTAGGTGGTAGTTGGTGTACTACAAATGCAAGATTGTTGTATGGTCCATTGGAAGCACTTCCGATCTTCGAGATGGAGCATACAACAACCTTGGATTCCTACTACCCCTCGATACTCAGAAGATCAGTCATAGAATCGAAAAAAATATGTTGTTTAAATACAAAAAAAATAAAAAACACTCTAGTTTTTAATCAAACTTACCTGGATAACAATTTGCTGCCAATATATATATATATATATATATATATATAGGTAGATAAATGATGAGAATAAAAATTGGATAAAATGCAATATTTATTAAATTATGAATTTTTCAAACAAAAGGTTCTATAAAAAAAAAACTTTTTTATAGAACCCTTTTTTTATAATAACTCTTGTTTTAGCAATTAATGATTTAATAAATATTGCATTTTATCCAATTTTTATTCTCATAACTTATAATATTGCTCTATCTCGTATATCGAGCATGAACTATTCAAGATAGGATAATTTTTTATCTTTATTTTCTCACTTTACACACACACATATATGTATATATATATATATATATATATATATATATATATATATACATATAAGCTCTCTCATCCACACACACAAGAAAGCTTCTATATATGTAAATGTATCCTCACAATTGCAAGCAGCTCATCAATATCTTATATATATATATATATATATATATATAAATAAATGTTAAGTAAATTGAATAGTGGATAAGCATGACAACAGACTAGTAGAAATAAGAACTCCAACACATCTATAAAGCAGAACCAATATTTCGGACGATTCTATTTGTATTCTTATTTCTAGTAGTCTATTGTCATGCTTATCCACTATTCAATTTACTAAATATGCCATTTTGTCTGAAATTTTATTTCATATTTGCAGCTCCTTATATATATATATATATATATATATATATATATATATATATATATATATATATATATATATATAATTTTCTCTTAGAGGGTCAGACGATAAGGCCTTAAGGAAAATTTTAGCAATTTTCTTTTTTTTCCACCCGCCCGTTTCATTGATTAAAAAAAAATGTTTCCTCTGAAATTTATCATATATATATATATATATATATATATACACACACACACAATGACTCATACACACACAAAGAATTCATATATTCACAAATACAAGGAGAACCCTCAAAAATGCCATCCACGCATGGAATCGTTAATAAGATTTACAATCCTTTCTGCAATCCAAGTATACATTGGAAACAGTTCCAAATTTTTTCTCAGTGAATTCTGTGGGGTCTGTAGTTTAAGGGGAAAGTGTAACACTTGGACAGACAGACAGACAGACAGACAGCTTTAGTATCTCCCTAGAATACACAGTGACTTGTTTGGTGACCCCTCTCTCCCTCAAAACTGCAATCCAACCATATTTGGTACAAATATACTTCAGTCTATGCCTGACTTGTCCACAAAGATTCACTCATGAATGTCCAACAGTTTTAATTTTATCGCTGGTCAATGATATTCTCCAAATGACTGAATTTGGCTTTCAGGAATAGTATGAGGATTGTTTTGATAGGCGTTATCTTTGCAAATTCCACAGATAAAACTCTGTGGGGTGGTTATGGTCCGGTGAGTGTGAAGCCCATTCAGAATCACACCTACTGATGAGACGATCACTAAAATGTCCCTCATATCATTGAATGGCGATAAAACAAGAACTGTTGGACATTCATGACTGAAACTTGGTTATGGACGAATCCGGCATAGAATGAAGTTTGTTTGCGCCAAATATGGTTGAATTGCGTAAGAGATTGTGGATTTAATTAATGATTCCATCGGTGACATTTTTTTCTGGCTCACCTGATACATCAGTTTGAAATAAGTAAGACATTCTGTGAGTTAATTTCAAAACTGCATTCTTTGATTAATTCTGGCTTATTTCTGTCGTTCCGTTTTTGAAGCTCAACTAACGCATTGGAACGACAGAATCAAAATTCTAAAACAATACTGTCTTTTATTTTTGGTTACTTAACTCTTTTTTTATTTATTTACTTGGAGATGGCAAGACAATATTCAACTGCTAGAATTGAATTTTGACCATTTTTTGTTTGTCTTCTTTTTTCATTTATATCTTTGTTCTACTTTTTTTCATCACTCATTTGAAAATTAAGAATTTGTTAATTTTATGCAGATACATCATAAGAGTTAAGCAATATATATATAAATACCAACATACTTATTTACCAGCAATGCTTTAAGCAAACTACCATTCTTTTATATATATATATATATATATATATATATATATATATAAATCACGCTTGAACTTGAGTTGAGCACGGTTCTGAAGAAGAGAATAGTTCCCGAAATATTATATCATACGGAGTTTCCACCAGACCATCTTGATACAGGTATTACATAACATTGTAACATTGTGTAGATAAACAGGTATATGTGTGTTTGTGAAAAAATAGATAAATATATATATATATATATATGTGTGTGTGTATATATACATTGCATTAAGGGTGAAACTATTTAATTTGTTCCACCATTATATGTCTTATTTGCTCCAAATTGTGTCTATCCGTCACACCTCTGCATTGTATTGCCTTCTAAGTATCACATTTATATATATATATATATATATATATTGTCTTCGTTTTCTGAGGATTGTGAATGGACAAAAAGGACTGATTCTAACCCAAAAACCGTCTGTCTATAACAATGAAACCACGGTTCACCTAACAGAAACCGTAATGTATGTTTTTAAATAAAATAATATATATATATATATATATATATATATATAGTAGTATGAAAATATATCTATGGCTAGTAAGCTACACAAAGAGGTCCATGTTTCATCACCGCAGGGAACCACCAGGCTAAACGCTTCTGTGTAGCTTACTAGCCATAGATATATATTTGTACTACTATTACTAAACACTATTGAACATATTGAGTACTGTTGAAGTAAATACTGAAAATCTATACACAATATATTATATCATCTTATAATATTATATGGTTATATACATATAATGGTATAATAATAATAAATTATATATATATATGTATATATATGTATATATAAACATACAAAACAAGTCTGACAGACTCGTTACAGAAAATAAACAGATTTCTGTTCATACATGAATAGTATTTGTTTTATGTTTAATTATTACTATGCTCTATTTGAAATATTGAGCATACCCCCTTCGTATCAGGTGTGACTTTAGTATGAGAAGTTAAACTCTTTTTATACCGACATATTATAATTCTTTTTCCATAGATTATATATATATATAAACAATAGAATGCGATATTCCAATGACCACTTCTTTGGGGGTTTTTCAAAAGATCCATAAAACTTTACAGACCGTTTCGTCTACACATGAACAACAAAATATAGATATTGTGCGACTCTTCAGAAGTCCAAAAATCGTGTCCAGAAACATCAGAAGAAAAAAAAAACTAACAACAAAGGAACAACATCACTCACATTGAGTGTTGTTGTTTCTGTTATCGTTTGTTGTTTTTTTTGTTTTTGGACACGATTTTTGGACTTCTGAAGAGATGAGTGTATGAAAAATCCAGGATATATATATATATATATATATATATATATATATATATATATATATATATATATATATATATATTTGGTTGTTCCTGTGTAGACGAAACGGTCCATTAAGTTATATGGATTTTTTTCGATAAAGGAATAAGAATTTGTCATTGGAATTTAGCATTTTATTGTTTATTTATATATGCTCTGGTTTTCAAAAATTAACATCCATCGAGCTTTAACCTTGAAAGTTTGGCTATTAATAATAAATATATACACAAATTATATATATATATATATATATATATATATATATAATGTGTGTGTGAGGTTAGTGGGTGAGAATCCCAGCAGAATGCTCAATTATTAAGAAAAATTCAAAAATAAGAGCATAATATTTATTTATAAATGTATTACAGAAGATCAGAACAACATCCGTATTGTCGGTTTCAAATCGAAACACATAAACAGAGGCTGAAGAGAGTTTGGCATAGGAGACCAACTATAGGTCCCCTTTGTTTGGATTTGAAACCGACGGTCCCGATGTTGTTCTGATCTTCTGTAATACATATTAATTAAATATATATGTGTGTGTGTGTGATGTATATGCATATTATGTCAATTCTAAAATGTTGTCCCACTAAAAATCTTTTTATTTTTTTAGGGTATGAGGGTATTTTTTTATTTTTTTAGGATATTTTCACAAATCTAAAGCTTTTATCGTTTTTATTTTTTATATTTTTTGTTATATTTTATTTTTATTCTCTTTTAAAAAAAAACAAAAAAACTTTTTAAGTTTTTCTTTATATTCACACCGCCATTAAAAAAAAAAATCCTTAATATTTTTTTTAATAGTTCAGAATCCTGGTATATTTTGATAACAAACAAGTTTCTGTCAGTTTTTTTTTAATTGAAAATTTACTCAGAACATGATTCTATGACAATATTAAACTATGGTAGCACAGAATAGTCACAATTTTGACATATGGGTGCTTCATGAAGCTTATTTTAACTATGGTTTGTGCACTCAAACCTCAAAATCGATTGCCTTATGTGCTGCTGTAGTCTCATACAAAGGCAGGCAAGATTGCAACAACATTCGTCCCAATATCAAAACTAATATCAAATATTAAACTGAATATGAGATGATGATGATGATGATGGGGTTTTTTTTTTACCGTTACTCATAATCATATTGCAATTTTCTTACTAGTTGTTCAAATCTACTATTTATTATTATTGCTTCCCATATTGTAGTTAATCTTATACTAGGTCTACTTAGGAGGCCATTGTCGGCCAACATATACGCTGCTTCTTTACACCTGCAGAAAGTCGGAGATTACATCGACTCAAATGTTGAGAATAGTCGTCCGAATAATCCAAATAGTACATACGTGTTTGTTGTCAAAATACATTGCGATTCTAAGAGCTTAATACTATCGGCCTACTCACTCCTTATATTGGACTATTTAATAAAATAGTGCAACACTTTTTTGCCCATCTGTGTGAATATAACTAAGTGTCGCTTTTCCTATCACTTTTTAAATCCATGACAATTTTTCCGATCTCCTGTTTGACAAACTCCGAACTAAATTTGTGATGTTTTGCAATTTTTTTAGGTGAGGATTGATAATT
The DNA here is from genome assembly GCA_963556195.1 of Sepiola atlantica. NCBI lineage: Eukaryota > Metazoa > Mollusca > Cephalopoda > Sepiida > Sepiolidae > Sepiola > Sepiola atlantica. The sequence continues at coordinate 83,815,104 of OY744518.1, forward strand.
TGGATTATTTTGGATTATTCGGACTACTGTTCTCATCTTGGTTGTTATATTATCAAAATTTCAAACTGACACCTTTTATTTAAGCCACATGTGGGGGGTGTAGATTGTTCTCATTCTATCAGCCATGACTAGGTAGAGGTGTTAATGTTATGTTATAATAGTTATTATTGCCTGTAATAAGAATAAAATTCACACTTCTGCCCGGTTGTGGCTAACAGAACGAGGACAATCTACCGTCGTGGATTAAATAAAGGGTTCAGCTCAAACGTCCGTACAGGTTTCCAAGTTTGACATAAAGATTCCTAAGTTCAAAAAGAGGTACCTGAAGAAGGCCGGAGGTTACATCAGCCGAAACGTTGTGAATACAACAACACAGATGAGAATAGTATTTCAAATAATCCAACTAATACATGTATACATTTTCCGATCACTTTTTAAATCCATGACAATTTGTTTGACAAACTCTGAACAAAATGTGTGACGTTACTGTGTTTGCAAGATGTGTGTTTTTTTTTTATTAATATCATTTTCCTTTAAATGAATTTTTTTTTATTGTGCCATTCTGTAAATGCAAGGAAAATATTAGGTTGGCAACTAAGTTCCCGCCATATTTTTTTTATTTAAATTTAAAAATAAAATTTAATTTAATTAATTTAATTTAAATTTAAAAATAAAATTTAATTTAATTAAAATTTAGAAATAAAATTTAATTAAATTAATTTAATTTAAAATTTAGAAATAAAATTTAATTAAATTAATTTAATTTAAAATTTAGAAATAAAATTTAATTAATTTAATTTAAAAATAAAATTTAATTTAATTAATTTAATTTAAATTTAAAAATAAAATTTAATTTAATTAATTTAATTTAAATTTAGAAATAAAAAAAATAACAGCTAATCAATCAATAATTTATTCTCCTTTGTTGTTTATAACTTCCCAGTAAGATTTTCAATTCCTCGTTGGTAAAAATCAAAAAGCCCCCCCCCCCCAAAAAAAATAAAAACAATAATAAACAGAAATTAACTTAAATTAACTCGAAAAAAAAAAAGATTCCGAAACATCAGAAACTTAGAATGTCAGGTTGTAACAAAAGTTTTGTCCGTTTTTAAAACTCAGCCAAAAAAAAAAAGAATTTTTATTTTCTAAAACAGTAATATATTTTCGCAAAAAAATTTACAAATCAAATTTACAATTGGGTTAACAGCCTAAAAAGTGCCACTCGGCACTATTCTCAAACAAATTATTGCGTAAAACCATTATATTTAATAAAGAAAATAACAACTAATCAATCAATAATTTCCAAGATTTCCAATTCCTCGTTGATAAAAATTTTTTTAAAAAACCCAAAAATAAAAAAGCCCCCCAAAATAAAAAGCCCCCCCCCCAAAAGAAATAAAAAGCCCCCCCCCCCCAAAAAAAAAGCAACCCAAAAAATAAAAACAAAAAAAGGTGTCGAAAATGTTAATTTTCCTTCACTTTACATTCCATTTTAATGATCTGAAAATAAACAGAAATTAACTCAAATTTTTTTAACTCAAAAAAAAAAAATTACGAAATACAATTCTCGAAAAAAATAGATTCTAAAATTTGAAAATGCAATAGATTCCAAAATTAATTTTAAAAATGACGGGAACTGAGTCGCCAAGCTAATATAATAAACATAATAAACGAGTTCTTTTCGTGAAGAATCCGGCAATGAAAAACTACTGTAAAACATCAGAAAATTAGATACAATGTCAGGTTGTAACAAAAGTTTTGTCCGTTTTGAAACCCTCCCCTTCTCAAAAAAGAATACAAAATGAAAACCTGTCTATTAGAAAGAAAACATCCAATGGACGGTTTTTACTTTTGTATTCTTTTTTTTATTTTATTAATTTTTATTTTTATTAATTTTTATTTTTATTAATTTTATTTTTTATTTTATTAATTTTTATTTTATTAATTTTTATTTTGTTAATTTTTATTTAATTAATTTTTATTCTATTAATTTTTATTTTGTTAATTTTTATTTTATTAATTTTTATTTTTATTAATTTTTATTTTTATTAATTTTTATTTTATTAATTTTTACTTTATTAATTTTTATTCTTATTAATATCTTAGCAGTAAGTCTCATATTTATTGATATGATACGTGAAAGATCTATTGAAAAAATAAACCGATAATTGTCTTCGATTGTTTTTGTTCATCCTCTTTCACCATTCTGGTTTTCTGCATTGCTATCAGCCTTCATAAATACCAACATACTTATTTACCAGCAATGCTTTAATCAAACTACCATTCTTATATATATATATATATATATATATATATATATATATATATATATATATATATATATATATATATATAAATAAAATGTATGATGAGAATAAAAATTGGAAAAAGAACAATATTTATTGAATCATCAAATAGTTTGAACAAGGAATATATAAATATAAATAAACTTTTACCCTTCCTTAACCCATGAATTTTCAAAAAATGCAAGCTTTTATCTTCAGAGGAGATGATATTCCTATAATCTCCTCTGGAGATAAAAGCTGGCATTTTTGAAAATCCATGGGTTAAGGAAGGAAAAAAAGTTAATTTATATTTATATATTTCTTTGTTTAAACTATTTGATGATTCAATGAATATTGTTCTTTTTCCAATTTTTATCCTCATCACTCATCGCATTTTATTATTGCTCTACCTCGTATATTGAGCACTGACTTTTTAAGATAGGATTAATTTAAAGATATAATTTTTATCTTTATTGTTTCTCCATTTATATTTATATTAAAATCTCATAATATATATGAATATATGAATATACAGATGAAATTCTTTTAACTATTTCGTCAGATAAACAAAAGTATATCCTTTGTGAATTCACTTTTTACCATTATTTCTGAACGATCGAAACCTGTGGAAATTCCACAGATATATCCTTCATCTGTTGTATATAGCTGCCATGCTTTAAAATAATTCCATTCTATGAACATCCAGCAGAAACTAAGACCCCACGATCTTATTGTACCACCTTTGTCCAAACAAAACTTATCTAAGTGCTCGGGTTAATGTAGTTCCAGAATATATCTGGTTATGGGAGTCTATCTCCAAACCCCTTGTAGGAGTTTCTGACATATTTTCATTCTATGGACGTCCGGCGCGAGTCTATCTCCAAAACCCTTGTAGGAGTTTCTGACATATTTTCATTCTATGAACGTCCGCCACGAGTATCTCCAAAACCCTTGTAGGAGTTTCTGACATATTTTCATTCTATGGACGTCCGGCGCGAATACAAACCCCATGATATTGTACCATCAGAACAGATACTACACTTTGAAATATTCATTTGCAGAAAATATTTTTTTAAATTACATTTTAAGACAAATTAGGCACAAGGCCATCAAAAGTGTGGGGAAAAGGGGTCCGTTCGTTATCCTTGTTCTAAAGTGATAAAAATGTCTACCCTGCTCTTAACTAGAATCATCTCAGTCACCATAATACCACATTTACTCTTAGGGGGCCGTCCTATTTAAGATATCCTAGCTCCAAGAAAGTGTATTTCATTTAGAGTTTCACGTTCGACACAATAGTGACATCAGATGAAATTTAAAAAGTTACTTTTTTCTTACATTGCATCTTCGGCGATCGGGCTATCCCATCTTTTAAAAAGGGGTGGAGGGTGATGATGTACGTATTATTATCATAGAAATTAATCCAGTTTTTCCTTACGTTTATCTACAGCGGTCTATTTTTAAGCTGATTAGGCAATTTGTTCCAAAAACATAGTGCTCTATTTTTAAGCTGATTAGGCAATTTGTTCCAAAAACATAGTGCTCTATTATAATAAAAAATATTTTGTTACAACCTGGTATTAGTTGACAAAAAAAAAAAAAAATAATATCATGCGTTTATAGAACGGCCACTGCATCTTGCTCATCAACAACACGACAATAAGATCAGCATTCTAAGATGGCTGTCATTTTTCTTTTTTCACATTTTTTACAATGTTTGGAAGTGTGGCTTCAATTGTAGTGGTAGTAGTAGTAATAGTAGTAGTAGTAGTACTATAGGGACTCTTAGACTAGATAGTCTAAGAGTCCCTATTGATTTCGCTTGGTATTCACTCAAATGTTGGACAAAATTGATTGCTGGTCTTAACTTGTATTTCTTCCCTATAAATTTGAACTTTTGTCTAAAGTTTTTGTCAGACATTTTTTTTTTATTATTGACAATGGTGAATTATAGTTAACAAGAATAAAATAATACAAAATAATTGTTACCAAAGGCAATAAAAGTTACTTTTCTACTTACCTTCATAAATCTTCTTTTTGTGTGTTACAAAAGTATAAGCGAATTCGGAATAGCGGTGACTAAGAAAAATAGAGTTATCTCCCTCAGATCGGTTACTGCTTATACAAGAGCGCCATAAAAACACTTTAAAACACACACACAAAAAAATGATCCAGGAAGGTAGAAAAATAACTTTCATTTGTTGACTTTTGTTTTTCAACCCTTTTTTTTTCTGTTAACTATTCGTGACAATCGCCAAACGTTGAATTTAAGTTTGATTTAAAAAGAAAATTATAATTTTATTTCAGCTCACAACAGTTTAAAGTGAACATTCAATGTCATCCAAAATTTGGGGAAAACGAAGCGAAAAAAAAGTGAGATATTCCAGTAGTACCTATACTACAATTGAACCGAAGTGTGTTTACACTCAAATGAATCACATTGCCTTTTTCAGATATAAGAATATATATTTTTTCCGAACCATCTTCAGGTGATATTGTATGATTGTACCGACATATATGTGTATGCAATTATTAGGTCGAATATATATATATATATATATATATATATATATATATATATATATATATATTGGTGAACGTATACAACACTCCCGCCCTCCTTAATTTTTTATTTTATTTTAAATTCTTTAAAAAAGATTTGCATTAAATGTTAATATAATTTTTTAAAGCAAACTTGTTCGATTTTTAGAGGGGTGTTAAGTTTGCTATGTAAGCATCATGTGAAACTAGAAAAATGTAACCCGTTGGGTCACTCATTGAGCTCGGGTTAGATTCTTTGGATCAAGAAAATGTGAGTTTGCAAAGCCAGTTAATTTTTTTTTTAATAAAAAGACAACATCCAAAATCACTCTATTTCTGTTCGCTATATCTCCTCTCTTTCACTCCTTTTTCTCTCCAGCTATGGGTTAAATATTATTAATACTTGTGACGATATTCCCTATTGTTTAAAATTGACTATTCAAATATTTTGCTTATTAGTTAGTTTTATTACCTTAACCTGTTAATAAACCGTCTAATGTTTACTTTAGCGTTAACCCACCACTTACTCCCGGTTACCAGTGACACTAATCCCTTTTGAAAATTAAGTGTTAACCTGTCCCGGAAGTCACGTATCTCCAGTAAAGAGGTATTTAACTTCCAGTACCCAGCTAACACGAGTCACCTTTACCTCAATTCCGAGCGCTCTAACCTGTGAGGCTGATTCAAACCGTTACACGATAAGTAAAGAAATAAATCCGGTGCTTATGCATATCAACCCTGACATTGAAATATTTAAAGAATGTATAAACCTTATTATGTACTTACGTGTTAGCTGTAAATAAGATTGTGCAGAAAAAATTACGCAAAATCATCCAGTAGTTATTAAATTATAAGAAAAAGAAGAAAAAAATGATTTTACGTACATTTTGACATTTTTGTAAACAATGGAGACCCCCAAACCCGAAATCGTGAAAATATGAGTTATCGTCCTTGACCACTGGAAAATCTAAGATACAAAATGGTGGAAATATCTACCGAGTGATAAAATCGTTTTTTTTTTAATTTATAATTAAATAAATACTGGATGAATTTGCATAATTTTTGGTGTACAGTCTTTTTTTCATCTACCACGTAAGTACATAACAAAGTTTATACATTTCTTTAGCTATTTTATTTTTAAGAGCGGTCTAACATGTCAGGGTTGATAAGCATAAGCACCATAAATCCTGTCAAATTAAGCGGACAACCAGAGTCAGCCGTCTTAACAGTGTGCAACATATCACGTAGATAGGAACTTATAGATATAAAGAGTGAGTACTCGAGAGAGAGAGAGTGTGTGTGTGTGTGAGTGTGTGTGTGTGTGACTCCAAAATATACCACCCATTGAATCTTTAATAAAATTTCACAATCCTATCTGCAATTCAATCATAAAAGATTAACGTATAACATATGTCGAATACCATGCCATGTTCATTTACGGTAAATGCCGCATGCGTAATGTCTTTACGCCACTTACATGGAATATCATTTTTTCGGTTCTGGGTTTGCTTTTATTTGTTTATCGGCATATCAACCCTTTTGGGGTTATTCCATGCCGGAACACAAAACTTATTGTACACGACGAATAATATACGAATTGGTGTCTCAATTAAATTTAATTAATTACTTATTATTGTAAATAAGAAAAAGAATTTTAAAAGAACAAATAAATAAGAAATAAAAAAAAATGTTTGGTTTGGTGAGAAAAGGATCGATTGTTTCTTTTCATTCTTCTTTTCTTTATTTTTAATCGATATTCATTCGTTCTTTTTTTCTTTTTTATAATGAATAATTAATTCGCTTTAACGTAAAAAAAATAATAAATTTCTAAATGCAAAGTTGGTATAGTCGGAGGAGGGGGTCAATTGTGACTTCATACCTTTTCCAGCGGATTTAGTACATAAATGACCTGTTGTCATTGACCACACTAGATCTGACAGGATTTGAACTCGCCATAACCAATTTCATAGTCCATGACGGTATCTGTTCACGCATCACCATGACTTTTTTTTATCACGTTTATTTTTAATTGCCAAAATTGTGACTTTTTTTCTCACGTTTATTTTTAATTGCCAAAATTGTGACTTTTTTCTCACGTTTATTTTTAATTGCTAAAATTGTGACTTTATTTCTCACGTTTATTTTTAATTGACAAAATTGTGACTTTTTTCTCACGTTTATTTTTAATTGACAAAATTGTGACTTTATTTCTCTGATTTTATTCCTGTTCCGTGTTTTGTTTTTTCTTAAAAATTATTTGTTTTTTCTTAAAAATTATTTGTTTTTTCTTTTAAATTTAAATTTCAAGAAATTAAATCTTTTAACTTCTGATTTCTGTTCTCCATTCGATTTTTGTTGTCAAACATTTTAAAACCAAATTTTGAATAAAATATCCAAATTTATAGGGGGAGGTAATCATGCAGTATGGTTAACAGACGAGAAATCGGATGTATATATATATATATATATATATATAAACTTTTACCAAACACATTAAAATTAAAAATTTTAACCGATCTGTATAATTTTAAAGTGTAGAAATTGATTGTAACATTCCTTATCTCTGAATTTGGAATCATTAATTTTACTGAACCGAATACAAAAAAATCAAGCATGGCATCACTTTATTTCTGAGATGGTCGGTAATTTCAGGCTTAAAAGATAGTTAAAAAAAAAAAAAACTTACCCTACCACTAACCTTAACGGGAGGGAGCTTGTCAGTCGGACTTAGAGTTAATTGGATGGTAAATCATTTCTTGTTTTACTTTTTTTTTTTAAGAATGAATCACCAGCAACAATTGAGGATGAATCTCGTGCACTTCCGGTCGTTCATGTAACTGCTACACAGCCATTTTTATTTTGTGTGAAAAAAAGAGAGAGATTTCTACGAAATCTAATTTTGAAATTTTTAAAAACAAAAGACTTTTAAACAGTTTCAGAACGTTTAAAGTATACAGGTCGGTAGAAAATTAAATTTTAATGCGTATGGTAAAAGTTTTGTTTTTTGGATATCTCATATCTGTTACCGATGCCGCAAGATTACCGTTTTTTGTCGTAATAAAGTGTCCGAATCCTTCCGATACACCATTTTAAAAATGTAGTGATATTTGCCTTTACATGTTCATTGATATTGTTGTGAAAGATATCTTTTTATTATTATTATTATTATTATTATTATTATTATTATTCCTTGTTTGATATGCTATGAAGTAAACCTGGAAACACAAAATATAAGAAATCCACGTCGTAACAATAACTGGGTGTTCTATCCACATGGGCCTATGGCTTTCCTTGATTCTTCCTCTGCAAAAACAAATGTTCTTTCATCATTACTTTTATAAAAGAAAAAAAAATGTTTAACATATAGCTAAACGTTATTATTGTCGACATAAATTATTTTAAAGGAAATACAGTTGGGAAATCAGCCCAAAACAAATTATTTTTTTGGCTAAGATCAAAGTGTAGTATCTGTTCTGATGGATACTGCAACCATACTGGTATTGTCTTGTCCTTCGGGGCTTGACTTACGCCGGTCAATGGGTCTGTCCTGTGCAGTTCTAGGAGGTCCACCCTCCCAGGCTTTGCCTCCCCTCTTTGGGGAGGAGTAAGTTTATTGCTTACTGTCTGAGGCGCCCCTACCGGGGAATGCCGACAGGGCTTCCCAGGCAATTTTTAAATGGCCAGAGTGCTCACCTCTCGGGCACTGGCTTTTCAAACCCCACTTTCCTGACCCGACCTTGGGTCACATCTTACTTATGGGAGTAGGATAAAAACTGGCCTTGTGCCTAACTCCTGGAGAGGAGTAAATCAATACTCATTTGTGGTGTATTTGCATTAAAAATGGTTGCTTCTTGACAAACACTCCCCAGTAAATATGCTAAATAAAATTCTAATTTTTGAAAATACATACTTGCTATGGTGGAAAAAACGTTAACCAAATTTTACGGAAAACAGTCCAGTAGTTTTTTTTTGTTGTTTTTTTTTTTTTAAGATATTCAATTTATCGTATTTCTGTCATCATATACATTCCACTAAATAGGAATTCACCATTTGCACCAAAAGTGATTACTCCCCTTGATATAAAAAAAAAAACATGGCGGCTCTGAGGTCATCTAATGATTCGAAGAAAAAAAAAGTAATTTCTTAAATAATTTCAACAAAAAAAAACTACTGGATTGATTACCATTTTTTCTTCTTTTTTATCATAACAAGTAAATATTTCCAAATATTAGAATTTTATTTAGTGTATTTACCGGAGGGTATTATGTCAAGAATCACCAAAAAGTTGATATTTAATAAAAGTCATAATCATTTTAAACACTGTAATTATTGGTTGTGAGTAAAGTATCTGGAGCTTACTTCCTGTCGATAATCAAGATGTCTGACGCCTTATTACTTTACTCACAACCAATAATTACGGAACTTAAAATGCTTAGAACTTCTATCAAATAGTATTTTTTTAAATGTAACGCAAATACGTCACAAATGAGTAGGTAAACCAAAATAAATTGTTTTGGGCTAATTTTCCAACTGTATTTACGTACAAATAATTTATGTCGGTAATAGTAACGTTTACTATGTTAAATTACATCCCAGTATGGGATAGGTATGCAATCTATTTGAAAAGAAAGGAAAACAACCCTCTCCAAGTTTTTCTTTATAAAATGGAAAATAAATCCCTTCAAGTAAGAGAATAAGAGAGAAAACAGTAATGAAAAACAGCAAAACAGTAATGAAAAACAGAAAAAACAACAAAATAGTAATGAAAAACAGAAAAAACAGCAAAATAGTAATGAAAAACAGCAAAACAGAAAAAACAGTAATGAAAAACAGAAAAAACAGCAAAATAGTAATGAAAAACAGAAAAACAGAAAAAACAGTAATGAAAAACAGAAAAACACAGTAATGACATCTGAACCAAAAGAAGAACAAAAATAGTTTTTTAAAATATCTTTAAAAAAAAAAATGTGAAAAAGAAAAAAAAAGAAGATATTTTCTGTAAAAGAGAAGAAAAGAAAAATGGCGTGTCCTTGTTGACTTGTGCTTCTCCACGAGGACAAAGTTAGACACAAGGTCGATTTTTAAATGCGTGGAAAATCCAGCTCCTCAAAAAGAGTCACTCTGGATTGGGTTGGCATTCCCTCGTAAATAAGGCTGCCCCAGGCGATTGTCAATAAACCTACCCCCCCCCCCTCCAAAAGGAGGGTGACCAAACGCTTCTGATCCGAACTAAAAAACTGGATCAAAAGGTAATATAGCAAAATGGTGCATTTGCTTATTTTCAAAGTAAACCACACATTTTCATCTGTAATTTGATTTTCGTTTCATATATCATTATTATTATTCCATATCTATACAATAAATCGATCGGCCATTGATACCTGCGATTTCACAGAGTCATGGGATATTTCGCCTGCTGAGCTAAAAATACTACGTGTATAACCTGGTGGTATTTTTAGCCCAGCCAGCGAAATATCCCGTGCCTCCGTGAAATCGCAGGTATCACTGGCCGATCGAATTATTGTATAGTATGAAATGGAATTTAAAAAAAATATATATGATGCTCTTACAAATATAATTGAGCACTCTGGTTTTATTTCTCTCATAACTCAGCCTTATACTACATATATACTATATATATATATATATATATATATATATATATATAATAATCCAGGTAAAACATCCACAGGGTAGTAATCCAAAGAATTTTAACCGGGTTTATAAAAAGTGCTCAATATCAAATAGAGCTTTTATATATGATTATTTTTATTTACACAGACATGTACAAAATCTGCGACACTGGCATGTCGATGTTATCAATCAACAGTTATTATAAACTGAGATCTTATCAGGCAGAGTTAGAATCCGATCTTAACCTTAGATCATATTTTGGAAAGAAACTAGATCGGATTCTAACTCTGCCTGATGAGATCTCAGTTTATAATAACTGTTGATCGATAACATCGACATGCCAGTGTCGCAGATTTTGTACATGTCTGTGTAAATAAAAATAATCACATATATATATAATGTATATCCTATCGTTTAGTCTCGTAAGACAATGGATACCCCATGTAAGGTTGCCTGTGTAGAGAGTCAACTGTGAAGCAAGGGTTGCGTAATTATTAACCACACCTCTCCTGAATCGACACTGCTTGATTCTAGTGGCAAGGAGAAGTCCAGAACGACTGGAAACAATGCAGAGAGCTTTCCCACATACAGCACCTGGTATCCCCAATGCCAATGGTCACCCATTTTAGTACTGACCAGTCTCAACATTGCTTAATATATATATATATATATATATATATATATATATATATATATATATATATATAAGTTAATCCAACAAAAGATATAAGAGGCAACTAATATCCTTAATTAGTGAACATCCGAATAAAACTGAAGCTCAATATACTGGATAGAGCATTAATAGCATAATATAAAATGAAATAATAAAATAAGGTGTGAATCAAATTTTATTAGAATTCAATTTTCAGGCAAAGTACCTTAAAGTCCTTAACTCATAAGTTTTCAAACATAATTCTTCTCCTCAGAGGACCATTACCGCAGTGACATCACTGCAAGTAATAAAATAAAACTTTGAAAATATATAAAAATATATAAAAGTATATAACACATCAAATATATCAGCCCAAAACATACTTTTTTGTTAAAGCTATACAGTTCATCCAGTTCATACAATTTAAAACATATTCAGGAAAGATATCCAAGCGGTTGATTGAAAATTGATCCAGGTGGTGAATGTTAGTCCAAAAACGAAGAAATTATCCAGGCGGAAAACCTGTCCGCAATCGATGCAGTACTTTGTCTGAAAATTGAATTCTAATAAAATTTGATTCGCACCTTATTTTATTATTTCATTTTATATTATGCTATATATATATATATATATATATATATATATATATATATATATATATATATAATATAGGTATATGCAGGTATAAAACACTTTAATATTTAAGAAATATTTATAGTTAATGCTCCTTTAAGATTGAATAGTCTAAATAGTAGAGCCCTGTTTGGAATTACAAGATTGTTGTCATCCTGCGATGAAGTTCCGCTCAAGTGTTGAACACTATCGACACCATGACACTTGTCCCTGCCTCTTGCGTAAGTGTACATTAATTTTAATTACTGTCTGTGGTGATTTCTCGTGGGCTTGAGCATTAGGCTCATGATTCTAGGCTGAATCTACGAACTGTGTTCGAGCCCATGCAACTGCTACTCCTGCACTGATGAGGGTAGAAAACTCGAAGTGACGTCGTCTGTAGGTATAAAGTAGGTATAAAACACTTTAATATTTAAACAATATTTATAATATATATAGATATATATATATATATATATATATATATGAGGATAAAATACACAATATATCATAAAATGAAATGTCGTGGAGACAGGATGTGTGAAAAAAGACAAAAGGAAAAACAAATTAAACACAGGAATAAATCATCTAAAAACGTTTTTGATGATTTATTCCTGTGTTTAATTTGTTTTTCCTTTTTTCACACACACATATATATATATATGTGAGTTTTATTATTTTTGCTTTTGGCCTTTCCTTCTGATGAGTTACACTCATAGAAAAAAACCAAGTTATATAACTTTGTATTTTGGTTGTCTAGGTGTTGATGAAATGGTCTGTCAAGAAATGAATAAAAACATGGTTACTGGAATCTAACTTTCTATTTTATATATATATATATATATATATATATATATATATATATATATATATTATTTGTGGTGATTATTCTTTTCTTATCTGATGAATATTTTAAATCATTATATTTTACACACATCAATTATTGAACGTGGCACACACCCAATATGATGCATTTAACCCTAACACCCAATATGATGCATTTAACCCTAACACCCAATATGATGCATCTACTTTTGAGTCATTTTAGTAATCCAACTGTAAATCCTGCGGCAAAGCTTAAAAAAAAAAGGAGTCTGAATATAATGAACAGTGATATGATTTTTGTTTCACACGTCATAAATAATAAATAAATGTCAAATAATCACAGTTGAAAAAAGTACAAATATTCCATTTTACAGCACAGCCCTTTTTTTTATTTAAAAAAAATTTTTTTTACCACTTTCCTGATGAAATGAAGTTGTTCAACATTAATTTTAGAGATTCCTAAAAAAAAAACATGCAGCTCGGCACTATTTCAAAACATCTTTTATCATTGCATAAGACCATTATGTTTATTATTATTTATTTATTTTTTACAACACGCTAAATGCTGAAAAAAAATTAGATTATATTGATTTTTTTAGGTAAAAGTACAGAATAGTTAACAGTCGAGAAATCGTAAACAAAATAAAAACAACACCAACTAACATACTAAACGCGGTAAAATTTAATTATCTACCAACCTGTATACTTATAACGTGCTGAAACTGCTTTTAAGTTTGTTTTTTGTTGTTTGTCTTTGAGGTTGTTTTTTTTCAAAAAAATTATTTTTAAGCTATCATTCTGATACATGAGAAAAGAAAATTGCGACTTGACGCTTAACTGATAAAATAGTTTTTAAAAAAAATGACTTTCCCAGCCACTAACCCTAAGTCGAGGGGCTTGCACTCGAACTTAGGGTTATTTATAGGGTAAGTCATTTCTTTCCTTTTTTTTTTTTCAAGAATGAAGCTCTCCACCCCCTCCTCATTCTAAACAGCTAAGCGACGGCCGCGATTTTTTGTTCTTGTATGTCGTAAAGATAGCTTTGAACGAAATTAAATTTTGAAAATAAAACCCCCAAAAACTTAAAAGCAATTTCAACACGTTAAAAAATATATTGGTCGGTTGATAATTAAATTCTACTGCGTTTGGTATGAGTCATTTGTTGTTATTTTTCGTTTACGATTTCTCGACTGTTAACTATACTGCATTTTTATCCATTTTTAATATGGCCGATATAAACAAATTGAGCTAAACGAAAAGGGGAATAACTCTGTTCATATGAAGTCACAGGGGAGATAACGCACTGTCGCCTTACAATTTCTTTTATTAAATCAAAAAAAATAAAAATCGCTTTTATTTGTATTTGTATTTACTACAAGCTTATCTCCCTTTTTGACATAATACAACCATATTTGTTTCCTTTAGTGTTACTTTATTTATATCGGCCATATTTAAAATTCAACAACACACTTTTTTTTTACATTAAATATAATGGTCTTATGCAATAATATTTTTTTTAGGGGGGTGGGGGATTTCTCTAAAATAAATGTAAACTCCAAAAGCAACAAGTAAAAGCAAACGCATTGTTGGCAACACAAACGTCCATTAACTGATGACGACAAGGGAAGTAACTCTTAACCTAATCAGGGGAGATAACTAACAACACGTGCTACAATGACGTTTGTTGGTTTCACTTTCTCCCCATTTTTTTTTTTTTTTGTGTTTCTTTTTCTTGAAATCTTACGCACTCCTTACAAAATGTATATCATAAAATCTGTTACGTTTTTTTTTGTTTTGTTTCAGAAATTCAAAGTTGATTGATATCCCCTACTTTTCAGTGAATAAAAATTATCCTACATATCAAATGTATTCAAGCCTTTTATTCAGCCGCACAGTCTCCGAACTCCTAGTCTCCATTTTGTTGGTTTTTTTTACTGTATTTGGTAATTTTATAGAATCACTTCCGTCTCCAATCGGGTGTTTTGGGTTTTTCTAAAAACTGAATCTTGTCACGGTTTCCTCTTGTTTACAATCAACCGATCCTAAACTCTTTAAACGTTGACGTTATCCACGCCCACAAAAACACGTTAGCCCACAAAAACACGTTAGCCCACAAACAAACAGCCTCTGCCTTTCAAGATGGCGTATATTTTTTCTGCTTTTCACTAACGACCTTCGAGTGAGAGTTTCAATTATCCCCCCCCCCCCCCGATTGAATCGGCACACCAAACCTTAATGCTTGGTTAATATTAATTGTAATACGGTGAGCTAACACATCATGTAAATTAAACCGTATTTCTATGAGCCCGCAATTTACTATCATGTCATTTAATATCTGACAAAACCCGCAGCTGTTGACCGCCATCTTTGTAAATATGATCAGGCAATTTTTGCCTACCTCTCGGGCGCTAGCTTTTCAAACCCCACTTTCCGACCCGACCTTGGGTCACATCTTACCTTGTGGGAGTAGGATAAAACTGGCCTTGTGCCTAACTCCTGGAGAGGAGTAAATAATACTTGGCCTTTTGGCTAAGATCTGTTCCGATGGATACTGCACGCCTGTCCTGTGCAGTTCTAAGAGGTCCACCCTCCCAGGCTTTGCCTCCCCTCTTTGGGGAGGAGTAAGTTTATTGCTTACTGTCTGAGGCGCCTCTACCGGGGAATGCCGACGGGGCTGCCCAGGCAATTTTTAAATGGCCAGAGTGCTCACCTCTCGAGCGCTGGCTTTTCAAACCCCACTTTCTCGACCCGATCTTGGGTCACATCTTACTTGTGGGAGTAAGATAAAACTGGCCTTGTGCCTAACTCCTGGGGAGGAGTAAATAAAACCCTCCCCTCACCCAACCCACCTAATAAACTGGTATTGTCCTGGCCTTTGGGTCTGGATTTACGCCGGTCTATTGGGGGTTGTCTGGTCCTGTGCAGTTCTAGGAGGTGCACCCTCCCAGGCTTCGCCTCCCCTCTTTGGGGAGGAGTAAGTTTATTGCTTACTGTCTGAGGCGCCTCTACTGGGGAATGCCGACGGGGCTGCCCAGGCAATTTTTAAATGGCCAGTGTGCTCACCTCTCGAGCGCTGGCTTTTCAAACCCTACTTTCCTGACCCGATCTTGGGTCACATCTTACTTGTGGGAGTAAGATAAAACTGGCCTTGTGCCTAACTCCTGGGGAGGAGTAAATAAAACCCTCCCGTTTACCCCGCCCAATAAATCGGTATTATCCGGGCCTTCGGGTCTGGATTTACGCCGGTCTATCGGTTGTCCGTCCTGTGCAGTTCTAGGAGGTGCACCTTCCCAGGCTTTGCCTTCTCACCCTTTGAGAGAGGGTTAGTTTATTGCTAATCGCCTGAGGCGCCCCTACCGGGGAATGCTGACTGGGCTGCCCAGTCAATTTTTAAATGGCCAGAATGCTTAAATTCTCGAGCGCCGTTTTTTTCCCACTTTCCCGACCTTGTGTCACATCTTACCTTGTGGGAGGAAGATAAATAGAACCCTCCCAAACCTTTTGGTCAAGATCAAAGTGTAGTATCTGTTCCGATGGATACTGCACTCCATAGACTGTTATTGTCTTGGCCTTCGGGACTTGATTTATGCCGGTCTATGGGACGGTCCTGTGCAGTTCTAGGAGGTTCACCCTCCCAGTCTTTGCCTCCCCTCTTTGGGGAGGAGTAAGTTTATTGCTTACTGCCTGAGGCGCCCCTACCGGGGAATGCCGACGGGGCTACTCAGGCAATTTCTAATAGCCAGAGTGCTCACCTTCTCGGGCGCTGGATTTTCAAATCCCACTTTCTCGACCTATTGTCACATCTTACCTTGTGGGAGGAAGATAAATAAACCCTCTCAAAATCAGACTGGCAGAGTCTTTAGCATTCTGGTGTGCCTCTGTGCAGTTCTAGGTCGTCCACTTTCCCAGGCTTTACCTTCTCGCCACTTTGCGAATCGCCTAAGGCGCCCCTACCGTGGAATGCCAACAGAGCTGCCAAGGCAAGTTTTGTTTGGCCAGAATGCTCTTCCTCTAGAGTGTTGGCTTTTTAAATCTCACTTTCCTTTGAGTCACATCTTCTTGTCGTGGGAGGGGAGATTAATATTAAACCCTAATCTTAAGCCGAGCTGTGACGTCAGGGGCGGCCTAACGACCCCCCCCCACACACACACACCCAAAACCTTATAAGAATTCGATTTTAAAGGCATCAAATATGTAATGGGAAGGGGGTTAGAGCTGTGTTTGGAGATGGGAGTGATTCTATAAAAAAATATTTTCTTTTTTTTCTTTATTGTGAGTTTTTAGCATTTTGTTAGAATTGTCAGATGTTTCTTGACATTACCACCACCATCACCATCATAATCATCGGTTTAATGTCCATTTTACATGTCGGCATATGTTGGACGGCTTTAAGAAAATTGCTTTACAAACTAACCTATCTCTGGCCAGGTCTTTATTTATTCCTCTTTCTCTCAAGTCCTTCCTTATCACTTCTTCCCATGTTTTCTTTTGCCTACCCCCTGTCAATTGACCCTGTTACCTCAACTGTTCTACATCTACTGACCCAAGAACTCTCATCGATTTTTTAACATTCAGAAGCACCTTGGCTCCAGTGGAAAACACTCAACCGTCTGAGAACAGAGAATCGGGCGATCAGAAGTTGCTATGACCAGATGGGGCTACAAAACTGACCCAACCATTTGTGAATGTGGGAAGGAGGACCATACGATGCAACATTGCCTTGTCTGCCCTCTACTGCCCAACCGGTGCAGCTTGAAAGATCTTGCAGAGTACACCAATAATGCAAAGGACTGCATAAAAAAGTGTGAAACTGTTGTATGACCACATGACACTTTAAAGACACACAAAGAAGAATGTGGCCAAACCATCGAAGTCTCCTGTTCTGCACACATCTCCCTATACTTTTAAGACATGTTAAATCGGCCCCTAATGTAATTTATGAACGATTTTTGTTCAACACAAGGGACAAAAGAGAAATGAGTCTGTTGTGAAGTGGGTGTGAGTGGGAAGACACAAATATGAAGAAATAAATGGATGAAAACGATTCTCTGGAGATTAACAATATAAAATTATTTATTTACCAATTTTACAACTGAAAGAACTACTATGAACGTGGAGGATTTAATTGTCTATTGCTAAGCCGATTTTGGTAGCATCCTCCATTTTGAATTTTCCTGTTTGTTATCTTGTTTGGTCTATACAGGGGCAGATAATCCTGTGCAGATCAGTCATTCTTCAAAATGTTTATTCAACACTTACCCACAATAGGAGTATGTGACACAAGGTCGAAAAGTGGAATTTGAAAAGTCAGCGCCCGAGAAGGTGAGCACTCTGGCCATTAAAAATTGCCTGGGCAGCCCCGTCGGCATTCCTCAGGCAGTAAGCAATAAACTTACTCCTCCCCAAAGAGTGGAGGCAAAGCCTGGAGAATGGACCTCCTAGAATTGCATAGGACATACCCATAGACCGGCGTAAATCAAGCCCCGAAGGCCAAGACAATACCAGTCTAAATGTCTCTTGGCTAGGGTGGCGTCAACCTTTTGTTACTTCAGCATTTATGACATCATAAAGAATCTCTTCCCGATTTCTTCAACCTGCTTTAGTAGATGATGTCATCTCTTTGTGGCGTCATACAGTGTGAACGGAGAAAAATAAGATAATAGACAAAATCCACAGAGTTTTAATAGTAGATAGATAGATTATGAATACATTGTCATTATATATGCAAATCGACTTTCTTCTTGGCTTTTTGGCCAAGATCAAAGTGTAGTATCTGTTCCGATGGATACTACACCCTATAGACCGGTATCATCTTGGCCTTCGGGTCTTTATTCCGCCGGTCTGTGGGTTTGTCCTGTGCAGTTCTAGGAGGTCCACCCTCCCAGGCTTTGCCTCCCCTCTTTAAAGAGAGGGTGAGTAAATATATGTAGGATGGCTTAGTTTCTGGAATTAAGGATGTGAAAATTAATTTTTAACATGGCGCCGACTTGACAAGTTGAAGTCACGGGAAGTGGAGATGAAAGTTACCTCACTTTTTGATCACCTCTCTCCCCTCGTAAATGTGAATGTGAATTCACTTTTTGATCACCTCTCTCTCCTCGTAAATGTGAATTCATTTTTGACATTAAGCTATTTTGTAGTTTCATGTACTTTTAGTCCTCGCATTCCATGAGCGATGTTTCTGGCAAAGGGGGAAGAATTGCTTTTTTCTGTGTCGGAATCTATCCATATAACATTTATCGTTAGCTAGTTTTTTACCATAAAGTGTTTTTTGTTTTTTTAACTCCTTACATCAAGTGGCTTCATGCCTTGTCTGGAGCGATTTCCTTAAAAAAGAAACTTTAATGTTGGGCAAAAATTACTTGAAATTCACAAGAAATTCAGAAATTTACATTTTCAGGTTGAAGAGAAATCGTTTGGGGGTCAGGGGTCGAAAGTGAGATAACTCTGACCTTTATTTCTTGTTAAGTCGACGCTATATATAAACATTGATTTAACGTCTCTTGGATACAATTATACTTGCTATAAATGACTGTTTTTAATCGATTTTTTTTTACTTGAACATACTTTTAAATAAAATAATTCGTTTTGGAGGAGAAGGAAGAGGAGATGGAGGAGGAGGGTTTAATGTACATCTTACATGGTGGCATGTGTTGGACGGTTTTTAGAAATTGACTGCCAAACTAACCTATCTCTGGCCAGGTCTTTATTTATCCCTCTTTCTCTCAAGTCCAGCCTTATCACTTCCTCCCATGTTTTCTTTGGCGTTCCCCCTTTGAGCTAACCATGCTACCTCAATTGTTCTACATCTACTGACCCAATAACTCTCATCTATTCTTTCAACATGCCTATATCATCGAAGTCTTCCATTCTGCGCACATCTCTCTATACTGTCCAGATTTAATCTTCCTCTGAGGTCATCAGATCTAAGCCTGTCTTTAAGACTCACATTACACATCCATCGTATCATTCTCATATCATTTCTCTCCATCAGAGGGAGATTAAATCTTAACTAAAAAATTTTAAAAACACTATTTTCTTTTGTAAAATCTGTTCCTAATATGTAGGAAACAACTCCATTTTATTTTTTCACAAAACCTGACAAAATTTTTTAAAAAACATCTTTATTTCATTTTTTAAAATTAAATTAAGAAAAAACAACTTCTTTATCGGCTATGTATAAAACTTTTTTTTTAATTAAATTTTTAAAAAAACTTCTTTATCGGCTATGTATAAAACTTTTTTTTTAATTAAATTTTTTTTTTAAACTTCTTTATCGGCTGTGTATAAAACGTTTTCTTTTTAATTAAATTAAAAAAAAAAAAACTTCTTTATGGGCATAGTATAAAACGTTTTTTTTTATTTAATTTAAAAAAAACTTCTTTATCGGTTATGTATAAAACGTTTTTTTTATTTAATAAAAAAAAAACTTCTTTATCGGTTATGTATAAAACGTTTTTTTTAATTAAATTAAAAATAAAAACTTCTTTATCGGCTATGTAAAAAAACTTTTTGGTGCTGATATCGATCCTGAACCAGTTTTCGTGAGGTTCGACTCGGAAGCGTTCGGCTGTCCTACGCAAACGCCCGAGAGTTGACGAGCCGATTTGTACTAGATGACAATTTTGATACGGTGCTGCGTCCTATGATTTTAATGTTTTGCTTGCTGTTGTTGTTGTTGTTGTTGTTGTTGTTAGGGTTTAGGGTTAAAAATATTTATTTGATAACAGTAATTTCGCTATGTTTTGCTTGTTTTTTGTTGTTGTTTCTTTTAGAAAACAAGCAAAACATAGCGAAATTACTGTTATCAAATAAATATTTTTAACCCTAAACCCTA
Source organism: Sepiola atlantica (assembly GCA_963556195.1). Lineage (NCBI taxonomy): Eukaryota > Metazoa > Mollusca > Cephalopoda > Sepiida > Sepiolidae > Sepiola > Sepiola atlantica. Next base: position 83,835,490 of record OY744518.1, read on the forward strand.
ACCCTAACACCCTAACAACAACAAAAAAACAAGCAAAACATTAAAATCATAGGACGCAGCACCGTATCAAAATTGTCGTCTGGTACAAATCGGCTCGTCAACTCTCGGGCGTTTGCATAGGACAGCCGAACGCTTCCGAGTCGAACCTCACGAAAACTGGTTCAGGATCGATATCAGTACCAACTTTTTGTTTAGTTCAGTAAACAACTTTGGTGCTTATCCAGAATGAGATTGACATGAAAAACAAAATTAAGAAATCTTTATGATGTGACGGAAAGCACATATCGTACAAAAAAAAATCACGTAAATTGATCAAGTCGTTTTTTTTACAAAAGAAAATCAAATTTTATTGCTAAAAGACGAACGTCGATCTCTTGTCGCCATGTTTGATAAATACGGGAGATAACTCCAAAAAAACTCAAACTCTTCAAAAATAGAGTTTAAAATCAGACTTGTATACAATCGTAATTCCTACAAATTCACAATAATCGCTTAAAAATGATTTTATTTTGTAAAAAAAAACTGCTTGATCAATTTACGTGATTTTTTTGTATGATATTTGCTTTCCGTTAAGATATTTCTTAATTTGTTTTTTTCATGTCAGTCGACTTCTGGATAAGCACCACAACCTTTCCATTAAAATTGAAATTTAATATTTTGGCAAATTCATTAATCATTTTTGAATCCTACCATTGTTTCATTGTTAAAGTTTTAGAACACGTTTGATAACTGTTTGATAAATTTTAATAAACAAACTTCTTTGGCAAACCAGAATATTAACCGACCCAAAACAGGAAGTCTTATGGTGTCAGGTGGCGATTGCCGAAAAATAGCCACGTGCGTATTTTAGGTAAAAAAATAATGAAATAAAGAAAACCAGGAAAAGTTTTGTATTTTTATTTAAACTATTTTCTTTTACAAAAATAAGTAATGAAAATGGTGGTTTGATTTTGTTTAGGAAAATATAATAAGATGTCTTTGTTTTGTTTTTATATAATTTATTTTACAAACATAAGTAATCAAATAAAAAAATAATAAATAAAATAAATAAATAAAATAAGTAATCAAATCGGTGGTTTGATTTTTTGGTACTTCTGGAGTTTACGGACCGTGCTGAAATAGAAAGTCATTTTTAACATGGGGAGGGGGCTTTGTTAACTATTCTGTACTCTGACCTAAAAATTTAATAAATTAATTAATAAATTTGTGAAATTGAAACTCTCGCCGGAAGTTATATCATGGAGGAAGTTTAATAACGAGAACTACATCTGAGCCAATACCGTTTGCTGCTGACTTACTTCTGAACTTGGTCTGTTAATATTCCGGTTTGCCACTTATTTAAATGTAAAAAAAAAAGTATTTTATTTATTATTTATTTTTTTGTTTTAATGAAACATTGGACATTGAAATTGTCTTTGTGTCAGATTTTGTGAATGAATAAAATGGAGTTGTCTCCCGCACATTCGGAACAAATTCTACAAATGCGCCAAACTTGAAATAACAAGTTTGGGTGCTTGTGCAGAGACGCGTGAGTATTAAATTATCAATACTACAAAAAAAAACAGTATTATATGCTTACGCAGCAAATTTAAATAAGTATCCTCACCAAAAAGTAGGAAAAATGATCGAGTAGAATTTTAATAAAAAATAAAAATCAGTTTCATCGTATTTTGGTGAATGTCATTAATTTATTATTTGTTAATATGACAGACTGAGTTATCTCCCCCTGAATTTCGTGTTTTTCGCTCGAATCAATGGCCGAACCCGATTAAACGCTATAACGGATTTTTATTTTGTATTACAATTCTACTCGATAGTTTTTGTTAATTTTTGGTGTACACACCTATTTTTTCTTGATACATAAGTATTTCAAAGAGTTTTCCAGTTAATTTAATTGGAACTGCGATTTTCAGCATTTTTCATATGTACCCGTCTCTGTACAAGCACCCAAGTTTGTATAATATAACATTTCATTTACATTTTTGGGGGGATTATTTCAAGAAGAGATCGTTGGTCCTGTGCATTTTTACTAACCCATATATACGTGAATGTTGAGCTTCGACGGGTCTAATCCTATCATAAATATCTCAGTAAAATTCTAATAATTATTTTCGAAATTTCAATTCAAATATGACCGTCGTCTGAGAATGTACATAATATTACTTCAGAATATGTTACAAAGGGAAGTAATTACCGTTTTTAAGCCAGGACAGAGTTACTTCCCTTTAAACTAATATACAGCGATATAATTAATCATGGTTCTCGGATAAACGTTACGTTTGGCGATATAAATTATTTTAAAATAAATACAGTTGGGATATTAATCAAAAACAATTTATATTGGTTTACCTACTTATTTGTGATTTATTTGGGCTTAAAATAATTAATAGGTGCTTCTTTACTTTCACGACGACATGAAAATATTTAAAGAAATGTATAAACTTTGTTATGTACTTACGTGTTAGCTAAAAATAAGATTGTACAGAAAAAATGGCACTTATGAACTTTAGGGACGGGGCAAATTTATTTGTTTTCATTTCAGAAGAGCTACAATAGTGTAAGGGGCAGACAACCCTCGTTTTTCTTCACTTTTAGTACATGTTTGGTACATAATTTCTCCGAAAATGGACGTAAATGCCCTGAATATGATTTTTTTTTTTTTCAAAATTAAATCGGGAATAAATAAATAAAAACTAATACAAATTCAATTAATTAATAAAACATTTATTGAAGAAATTAAAATTTATGAAAATCAACAGTATTTTTTTTGAAAACGAATTTTTTTTTTTTCAAAATTAAATTAAAACAGTCATCTTGTTTGGATTAACACATTTTTTATTTTTTATTTTTACAGTTTAAAAACTAAAACACGATGTACTAAAAGTGAAAGAAAAAAGTGTTGTCTACCCCTTTACACTATTGTAGCTCTTCTGAAATGAAAAACAAATAAATTCGCCCCCGCCCGACATTTTTAGTTTTGATTATGACTATTTGGTGCAGGAGAGACAGTCCATTGATGGTGACCCACAGCCACGAATTCAGAATAAGCACGTGTGAGCAAGGAAATTAAATATTGCCAATTATTCAATTAATTAAATTAACACATTCTTAGCAGAATAAAGAATTATTCCTAGATGTTCGTTTCGTAGCTGAATGTAGGTGGGAGGAAGAGAGAGAATGAGAGAGTGTTACTTATCGTTTAAGCACATAGATTAATTATTAGTCGTTTTGTTAGACCATCTTAAAAACATGTTTTGTATCATTGAAACTCCCACGAAGACTGACTCTCC
>OY744518.1:83848779-83858779 GCA_963556195.1 Sepiola atlantica
TTGCCCCTCAGGCAAAATTAGGGGGAGGGGGAGTACCGGTATTCGCCGGTGGGTCGCCTCAGGCGAAATTTGGGGGCGAGGGGGGAGTATGGGTACTCGTCGGTGAGACCCTGACCTTGGGAGCGCATCAGCCTGTACTTTAGGGGAGAAGAAATGCCCCAAAGGAAAAGGGATTAAAAAATAAAATGATAATCTGATTTTTGATTCGACAGTGTAAAACCGACACCTATCGGATAGGACTAGATAATACACTTGATCTCAAGGCAAAAATGCCGAGAACAGATACTACACTTTGATCTTAGCCAAAAGGCCAGGAAACATCTTTATTTACTCCTCTGCAGGAGTTAGGCACAAGGCCAGTTTTATCTTACTCCCACAAGTAAGATGTGACCACAGCTTGTGTCGAGTAAGTGGGGTTTGAAAAGCCAGCGCCCGAGAAAGTGAGCACTCTGGCCATTAAAAATTGCCTGGGCAGCCCCGTCGGCATTCCCCGGTAGGGGCGCCTCAGGCAGTAAGCAATAAACTTACTCCTCCCCAAAGAGGGGAGGCGAAGCCTGGGAGGGTGGACCTCCTAGAACTGCACAGGATAAACCCACAGACAGGTGGAATCAAGGCCCGAAGGACAAGACGACACCCGTCTATAGGGTGCAGTATCCATCGGAACAGATACTACACTTACTTCCTAGCGTTATTTAACGCCCACCCACAATGGGAGTATGTGACACAAGGTCGGAAAGTGGGATTTGAAAAGCCAGCGCCCGAGAAGGTGAGCGCTCTGGCCATTAAAAATTGCCTGGGCAGCCCCGTCGGCATTCCCCGGTAGGGGCGCCTCAGACAGTAAGCAATAAACTTACTCCTCCCCAAAGAGGGGAGGCGAAGCCTGGGAGGGTGGACCTCCTAGAACTGCACAGGATAAACCCACAGACAGGTGGAATCAAGGCCCGAAGGACAAGACGACACCCGTCTATAGGGTGCAGTATCCATCGGAACAGATACTACACTTACTTCCTAGCGTTATTTAACGCCCACCCACAATGGGAGTGTGTGACACAAGGTCGGAAAGTGGGATTTGAAAAGCCAGCGCCCGAGAAGGTGAGCGCTCTGGCCATTAAAAATTGCCTGGGCAGCCCCGTCGGCATTCCCCGGTAGGGGCGCCTCAGACAGTAAGCAATAAACTTACTCCTCCCCAAAGAGGGGAGGCGAAGCCTGGGAGGGTGGACCTCCTAGAACTGCACAGGATAAACCCACAGACAGGTGGAATCAAGGCCCGAAGGACAAGACGACACCCGTCTATAGGGTGCAGTATCCATCGGAACAGATACTACACTTACTTCCTAGCGTTATTTAACGCCCACCCACAATGGGAGTATGTGACACAAGGTCGGAAAGTGGGATTTGAAAAGCCAGCGCCCGAGAAGGTGAGCGCTCTGGCCATTAAAAATTGCCTGGGCAGCCCCGTCGGCATTCCCCGGTAGGGGCGCCTCAGACAGTAAGCAATAAACTTACTCCTCCCCAAAGAGGGGAGGCGAAGCCTGGGAGGGTGGACCTCCTAGAACTGCACAGGATAAACCCACAGACAGGTGGAATCAAGGCCCGAAGGACAAGACGACACCCGTCTATAGGGTGCAGTATCCATCGGAACAGATACTACACTTACTTCCTAGCGTTATTTAACGCCCACCCACAATGGGAGTATGTGACACAAGGTCGGAAAGTGGGATTTGAAAAGCCAGCGCCCGAGAAGGTGAGCGCTCTGGCCATTAAAAATTGCCTGGGCAGCCCCGTCGGCATTCCCCGGTAGGGGCGCCTCAGACAGTAAGCAATAAACTTACTCCTCCCCAAAGAGGGGAGGCGAAGCCTGGGAGGGTGGACCTCCTAGAACTGCACAGGATAAACCCACAGACAGGTGGAATCAAGGCCCGAAGGACAAGACGACACCCGTCTATAGGGTGCAGTATCCATCGGAACAGATACTACACTTACTTCCTAGCGTTATTTAACGCCCACCCACAATGGGAGTGTGTGACACAAGGTCGGAAAGTAGGATTTGAAAAGCCAGCGCCCGAGAAGGTGAGCGCTCTGGCCATTAAAAATTGCCTGGGCAGCCCCGTCGGCATTCCCCGGTAGGGGCGCCTCAGACAGTAAGCAATAAACTTACTCCTCCCCAAAGAGGGGAGGCGAAGCCTGGGAGGGTGGACCTCCTAGAACTGCACAGGATAAACCCACAGACAGGTGGAATCAAGGCCCGAAAGACAAGACGACACCCGTCTATAGGGTGCAGTATCCATCGGAACAGATACTACACTTACTTCCTAGCGTTATTTAACGCCCACCCACAATGGGAGTATGTGACACAAGATCAGAAAGTGGGATTTGAAAAGCCAGCGCCCGAGAAGGTGAGCGCTCTGGCCATTAAAAATTGCCTGGGCAGCCCCGTCGGCATTCCCCGGTAGGGGCGCCTCAGACAGTAAGCAATAAACTTACTCCTCCCCAAAGAGGGGAGGCGAAGCCTGGGAGGGTGGACCTCCTAGAACTGCACAGGATAAACCCACAGACAGGTGGAATCAAGGCCCGAAGGACAAGACGACACCCGTCTATAGGGTGCAGTATCCATCGGAACAGATACTACACTTACTTCCTAGCGTTATTTAACGCCCACCCACAATGGGAGTGTGTGACACAAGGTCGGAAAGTGGGATTTGAAAAGCCAGCGCCCGAGAAGGTGAGCGCTCTGGCCATTAAAAATTGCCTGGGCAGCCCCGTCGGCATTCCCCGGTAGGGGCGCCTCAGACAGTAAGCAATAAACTTACTCCTCCCCAAAGAGGGGAGGCGAAGCCTGGGAGGGTGGACCTCCTAGAACTGCACAGGATAAACCCACAGACAGGTGGAATCAAGGCCCGAAGGACAAGACGACACCCGTCTATAGGGTGCAGTATCCATCGGAACAGATACTACACTTACTTCCTAGCGTTATTTAACGCCCACCCACAATGGGAGTATGTGACACAAGGTCGGAAAGTGGGATTTGAAAAGCCAGCGCCCGAGAAGGTGAGCGCTCTGGCCATTAAAAATTGCCTGGGCAGCCCCGTCGGCATTCCCCGGTAGGGGCGCCTCAGACAGTAAGCAATAAACTTACTCCTCCCCAAAGAGGGGAGGCGAAGCCTGGGAGGGTGGACCTCCTAGAACTGCACAGGATAAACCCACAGACAGGTGGAATCAAGGCCCGAAGGACAAGACGACACCCGTCTATAGGGTGCAGTATCCATCGGAACAGATACTACACTTACTTCCTAGCGTTATTTAACGCCCACCCACAATGGGAGTGTGTGACACAAGGTCGGAAAGTGGGATTTGAAAAGCCAGCGCCCGAGAAGGTGAGCGCTCTGGCCATTAAAAATTGCCTGGGCAGCCCCGTCGGCATTCCCCGGTAGGGGCGCCTCAGACAGTAAGCAATAAACTTACTCCTCCCCAAAGAGGGGAGGCGAAGCCTGGGAGGGTGGACCTCCTAGAACTGCACAGGATAAACCCACAGACAGGTGGAATCAAGGCCCGAAGGACAAGACGACACCCGTCTATAGGGTGCAGTATCCATCGGAACAGATACTACACTTACTTCCTAGCGTTATTTAACGCCCACCCACAATGGGAGTATGTGACACAAGGTCGGAAAGTGGGATTTGAAAAGCCAGCGCCCGAGAAGGTGAGCGCTCTGGCCATTAAAAATTGCCTGGGCAGCCCCGTCGGCATTCCCCGGTAGGGGCGCCTCAGGCAGTAAGCAATAAACTTACTCCTCCCCAAAGAGGGGAGGCGAAGCCTGGGAGGGTGGACCTCCTAGAACTGCACAGGATAAACCCACAGACAGGTGGAATCAAGGCCCGAAGGACAAGACGACACCCGTCTATAGGGTGCAGTATCCATCGGAACAGATACTACACTTACTTCCTAGCGTTATTTAACGCCCACCCACAATGGGAGTATGTGACACAAGGTCGGAAAGTGGGATTTGAAAAGCCAGCGCCCGAGAAGGTGAGCGCTCTGGCCATTAAAAATTGCCTGGGCAGCCCCGTCGGCATTCCCCGGTAGGGGCGCCTCAGGCAGTAAGCAATAAACTTACTCCTCCCCAAAGAGGGGAGGCGAAGCCTGGGAGGGTGGACCTCCTAGAACTGCACAGGATAAACCCACAGACAGGTGGAATCAAGGCCCGAAGGACAAGACGACACCCGTCTATAGGGTGCAGTATCCATCGGAACAGATACTACACTTACTTCCTAGCGTTATTTAACGCCCACCCACAATGGGAGTATGTGACACAAGGTCGGAAAGTGGGATTTGAAAAGCCAGCGCCCGAGAAGGTGAGCGCTCTGGCCATTAAAAATTGCCTGGGCAGCCCCGTCGGCATTCCCCGGTAGGGGCGCCTCAGGCAGTAAGCAATAAACTTACTCCTCCCCAAAGAGGGGAGGCGAAGCCTGGGAGGGTGGACCTCCTAGAACTGCACAGGATAAACCCACAGACAGGTGGAATCAAGGCCCGAAGGACAAGACGACACCCGTCTATAGGGTGCAGTATCCATCGGAACAGATACTACACTTACTTCCTAGCGTTATTTAACGCCCACCCACAATGGGAGTATGTGACACAAGGTCGGAAAGTGGGATTTGAAAAGCCAGCGCCCGAGAAGGTGAGCGCTCTGGCCATTAAAAATTGCCTGGGCAGCCCCGTCGGCATTCCCTGGTAGGGGCGCCTCAGGCAGTAAGCAATAAACTTACTCCTCCCCAAAGAGGGGAGGCGAAGCCTGGGAGGGTGGACCTCCTAGAACTGCACAGGATAAACCCACAGACAGGTGGAATCAAGGCCCGAAGGACAAGACGACACCCGTCTATAGGGTGCAGTATCCATCGGAACAGATACTACACTTACTTCCTAGCGTTATTTAACGCCCACCCACAATGGGAGTATGTGACACAAGGTCGGAAAGTGGGATTTGAAAAGCCAGCGCCCGAGAAGGTGAGCGCTCTGGCCATTAAAAATTGCCTGGGCAGCCCCGTCGGCATTCCCCGGTAGGGGCGCCTCAGGCAGTAAGCAATAAACTTACTCCTCCCCAAAGAGGGGAGGCGAAGCCTGGGAGGGTGGACCTCCTAGAACTGCACAGGATAAACCCACAGACAGGTGGAATCAAGGCCCGAAGGACAAGACGACACCCGTCTATAGGGTGCAGTATCCATCGGAACAGATACTACACTTACTTCCTAGCGTTATTTAACGCCCACCCACAATGGGAGTATGTGACACAAGGTCGGAAAGTGGGATTTGAAAAGCCAGCGCCCGAGAAGGTGAGCGCTCTGGCCATTAAAAATTGCCTGGGCAGCCCCGTCGGCATTCCCCGGTAGGGGCGCCTCAGGCAGTAAGCAATAAACTTACTCCTCCCCAAAGAGGGGAGGCGAAGCCTGGGAGGGTGGACCTCCTAGAACTGCACAGGATAAACCCACAGACAGGTGGAATCAAGGCCCGAAGGACAAGACGACACCCGTCTATAGGGTGCAGTATCCATCGGAACAGATACTACACTTACTTCCTAGCGTTATTTAACGCCCACCCACAATGGGAGTATGTGACACAAGGTCGGAAAGTGGGATTTGAAAAGCCAGCGCCCGAGAAGGTGAGCGCTCTGGCCATTAAAAATTGCCTGGGCAGCCCCGTCGGCATTCCCCGGTAGGGGCGCCTCAGGCAGTAAGCAATAAACTTACTCCTCCCCAAAGAGGGGAGGCGAAGCCTGGGAGGGTGGACCTCCTAGAACTGCACAGGATAAACCCACAGACAGGTGGAATCAAGGCCCGAAGGACAAGACGACACCCGTCTATAGGGTGCAGTATCCATCGGAACAGATACTACACTTACTTCCTAGCGTCCGAAATTCAAATTTTCTATCAGTATTTATAAGGAATCTACGACAGTACAGCGGGCTACACACTATACACTGTTCAAATTACATTAATAAATTAACAAGTAATAATAACTATGATTTTCTTTCAACAAACATTGTACAATACTATTTAACAAATTATTACATGAGTTTTAAATATCAACAAAATTTTTTAGACTCCTCTAGGCCGTTTTTCTCTAATTCAACATAGCTTTTTACGCCATTTTTTTTTAAACCCGAAAATGATATTAATTCACTTCTTTTGGCTAAGATCAAGGTATAGTATCTGTTCCGATGGATACTGCACCCCATAAACTGGTATCGTCTTGGCCTTCGGGGCTTCATTCCGCCGGACTATGGGTTTGTTATATGCAGTTCTAGGAGGTCCACACTCCCAGGCTTTGCCTCCCCTCTTTGGGGAGGAGTAAGTTTATTGCTTACTGCCTGAGGCGCCCCTACCGGGGAATGCCGAATAACAGCTTCTACGTTTCTCTTTGGACTATTTTGCAGATGAAAAGCGGGGGGGGGGGTATCGGTTCGAGTGATTTCATTAGTGCTCCAGAAGCCTTCTTGATTTTTTAAATACTCGGCGTTGTCTGGGAGAAAACTGCTCAATATCCTAGATAGAGCTACTGTAGTGATAGGTTTTTTAAATATTTTAACGCAATCTTCGTTCCCCTTTGGACTATTTTGCAGATAAAAAGGAGGGAGGATACCTAAGTAATTTCAGTAGTGCTCAGGAGGCCTCCTTGATTTTCAAAGTACTCGGCGTTGTCCGGGAGAAAAGTGCTCAATAGCCTTGATAGAGCTACTGTAGTGATAGGTTTGGAAAATATTTTAATGCCATCTTCGTTCCCCTTTGGACTATTTTGCAGATGAAAAGGAGGGAGGATACCTAAGTGATTTCAGTAGTTCTCAGGAGGCCTCTTTGATTTCAAAGTACTCGACGTTGTCCGGGAGAAAATTGCTCAATGTCCTAGATAGAGCTACTGTAGTGACAGGGTTTGATAATATTTTAACTGCATCTACGCTGAAAATGGTTGGGATCATCGATAAGAGTGATTTCAGTAGTGCTCAGGAGGCCTCCTTGATTTTCAAAGTACCCGGCGTTGTCCGGAAGAAAAGTGCTCAATACCCAAGATAGAGCTACTGCAGTGATAGGTTTAGAAAATATTTTAACGCCATCTTCGTTCCCCTTTAGACTATTTTGCAAATGAAAAGGAGGGAGGATACCTAAGTGATTTAAGTAGTGCTCAGGAGGCCTTCTTTATTTTCAAATTACTTGCCGTTGTCCGGGAGAAAAGTGCTCAATGTCCTAGATAGAGTTACTGTAGTGATAGGTTTGGATAATATTTTAACAGCATCTACGCTGAAAAGGATGGGGAAATCGATGTAATTTCAGTAGTGCTCAGGAGGCCTCTTTGATTTTCAAAGAACTCGGCGTTGTCCGGGAGAAAATTGCTCAATGTCCTAGATAGAGCTACTGTAGTGACAGGTTTGGATAATATTTTAAAAGCATCTACGCTGAAAAGGATGGGATCATCGATTAGAGTGATTTCAGTAGTGCTCAGCAGGCCTCCTTGATTTTCAAAGTACTCAGCGTTGTCCGAGAGAAAAGTGCTCAATATCCATAATAGAGCTACTGTAGTGATAGGTTTTGAAAATTTTTTAAATGCCATCTTCATTCCCCTTTGGACTATTTGGCAGATGAAAAGAAGGGTGGATACTTAAGTGATTTCAGTAGGGCTCAGGAGGCTTCCTTGATTATCAAAGTACTCGGCATTGTCCGGGAGAAAAGTGCTCAATGTCCTAGATAGAGCTACTGTAGTGATAGGTTTGGAAAATATTTTAACGCCATCTTCGTTCTACTTTGGACTATTTGGTAGATCAGAAGGAGACAGGATACCTAAAGGTATTCAGTAGTGCTCAGGAGGCCTCTTTCATTTTAAAGTACTCGGCGTTGTCCGGGAGAAAATTGCTCAATGTCCTAGATAGAGCTACTGTAGTGATAGGTTTGGATAATATTTTAACAGCATCTACGCTGAAAAGGATGGGGGAATCCATAAGAGTGATTTCAGTAGTGCTCAGGAGGCCTCCTTGATTTTCAAATTACTCGGTGTTGTCCAGGAGAAAAGTGCTCAATATCCTAGATAGAGCTACTGTAGTGATAGGTTTGGATAATATTTTAACAGAATCTATTTTGCAGATGAAAAGGAGAGGGGGTCAGTAAGAGTGACTTCTGCGGTATTGCACTCGGGGAGTTCTTCTGCGGTATAGGAACCTGAGGCTTCTGCGGTATGGCACCAGGGGAGTGCTTCTGCGGGATAGGAGCTTGAGGCTTCTTCGGTATGGCACCAGGGGTGCTATTGCGGTATAGAAACAGGGGGGGGGGGTGCTTCTGCGATATAGGAACCTGAGGTTTCTGCACTATGGCACCCGGGGGTGCTTCTGCGGTATGGCACCCGTGGGGTGCCTCTGTGGTATAGAAACCAGGGGGGTGCTTCTGCAATATAGCAACCAGGGGGCTACTTCTGTGGTATATCAACCGGAGGGTGGTTCTGCAATAGGGAACCATGAGGTGGTATGGCACCCAGGGGGGTGCTTCTGCCGTATGGCACTTAGGGCGGGTGCTTCTGCGGTATAGAATCACGAGGGTTCTCGGCGTTGTCCAGGAGAAAAGTGCTCAATATCCTAGATAGAGCTACTGTAGTGATAGGTTTTGAAAATATTTTAACGCCATCTTCGTTCCCCTTTGGACTATTTTGCAGATGAAAAGGAGGGAGGATACCTAAGTGATTTTAGTAGTGCTCAGGAGGCTTTCTTAATTGTCAAAGTACTCGGCATTGTCCGGGATAAAAGTGCTCAATGTCCTAGATAGAGCTACTATAGTGATAGGGTTGGATAATATTTTAACAGCATCTACGCTGAAAAGGATATGGAATCGATAAGAGTGATTTACGTAGTGCTCAGGAGGCCTCCTTGATTTTCAAAGTACCCGGCGTTGTCCGGGAGAAAAGTGTACAATATCCTAGATAGAGCTACTGTAGTGATAGGTTTGGAAAATATTTTAACGCTATCTTTGTTCCCCTTTGGACTATTTTGCAAATGAAAAAGAAGGGAGGATACCTAAATGATTTCAGTAGTGCTCAGGAGGCTTCCTTGATTTTCAAATAACTCGGCGTTGTCCGGGAGAAAAGTGCTCAATGTCCTAGATAGAGCTACTGTAGTGATAGGTTTGGATAATATTTTAACAGCATCTACGCTGAAAAAGATAGGGGAAATCGATAAGAGTAATTTCAGTAGTGCTCAGGAGGCCCCTTGATTTTTAAATTACTCGGCATTGTCCGGGAGAAAAGTGCTGAATATCCTAGATAGAGCTACTGTAGTGATAGGTTTGGTAAATATTTTAACACCATCTTCGTTTCCCTTTGGACTATTATGCAGATGAAAAGGAGGGAGATTACCTAAGTGATTTCAGTAGTGCTCAGGAGGCCTCCTTGATTTTCAAAGTACTCGGCGTTGTCTGGGAGAAAAGTGCTCAATATCGGAGATAGAGCTACTGTAGTGATAGGTTTGGAAAATATTTTAACACCACTTTCTTTCCAGTTTTGACTATTTTGCAGATGAAAAGGAGAGGGGGGCAGTAAGGGTTATTTCAGTAGTAGCTTCTGCGGTATTGAACCTGGGGAGTTCTTCTGCGGTATAAGAACCTGCGGCTTCTGCGGTAGGGGACCAGAGGAGTGCTTCTGCGGTATAGGAACTTGAGGCTTCTGCAGTATGGCAGGCAGGGGAGGGGTGCTTCTGCGGTATAGAAACAGGGGGTGCTTCTGCAGTATAGGAACCTGAGGTGTTTGCGGTATGGCACCCAGGGTGTGCTTCTGCGGTATGGCACCCGGGGGGTGCTTCTGCGGTATAGAAACCGGGGGGGGGGTTGCTTCTGCAGTATAGCAACTGGTGGGTACTTCTGTGGTATATCAACCGGAGGGTGGTGCTTCTGCGGTATAGGAGCCTGAGGCTTCAGCGGTATGGCACTCAGGGGGTTCTTCTGCGGTATAGGGGGTGCTTCTATGGTATAGCACC